>JAVYIG010000269.1:223735-697526 GCA_035222895.1 Strongylocentrotus droebachiensis | reverse complement strand
CTCCTGAATGGCAAATCGGCACACAAGAAACGCCACAAAAGGAATCCTTGGCCACAGGTTGACACGGAATCTACCTGGTACTTTAACAACTTGGAACTCCAGACGGCTATCGACTCCCTAAAGAATGACAAGGCAGCTGGTCTTGATGACATACGTACAGAACAGATCAAACATTTTGGGCACAATACACGGGAGTGACTGCTCTCTCTGTTCGACAACTGCGTAACCCTCTCCCAGCTTCCTAAAATCTGGCGGAAAGCCCGTGTGATTGCTATCCTCAAGCCAGGGAAAGACCCTAACGAAGCAAAGAGGTACAGACCAATCTCCCTGTTGTGCCACCTCTTCAAGCTCTTTGAGCGCCTCATCTTGAACAGACTGGGGCCAGTCACAGAACAACACCTGATACCATAGCAAGCAGGTTTCCGGCCTGGAAGATCGTGCACTGGCCAAGTGCTAAATCTAACCCAGCACATCAAGGATGGTTTCCAGAAGAATGAACCGACTGGAGTTGTGTTCGTTGACCTGACAGCTGCCTACGACACTGTGAACCACCGTATACTTCTCGACAAGCTCTATACCATGACAAAGGACTCCCATCTGACTAAGCTTATCCAAATGCTCCTGGAAAATAGACGCTTTTATGTTGAGCTCAACGGGAAGCGCAGCAGATGGAGGAAACAAAAGAATGGTCTACCTCAGGGCAGCGTACTTGCTCCTGTCCTATTTAATGTTTACACCAACGACCAGCCAGTGTACCAGGGACAAGAAGCTTCATCTATGCCGATGACCTTGGCATAGCAGCCCGGAATTCCCACATAGACAAGATAGAAGCCACTCTTTCATCAGCCCTAGACAACCTGACAGACTACTACAACAACAACCATCTGAAGGCTAACCCTGCCAAGACCCAGGTTAGCTTGTTCCATCTCCGTAACCACAATGCTGGGAGGAAGCTGTCCCTGAAATGGAACGATATCTCATTGAAACACTGCGATCACCCTGTCTACCTTGGAATCACTCTTGACCGAACCCTTTCATACAAGCAGCATGTTCAAAAGGTCAAGGGTAAAGTTGGGACAAGGAACAACCTCCTACGGAAACTGGCAAACTCGTCTTGGGGTACCAATTCCTCCACGCTTAGGTCAACTGCTCTTGCGTTGTGTTACTCTGCAGCAGAATATGCCTGCCCTGTATGGGGAAGATCATCCCATACAAAGAAAGTTGATGCAGCAATCAACGACAGCTGCAGATGCATCACTGGCTGCTTCAAGCCCACGAATGTGAACAGCTTGCACTCCCTGGCCGGCATTGCTCCATCCGATGTCCGCAGAACAGTTGCAAGTAGGACTGAACGCAGCAGACAAGTTGAGGACAACCGCAATCCCCTTTACTCCAATCAACCAGCCCCTACCCGCCTGAAGTCAAGGAAGAGCTTCCTTCATACAGTCCAGCCACTGTCACAACCTCCTCATTCAACCAGAGTGATCTTGTGGGAAGAGAAGCGTTATGAAAACTACCACCATGAAAAGCTACCAATCCCGACCAAGGAACAGCTGCCCCCTGGCCATACATGTGATTGGAAGACGTGGAAGTCCATCAATAGGCTTCGCACAGGGGCGGGGCGATGTAAATACAACATGCATAAATGGGGATTTACTGACGACACAGACACCAACTGCGAGTGCGGAACATCCGTGCAATCTATGCCACACCTATTAAGATGTCTACTCCTAATTGACCAATGCTGCCTGGAAGACCTAGTGGCAGCAAATGAGAAGGCTCTTCAGTGTGCCAAAGCCTGGCAGAGCATGTGAGGACACAAAAGAAGAAAGTGTATATATCCTTTTCTTGAACATGATTTTATCTATTTTTGTTGCTTGATAAATCTTTACATTTATCACAACTATGAAATTTTAGATGGTTACCATTTCGTGTTTTTTTTTCTTAATTTTTTCATTTTTTCATTTTTTCATTTTTTAAAACTCATTTATGAGTTCTGAGTTTTTGATCGATCGGGTGGGTGGTACATGTACAACATTACTTATTATAGGCTCTGTATAAACTTGGCTTGTTAGAACTCTTGTGAGTAATGTGCCGCGGGATTCCATATCCTCAAACTGTTGGCGAACAGAGCAACAATACCAAGCTCTGTAATTATTAGGATCTCTGTCCAGTAGTGCCGTGTTTGTGCCATCGAACTGGATCGACCAAATCAATTGATTCATAATATATATATATAATATTTTGTCCCGTAACATGAGAGTAATTTTAATAGTTTCATACTATTAATTAAATACAATGTTAACTGTTATTGTATAATTGGTTTAAATGGGGGCACGCTACAAGAGTCCTGTCTCGCACCCCGGGGCAACGTGTCTGACACGGCCGGTTGTAGCAACTACTTAGAAGATCAAGAATACATTAATCTTGATCTAAGGAGACACGAACGAACGAATTAGGTGTTTTTGCATATTTAATGAACTATGACCTTTAATCTTTGACCTACATACTCATAAATCGAACTTAGGCTGTGCATGTATTTTGATACCTTGTACCTCCATATTAAATTTCATTAGCATTTGTCAAACATTACTCCAGTTATCAAATGGAAACCAGATTCGCATATTTAATGAGCTATGACCTTTGACCTACATACTCCGAAATCAAACTTAGGCTGTGTTTTGATACCATGAACCTTCATATCAAATTTCATTAAAATCCGTCAAACAATACTAAAGTTATGGATCGAAAACCAGATTCGCATAATATGAGCTATGACCTTTGAACTTTGACCTACGTACTCCAAACTCGAACTTAGCCTGTATTTTGATATCGTATACCTCCATATCATATTTCATTAAAATCTGTCAAACATTACTGAAGTTATCGATCGGAAACCAAATTTGTTACGGACGGAAGGAAGGAAGGATGGACGGCAGCGTTACTATATTCCCTCCGACTTCGTCGAGGGTTGTTTCCCATTTAAAACTGCACAGTCGAAATCAATATTGTTATGGAAGCGTATTGCATGGTCACCCTTCCCACTGTTTTTCAGACAACTGCATTACGTCCAATAATATTTGCATGATCAGCACTCAGTTTTATCTTCAGGATGCTAACTTTGTATGAATATAAGTAGTTAAACAAATGTTCCCTACTCGATGTGACTGATAAGAGATACAATTGCTATTTGATCTCCTGAAATTAGAGACGTATATTTCAGATAGAAGTAGAACAGTGGGGGGGGGGGGGGGAGGGGGATTGCACGAGGCGTGTTCCCTCTTCATCGCCAATAGACTAGTTATTGATTAGCACATTGTACAAATGACCTCAAACATCTCCAGATCTTCTGGACATGGAGACGTCCCACCCTTTGGCATGTTAGAATGAGCTGCTTCAAGAATACCTTTTGTCATATAGCTTCCTTTAGTCTCATTTGACAACGCCCCCTATCGTCAGAGTCAGCAGCCTAACATGTTAGCCTATGTAATTTTACCCCACAAATCGTTACAAATTCATTTTTTGTTTAAACGAAAAGCACATCCATCCCGACGTACGTTATCACTAGCTCTTTAATTGGAACACTCATGTCCCATTGACTTTTGAAAGTTCACCCACCGTAATTTGATCAAAATAGGTTGCAAGCTCGCCATTGCCTATAATACACATGTGAAACAAGTCGAACGTTGGACTCAGTTTGCCAAACGATTGTAAGATTATAGGTCAAGCACACGAAGGAAAATAAGCATGAATTACCATAGATCACTTCTGCTTGATTCATTATGTCCATTTCATCCAACCCCCACCGTAATTTTTCCAGTTATTAAAGCAAACATTTTGCCGAGGTAAGCAAAAACATGAATATTCATGATCATCATGGACTATTCGATTATTTACAGAGGGGTGCAATTGTGCACCACATCAAACTCCCCTAATTTAAGTCAAGTATTCCATTTTATTATGTAGTTTGGTAGGTTTATTTTAATAACTGTTAAATTATCAGATATTAATGATAGTTTAAAGATATGGAAAAAGTTCTTGTATTTTATATTTAGCAAAGCAATCTCACATACAAATTCACTACCAAGTGTCGTCTAATCCGCCGATTGTCGTCTGCTATATACTTCCAGCGAGCGAAAATGAGACAACCGGGGCAATATGTTTGCCCTCTTGAACATGTGCATATACAAGTATCGCCTGAATCCAATAACTTGTCACATACACCTTTCAAAGTTACTTTCACAACTGACCTAAATAATTATGCGCAGAAGCAAATTTGACTTCTTCTGCATTCAGTCTACCTTGCTAAATAACTGTTGCTGTTTTTCCAACTCAGCCAAAATGAGAATTAATCAAACTTTTAAATCTTCTTTCTTTTGATACAACTAAAGAAATGAGCAAATTATTCTTTAGAAATTTGCATACAATTTATGCGCACTTATTAAGTGTTTTCAAGTACGTGCTTATACAAATAGCATGGCATACTTTAATTTGCCAAGACTAAACCTTTTAATTCATACACTTGCATACATTGCCTTGTATACGCACATGTTTACTTTCTCCAAATAAACCAATTTCTCTGTTCATATGAGCAACCAAAGTTCAATATGCATGCAGTATTTTTACAATCCAAATGTCAGTTCCTCAAGACATTTCATTTTTTGAATGACCCTAATAGCAGTGACCTACTTTTTGCAAGCCAGATTTCATTGATGGTGAAATTAATTCTTACTCTTAAAACTTGGTTTCCTTGATTTTTAAGTAAATAAGCTATGATATATTAACCGTATCAGACATCTGAGCAGGGGAATTTTTAAATGTTATTGCCCTCAAGGTTTGATGGATAAGCAAACAAAACTACAGGCGAGAAAAATATTATTGACCGCTCAGAAAAGTCAAAGGGATTTTGTGTGTAATTAGCCGGTCAATACGGTTATACAGTAAACCAATGAACAAATATTATTACCCGATCTGAAAAGTAAATGGGATTTTGTGTGTAATTTGTCGGTCAATACGGTTAAACAGTAAACCAATGAACAAATATTGTTGCCCGATCTGAAAAGTCAATGGCAAAATGCGTGTTAAACTAGTGAGCAATAATCGAGCCAGTTGTAAATTTCATCGCGCACCAGCTGCTGGTATATTACGCGTATAAGAAAATGCGCACTATGCGCGAACTCTATTGTGACGTAACAATCACACCCTAGGCACACTGTTTGCAGTGTATCGAAAATTCGTCAAGCACTGGATGCGCAGTGGTGGTTTGACGATGTTTTTGCAACTTCTAATGCTAGGAAATCCTGTGCAGTGTAGGCTACATAATTTAAGAGTATAAGAAAGTAAGAGTTTCTTGTTTGCTCTAGATGTCTGATGTGGTTAATAATACACTGTCGCTCATAAAGGTGGAATATTTTAGTTTTACCCCAATTTATGGAATTATTTTAAAAATTATTTAAAAATAATAGATCTAGATAATAGTATACATTCTCAGATTTTATTGAATAATTAATTTAGCAATGTGTGTTTTGCGGGACTGCTAAAGCATGTGTATGCTACTATGCTTATTAACTAGGGGACCTACGCCCTCAAGTCATAAATGACAGTACTGAGGATTAATGCCTCACAAAAGGACACTAATTTATTGCATTTTACCCCGGGCCCCAACATAAAAAAATTCTCTGCACGGCCATGCATTATGGCTCAAGGCATGGGCACACAGAAGATTTTGTAATGTTGGGAACCGGGGTAAAATGCAATAAATTATTGAAAATTTATTGCATTTTCTGTGTTTTTTTTAATTTATGGAAACTGCCCCCTACCCTAGCCCCCGCTGCATACAGTCATGGTTCACTGACAAATCAATGGCCTCGTAACTGTGAGGCCCCATGATCAAAACCGTGTCGATGTGCTATATTAGTGCCCTTTTGTGGGGCATTAATCCTCATTACTGTCATTTATGACTTAAGGGCATAGGTCCCCTAGTTGATAAGCATAGTACCACACACATGCTTTAGCAGTCACGCAAAACACACATTGGAAAATTATTATTCAATAAAATCTGAGAATATATAATATTATCTAGATCTATTATTTTTAAATTATTTTTAAAATAATTCCATAAATGGGGATAAAAAAAAATATTCCAACTTTATGAGCGACAGTGTAGTAATATTGACTGCCTAATTCAGGGCAATACGACTTGTCATATATCACCCTCATCTTCGGTTCGGGCGATATATGTCGTATTGCCCAGAAGGCAGTCAATATTACTTAAATATCTCACTCCATTTACACTCACTTCTAAATATATATGTACAATACTTTTTGTCTCTGCGTTAAATCACAATTTCCACTAAATGTACGGCTTTTTCTTAATAAACGACAACTTACGTTTGACCGATATACGTAAAGTCTTAACAGTGCGCACACTACTCTACTTGTAGATGTACGCACATAGCAAGTGCTTCTGACACGTCGACACAAAATTTTGCACAGTTTATATCTCAACATTGAATTAATCTACACATTTGTATCCTTCATTGAACAATTATTGAGTATTTTATGATTTAAACTTACTCTGTGAGCGGTGTTTAACACAATGTAAAGGGACAAATTTGGGGACTTTCCGTCCCACCGGAATACTCGTACTCTGAATTTCTCTGGAACGTTATGTGTCTGCAAAAAAAAAATCATGTTACGGTGTCTTCAAGTTTCAAACAATATTTAAAGAAAAGATCTTAAAAATAATTAAAGAAACTTTTGTTTGAATGCAACAACTCTCATTAACACATATACCTATTTGGGTTTTACAATTTCGGTACAATTATTATTTTGTATCATTCAGTTTGGAAGAGTAACGTTTAAAAAGTGTCTCTTAAAAGGATGACCCTTTAAATTCCCTCATATTCAAAACATGGTAAGTAACAGCTACACGTTGTTGACAACACTACCATGCCACATGTTTGTGTAGTCCCATATACACATTTGTCATGTACAGTGCATTTGACTTTTAGCAAGGCTGTGCTAGTTTCTTATCATTGTGATAGTTCAGAAACCTCACAGTATACACCGATGAACATGACCAACGCCTTCCAATCACTTCCATGTGGACTCGTGAGCAATGCAATTGCGCATGAGTAGATCTCACATAATATCTTCTAAGGCAACCGTCACTTTACGCTCGGGCAGCGAGGTCGCCTTTTTCTAGACTTTGCAAGCTATCCACACACATCTTCAAAAGTCCGTAAAATAGATATAAAGCAATAAAGGAGTTTACAGATACAATCTGCGCATGGGCAGATAAAGTTCATTTGTACCAAAAAGGTAAAACCCACCAGAGATGAATACTGGATATGCGCTCATGAAAGTTATGTAACATTATTCATTTATGCACCAACGGTACATTCTAAGATACGCAGGTGGAAGTATTCTTTTCAAGAGGGCAAACAAAAGGTATTCATGAAGCACATCTAGGACTTTGGCAGTTATTATTCTAAGATGCTCAAAGTGGAACTTCTCCATGTGTAAAAGATCTATGGATATTTGGGGTCATTTGTACCATGTGCTATCTGTAAACTCCCTTATACTGATCTCATGAACTGTCTGTCCTAGCGTACACAGCGCAATCTCATGGTCAACTTTATAACAGACTATGCCCCAATACCTAATTTCTGCTTTGCCGACAGAGGACTCAATGCGAGAGGTACGGGACCATAATGCTACAGCTGACGAAGAAATACAAACTCACACTCAACGTGCATACATTCCTGTCTATCCTCCCTTGTTACACCCACACACAAGTGCAATCTCCCACGCACACACACACACACACACGCGCGCGCACACACACTTTCTCTATCTTTCTTTCTCTCCCACAAAAACGTATGCACTTGTCCAAAGTGATTAATAGTCAAGTTTATGATGAGGAATTTTGACTTCGATCGATTGGCCTTGTATGCAAATAAAATAAAATTATGTTAAATTCTGAGAACAAGAAAAGTGTTATATCTTTTCTTTCATTTTACAGTACAGTAATTTATTTTTCTCTTTGGGGGATCATATTCTTATTTCGTTCTAATTTCACTCATCAAGCTATCAAGCACTCATTTATATATTTGTTTATGTATTTGCTGTTTGTTATCAGTCCATATTTTCTGTTCTACTTTTTCAGTTCTACCCCTTTTTCGTATATTAGACGGCCTTATTTGCTGATTATGTTTCTGTTCTCTCTCCGGGAAAATGATATGTGTACTATTTGCTTTATTCCACAAAAAGGACTCATCTCATTAAAATCACACAACTAACACAAATTGTTTAGATTGTTTGTACAATTTAATAAATTTTCTTAGATCAATACATTTTATTTACACAAATTAGTTACTACCGAAATAATATTAACGTGCTAAATAACTACATACATATAATGTGCACATTAAAGGAAATCTTGTCTGCCCATTGATATCAGAATTTCTGTTTCTAAGAATTATCATAGAACAACTGTTAAACTGGAATTGTATCCTTACTGTTTTTTGTGTAATTAAGTCAAACAGCGGAATAAACTAAATTCCTCAAATAAAGTTTGGAAACTCGAGTTTGATTGATTTTTATCTAACTTGCAGAACCACAACCATCGATATGTTAAAGGAAGTGTATCATGGGAAATACTGAGTAACGCCATCTACGTTTTATTTTGAACAACTGCACGTAAACGAATGGACTTGATTAAGTGGGTAAATGCGCGCTAAACTCGGTCAGCACCCTAGCGTTCGCTAAACAGACCGAAGTTCTACTCACGCTTCGCGTATGTTGCACGCACGTGAATGCTGCGGTCGCGTCGTCCGTAGTCGTATTATACCCGATTTGCCCCTGAGAAAGATCTTACCATTTCTGCCAACGTGTTTTGCTTCTACTCTTCGTGACGTCATTATTATTTCTGACCACGCCCCTTATTATGATATACTGCTGATTCCTTGGCTGTAGAATCATATCAAATATGGTGTCATTATTAGAAATATATTAATCATAGTTTATAATAATCCCAAACAAAGTGATGATCATCTTATGACAAGAGAGATATCATTAATTTAACTAGTTTTTTATCTTAGCTCGGTTGACCGTCTGCTCAAGCTTTTGCTTATAACGGCGACCTTCTGCTTTCTTTCTTTATACACGCAATGGCCCAATGTATAAATTTACTCTTACTCATGTATTATACATTTGTTTCTATATTTTGTATATTGTTTGCATACCTTATGTTTTATATAATTATCCATATTTGTTGTATAATTATTGATTTGTTTGATTGCAGAAAATAAAGTCTTTGAAAAAAAAAAAAAAAAAAAAAAAAAACTAGAGTCTCCTAACTTTTTGGAGGGGGAATATCTACATTTAAAAGAAAGGTGCATCAACTCTTTAACGTGAGTTTGATCATATCCTGATTGCTAAAAGTGCCCTACTGTATGTACAACATATATATTTCATTTCACATGCAATAATATTCAACGAAATTTACCAATGTTAACGTAACATGCTATCTGTACATTATATTGAAATAACTGAGAGGATTCATATTCATTTACATACGATTATATGTAATAAAATGCACAATATATTTTTGACCAATGAAATCCTAAAAGTGCCCTACTGTATGTACAACATATATATTTCATTTCACATGCAATAATATTCAACGAAATTTACCAATGTTAACGTAACATGCTATCTGTACATTATATTGAAATAACTGAGAGGATTCATATTCATTTACATACGATTATATGTAATAAAATGCACAATATATTTTTGACCAATGAAATCCTCTCCAGTGATTGGTCAACAAAGCATCATGTGACCAAACATAAAATTGCTATGATGTAACCGTGACGTCATCCATGGTATAGTGTAATATACCATGGCACTATACCATGGATGATGTCATGTATATGTGATCGATCAAGATTATGTGTAATATATTGCACAATATTTTTGGAATTGATATGTTTCACTCTTTATTCGAAATCTTCTGTTTTTGCATGACTTTGCCCCCGAGAAAACCTTTACCATTACCGCTAATGCTTTGCCTCTACTCTTTGTGACGTCATTATAACGATTGTGAGGTCCGAACGCACGGTCAACATGAAGATGATAGTCAGACCAATATTTTAATTTAAGATCACGTGGGATAGGCTTACAAGGTTGTAGGTATGTTTTTGTTCCCGATTCTCTGTATATCCAATAATTATTTCAAGTTTCCATGCGAATATCGCAGTTATGTCTGTCCAATAGAGGCCTTTAAAATTGTGTTAACAGAGAAATCAGACTTGCTTTCTAATTGGAATTATCTACATCGGATCGTCAACCGAAGTGGTTCGCATAGGAGTCTGTGTTAGTATATACGAATATGAAGAAAGATAATTCCTCACTAGAAATCCTGGAATAACCTCGTTACGTTACGATCAGCAATTGTTCATATCTACAACTAATTTCCAGTTTATCCGCATACACACGATGGCCCGAATCAACAAAGGAGTTTTGAATCTGTAATCTGTAATGAAATCTGTAATATACAACAAATATACAAGGCACTTCTTAGTGATTAAAATGTCATGCCAGTGCGCCCATCTCTGGCCGTTGAGGTCGTTCCATGATATCGGTAATCAGAGCCATTGACTAGAACAGTTTGGCCAACCCGTTATGATTCGGGCACAATAAGGCGAATACTGTTTTGTGGGACAATCACAAAACGACGCCAAGTTGTGACGAACTTAAACGTATTTGGCCAAACCCTCTGTATAGACCGCCACACTGTAGAGTGGTGGTAAAGTGACGTCACGAGGAGCAATAAACTCTTGTCTGTGACCGGAAGAAAGAAAAGAACGAAGAGCGCCCTCCACGTTCAGAAAGCTGAAAATCTTCAAGATCTAAGCTGCATAAGAAAACAGATGGGGGAATAAAAAGAAGTGAAGGAGGTGGAGAAGAAGAGGAAGAATAAGATGAAGTCGAATGACAAAAATAAGGAGAAAAGGAATGTTAAAAGGGGGTGGTTAAAGTGTGGGCCTTCACATTCGGAATAGAAGCTCGGTTTTGGGGGAAAACTTGCATCAGAGTTTCGTACGAGTTTCATTTCGTATATATTATTCATAAAACCTGAGCTTCAAATGTTCCTTTCGTGAAAAGATTTGACAAGTTAAATCACACCCTCAATTAACATACACGTACAAGCGTATTGTGACATGTAAACTATTCAACGCGCCAGCGCGCTCTCTTAAACTTAGAGCTTACACGGAACATAGGTACTTGCGTTCCTTGTGCTGCTTTATTTGTTTCGTTATTTTATTCATATTCGTTATCCGTTAGCCCATGTAAAGCAGCGGTTAAAGATGATGGTTTTAAACATTCTAGCTGTACACATGTTTTAAAGGTAATTGGTCCACTTTAAAATATAGGTAATCACCAGCTACACCGAGAAGGAGCACCGTAGAAATACGAATAGAACTGGAGGCACCTGCAACTCAGAATGAGAACGTTATTACCTAAAGTCTACTACAATCAACACGGAAAGACTACCAATAATCCCTACCCCACACATTCTCTTAGCAAGGCTTCAATAGACCGGTTTACTAACATATTCAAATTGATGGATGTTTCTTGGGACCTAGTGACGAGGTATTCCGTTAACCTGTCATATACTTGGAATGCAATCTGCATACATTTTGTGTTGGGCAAGACTCGAACAAGTGTTTAGGTTGTCCAGAACTATTGTTTAAAGTATGCATACAATTTGCATAAATTATGTTAGTAACCGGTCTATTAAAGACACATAGAAGTGTGCTCTCATGGGGAAAAGAACGACTAGGTCTCTTAAGTCCTATTTTTATTCTGTTTTTTTCTTTTTCTTTTTACCGTGACAGCACTATTTTATTGCATGTTTCACGTTAATGAAATTTGGAATAATTTATAAAATAAGAGATGCCTTTATCCATTTCAATACATCGATCGGAGCAGTTTCAATAATTGTTAATAATTGTGTGGATGCTTTAATCAATGCAAACAAATTACCAAAAAAAGGCCTTCTCAATCCATTTTACAGTGGCTCGCGCAGGCTGCAATTTCCTCATAGGGTTTCCTCATGGTGTTCTCTACACACTTTGCTATGTTTAAGTTAACTATTGTTTTGTTACAGCGTATCTGATCGGAGGACATGGTCTAAAAAGGGTGGGGGGGGGGGGCATATTTTGAAGATGCAGGTCAGATATGCAACAGCGAGGCCCCTGTAAAGAAAAATTGAAAGGCAATTTGTACGGTTTAATGAAAGTAATTTTTTTGATAGACATTTATACGCTACATAACTGCTCCACACATGGCGCAGACAGCCACGGGGGCAGTAAGGATGCCGCGCGTCAAGCTTACGTGAGACGTACGTGGGCCTTGTACGTTGCCATACGACAAGGCCACCGTACGGGCCTCGTAGGAACGCATTAAGGCTGTCCTAGGGGGCCCGTGGAATTCCTGCGGCCGCCGCAATTTGTTTGGGTTCTGTAAAAGTCAATTGTAATTCATAAGACCCTAGAGCAGCCGCACGGCAAACGCAAGGCCAGGCCACCGTACGCTCGACGTATGGTCGCCGTGGAACCGCTCTACAGCATGGCTACGGCGTGCCTAATCGCTACGGCGAACCTAGAAATGAAAGCAGTTATAACTCCGTGTTATAATCCCACGGCGACCCGTACGGTCAGTAAAGATAGGGATACGCCCTAGGGTGACCCTTAGCCCCCCGCAGATTCTTTGCGGCCGCCCCAAGTATCTCTCGATTTCGGGCGCGTACGGACGCCGTATATTAGCCGTAGATAAATTATGACCTAGACATTTAATACCTGGCGTGGTTTGTCCGGACAGGTTGCGTATACGTACAATATTTTATAAATCTGTTAAGACTTTTGTTATAAAATATCATAAAAGACAAACATTTATGATGGCTAGTGCTACATGATGCATACTTTTCTATAAATACTAAGGCAAACGTGATGGCTCATCTTTATTAAGCGTCCGGACACACAACCTTCGCCCCCACCATACTTTTCACTTTGAATGCCGCCGATATAGGCCTAACTAATGTTAGGCCATACAGCTCGGAGACATGTGACCGACAGCCCACAAGACCAACAGCCGAACATCGATAGCCGACGCGACCGACAATGACTGTCTCACGAGGACTTCTAGCTGACAACTTTTTTGAGGGTTTACGAGACCGGTAAGGACGATTGGTGGGCTTTATGACAACTCTCTATTGATGGGAGGGGGAGGGGGAGAGGGAGCTGATACTAGCATTCAGCCTACGAGGCAATTGTCGGGCTCATGGGCTTGTTATACTTTCTTTGTGTATAATATCTTCTTCTTTTTTTTTCTTCATTGGGTTGTCCGTCTAGTAGCTTGTTGTTCTACAGCCTGTAAGTCATAAACATTATGCAACTTTCGATTTATCAATTAAATTAATAGCTAGTCGAGTAAGAAAAATGATGAATAAGTAGAATATAAGTATTATCAACAGGCAATTTACGTTGCCCTTCTCAGCTGATCACAGGTAAGTAGATATCACCTTTTTTTTTACATTGATATAATGGCCTACTCTGCATTACTTTGTACAGGTAGCAAGTTTAAAAGATGAATAAAGATGATTTTATTAAAGTAAAAAAAAAGTTATAAAAGATGATTTTATCGAAAGTAGAGGACATAAATAATGAAAAGCTTAAAATAAACATTAATTATTTACATAAAGTTTACACGGATACAACCAAAGGCGGCCCTCTAGGAGGGGGGCAGGGGGCACATTGCCCCCAATTTTTTCAAGCAGTCGAAAAATGCCCCTTTTTATAAAGGAATAGTGCCCCTTTTACTTTGACAAGTGCCTCTGTTAATTTGTAAAAGTGCCCCTTCCAACTTTTGAACTCTGATAAGTGCCCCTTTTATTTGGAAACGTGCCCCTTTTACTTCGACAAGTTCCCATTTTCTTTTGCAATAAAATTCCAATTTCCATTCTCATAAGTGCCCTTTTTTAATTCTCTAGTAAGAGCCCATTTTTAGGTACAAGAAGTGCCTCTTTTAAATTTTGATAAACGTCCCCTTCAGCTGTGATAATTGCCCTATTCAAATCAGAGAAGTGCCTCTTTTCCTTTCTAATAAGTGCCCCTTTTCCTAATGATAAGTGCCCCATTACAAAAAGAGCGTCTTCCCATTCTCACAGGTGCCCCTTCTCTGGTAAATGACCCTTTTCAGGTACGAGAAGTACTCCTTTTTAACTTCAGATAAGTACCCCCTTCACCTCTGATAAATGCCCCTTTAAAATATGATCAGTGCCCATTTTCTTTGAACTAATGCACATTTTCCTTTATTATAAGTGCCCCTTTTCCATTCAAATAAGTGCCTCTTTTCATATATGGTCATTTCCCCTTTTCAGGTGCAATAAGTGCCTCTTTTCACCTCAGTCTGATAATTTCCAATTTATCAATGATACGTGCTCCTTTTCCTTTCTAATAAGGGACTTATCCCCTTTACATAAATGCCCCTAGTATAAATGCCCCAATCAAAAACTGATGGGGTCCCTTTTCTGTCGACAAATGCCCAGTTCGTATTCTCATGACTGAATGTTTCATCCCTGGTGAGTGCCTCTTTTCGAGGGTGTAATAAGTGCCCCTTTTTCACCTCTGATCATTACTCTTTGTACTTTGAAACATGCTCCTTTTCTTTTGTGATAATTGTCCCCTTTTCCTCTCATCATTAAACGCGCCCTCAATTTCAAGGGACTAAGAGCAATTCCCCCCCCCCAAAGCTCGATACGCTCGCACGCATTTATAGATGATATACTTATGTTACTTATTAAAGGACTTTTCAGTCTTCCGTCTTTTAACCCCATCAGGATTGGGATTTTTCCACTTTATAAGATGTAATATTTCGCACAGCGACCTGACAAATCTTAATGTTTTTCCTCGCTCGATTCGCTCGCTCGCAAATAAATTTTCAGACCATCACACCCATCTACAAAGCATGATGCTTAAGCAATATCTTGTATGGTGTATAAAGTAAAACTAATAATGTAATCACGATGTAGGGGTATATATCAATGTCTTTGAGATCTCCCTTTGTACGTGCCCATTTTTTTTCTCCAGAAAGTGCCCTTTTTTATTGGTCCCCCTCCCCCACTTCATCTTCTTCTCAATATTGATTTACTGGTCGAGGTTCATTTTTTGCTGCGGTCCTTGCTTGATCGACTCTAGCTCCAGCAGATATGGGGTGACAGTGTGCACACCCGCCGGTACTACCGGCGCGGTATAGCCGCTGATGACGGTCGCACTACACTGCGAGCTTCCGTTGTTTGTATAGGTAACACAGTCATAGATAATTTGATTTAGAGATGGGAGATTAAGCGCCATCTTGCGGCGAATAAGCGCACATTTGTTTACAATATGGCGGCCTCTAGACACCTAAAAATTTGAGCGAGAAATCCTAAATTCTAATCTAACTTCCATAGTTTTATTTCATTGGTTTAAGGTTTGAAATACATATTAATAAGTTGAAACTCGATATTATGTTAAATTATAACAGAAAAGATAATCTTTATTTTATAATTCCAGGGGGGGGGGTGCATTTTTTTTTGGCAATCGCCCTCGTGAGCAACCTGACGAAGGCGATTATGTTGCTCACGGGGGCGAATCGCCCATCGCCCCCGTGTATTTTGAGCCTTGGTGTGTATTGAGAGAATATGGTAATAAAATAATGGAGGACAGGGAGAAATATAGAGATAGGGAGAGAGAGTGAGAAAGAATGGAGGAGAGAGAGAGAGTAGGGAGAGAGAATGGTAAAGAATGGGGAGAGAGAGAGAGAGAGAGGGAGATGGGTAGAGAGAATGAGAAAAAATGGAGGAAAGAGAGAGAGAGAGAGAGAGGCGGGGAGATAAAATGAAAATGAATGGAAGAGAGGGAGAATTATTCAGATGGGGAGAGAGAATAAGAAAGAATGGAGGATAGAGAGGGAGAGATGGGAAGAGAGAATGAGAAAGAATGGAGGAGAGAGAGAGAGAGAGAGATGAGGAGAGAGAATGAAAAAGCATGGAGGAGAGGGAGAAATATTCAGATGGGGAGAGAGAATGAGAAAGAATGGAGGAAAGAGAGAGAGAGAGAGAGAGATGGGGAGAGAGAATGAGAAATAATGGAGGAGAGAGAGAGATGGGGAGAGAGAATGAGAAATAATGGAGGAGAGAGAGAGATGGGGAGAGAGAATGAGAAAGAATGGAGGAGAGGGAGAAATATTCAGCTGTTGAGAGAATGAAAAAGATTAAGGAGAGGGAGAAATACTCAGATGGGGAGAGAGAATGAGAACGAATGGAGGAGAGGGACAAATATTCAGATGGGGAGAGAGAATGAGAAAGAATGGAGGAGAGGGAGAAATATTCAGATTCGGAGAGAGAATGAGAAAGAATGGAGGAAAGAGAGAGATAGAGAGAGAGAGAGAGAGAGAGATGTGAGGGGCGAGAGATCGAGGGAGAGAGCTGGAGAGAGAACAAATAGGGAGAAGAAGAGACAGAGAAAGAGAGGGGAAGGAGAATGAAAAGTACGGGTGAAAAAAGAGTGGTGTAAAACAATAATTCATAAATACCTCTACAACCGATTGTTGGGTTAAATCCACGCTGAAAGTATATAATTTCTTCAATTATAATACCATTTCTTTTATAATATTCAGCTATATCACATGTTACGGCCAAAGGCATAGCTCCATACTTTTTTATTTGTAGATGAGTATAATGTCATGTATTATTCAGTAGTCTTACGAAACATGGTTAATAAACTTCGACGGTATTTTTCAGTTCAAAATTGCATTTCCCTGCAGCTTACTCTCTTCCGTAGACGGTGCTGTTCAAACTTTTTTGGTGGTGAACGTCGTATGCATCTTGGTATGAGTAGAGGTGTCTATGAATTTACCTTACTTGTGTAATATCGAGAAGTAAAATATAACCACTGTTGTGTGGTAAAGGGGCATGTATCAGAAGCCATATTTACCCACTTAAAGGGCAGATGAAGTGGTTATCAGTTTCAAATTAAACCAAAACGACGCCATGCGCTTTCGTAACAAGCATGGGAGATCGTCTGCTATTTTTTGTTTAAGCAGATTTTTCTGCATTTATTAAAAAAATAAAACATTCATATAACAATAATAATATAAAATATAATTGATTTACATAAAAAGTGACAACTAAAGTAAACACACAAAAAATGCATATATATATGTATATATATATATAGGCCTATATTGATTGAAAACTTGTATGCAGGTAAGTCAAAGAAATGCAGAGGCCAATTATCATAAGCTTGAATGCTTGAGTCGAAAGCAACCGGGAAGCGTCTTATTTTTTCGTACCACGGCGAGCCCGGATTCCTATTATTTCATGAATATTCATTACGCAGGGTAGAGGAAAGCCTCGATTCTCTTGAATATTCATATATGATCGAGGCGGTTGTACGTACGTCATGCGCAGCATCGAATATCGTGTGTAACATGTACGTTGGATTAATGGTAGGCCTATAAAACGACATAGAAAAGCAATGTCATGGTCATTTAGATAATACAGTCATAAATGCTGTGTTTAATTACTAGTAAATGCCAAAATGTCAGTAGACAAGATATATTTCAAGCAAGAGTCTTGATAGGCAATTTGTGAGTAGCCTAGGCCTACTTTTCTAGGTTTGCTTTTTAAATATTACAAGCAGAGGTTGAATCTTGGTATTGAATGTGATCCAGTATTATAAACTGTATAAAATAAATAACATAAAGACATTTAGCAAAAATAAATACTTTTGTACTGCACTGAAATTATTTCTATGATCTATGCATGCTCACTTAACTGCATGAGGAAGAAAAGGAAGACAGAAAAATGGGATTAGTACGGAGGCCTAAGGGGACATAAAACGATGTGAGAAATTATTTTTTATCTCGTGGCCACGACTTAGTATCTCGTGGCCACGAAAGAAGAATGAAAAAGTTATAAAATAAAATATGTATAAATAATAAATGAATGGAAGAAATAAAGAATATGGAAAAGAAAGAAATAAATTGCAAGAAAATTGAAATGAAAAGAAGACGAAAGAAAAAGGGAAAGGAGCAAGATCATATTGATACCATATCTTCACTCATTTTTCTTTTATCTACCTCTTGTTTTTGTTTAGGCCTAGCTACCATTTTTTTCTTTCCTTTCTCTTTTTCTCTTAAAAGTTCTCTTTGGTTCCTTTCTTACATTTGTCTATCCTTACTCATTTACTGTGAAGAAATGATTTCATCATATGGCGTATTTCATCTGGATTATATGTTTGTCACGAGCTGACAAAATAATGAGGGAAGGGGCCGGGGTTAGGGGACTCGATGATAATTCATCATTTGAAGGTTTACAATGTCCATGAGTTATATGCACCAACTGAAGAAAATCCATATATATGGTTGCTGCAGGAATCCCAGCACCCACAGTTCCCACGCATGATGAGTCAACTGACTCGAGAGATAACTAAACATTCTTTTTAAGTGCCCCCTTACCACCTGCGATAATTAACCCCCTGTTCAAATCTGACAGGCGCCCCTTTTACTTTATAATAAGTGCCACTGTTCCATTTTCATAAGTGCCCCTTGTGATAAAAGCCCTTTTTTCATGTTTTACTTTGACACGCGTCCCCTTATACTTTCTAACAAGTGCCCTTTCATATTTTGATATGTGCCCCTTTCCCTGTTTAATAGGAGCCCCTTCCCTTTCTCATAAATGCCCCTTTGACACATGCCTCCTTTTCCAAAAAAAAAAAACAACAACAACAACCACCAACAACAACACAGCAACAATTGGTACCAGGGTTTTAATTAGAAGGCCCATGTCCTGTAAAATTTTATTTTTAAGAATAGTTTTCTCTTTTTTTATTAATATGACATTGGCATACCATTAATTTACCAGGAACCCCCCGCCCCCCCCCACCCTCCCATTAACAATCAACACTGCCATTATTTCTACCAACAGTAATGTTATAATTCAAAAGTTTTTACTTTCTAAATCCTTTTAATATAAACATACAATCATAATTGTACACTTTTGCATCCTGTTACATGGACCATGTAGTAACAGCAACTGGAAGAGGAGGATAGCAAGCCCCCCCCCCCCGTTTTCTTAAGTTAGAAAGCATCGAAACATGGTTCTATTAAAGTTAGCAGTTTAGAAACGAAAGGCAATGATGATTAGCAGTTTCCATATTTAATGCATTTAGAGGGTTGTCTTTCAAACCTTCTTACATACAATACTTGAAGTAGCAATAATTTCATAATCTACAAAACTTCTAATACAGAAGTCCATAGAGGTAAATGAATTTCAAAATGTATAATTATAATTAAAATATCATTGATTAATTCAATCTTTAATATAGACTGATAGACCTTTATCACTGAAAATTTCAAGGAGAATCTTTCTGCCCAGTCCACAGTTTCATCCTATAAGATGGTAGTTGACTTTGTTAGAATTTTAATGTTTATTCGTTGAGGATTAGTTATCTTTAAATATTTGAAAGTTGACAAGATGATAAACCTCATTACCTTTATTGAATGTAGTATTCTACAAACATATAATACAACTAGACTTTAATTCGTCACTTTGACGAATTAGGTGATACGTAATTATGCTCATGTGTAACATAATGAAGAACGCATTTTCACGATTTCATCTTTCGTTATAAAATACTACTCCATTTTGATCTATCCATGAGTCAAGTTTCAACTATTTAGGGCAGAGGGAGACAGATCAACAGAATAAGAGGGAGGCAAGGCAAGAGAGAGAGAGAGAGAGAGGGAGAGGGTGAAAGAGTAGAGAGAGAGAGAGAGAGGGGGGAGGGTGAAAGAGTAGAGAGAGAGAGATATATATAGATGCAGAGACAGACCAAACGAGCGAGAGGGGCAGAACATGAGAGGAGAAGGGAAACAGAGCAAGAGAGAGGAGAGAGAGATGCAATTGAGAACAATGTTTATGTTCATGAATACGATAATAAACATACATTGTGTTAATCCAAAAAGATACAGTTTATCATTACAAAATATGATGTTGTGTAAAAGTTTATACTGAAATTCCCTGATGACCATGATTAAGAGTGGTATAGCGCCCCCTTCTGGTATTTGATAGAGAACATAGAGCACAAATAAGCTAGATAGTGCTCAAAGAAAAATGTCATGTAGATTCATGATGTGAACAAAATTTCCCTCCCATAGACATAACACGCAAATTAAGAAAATTCTGACATGTGGCCTTTAATTGAATTCTTTACTATCATGACATCATTAAAATGAAAATCAGTGTACACTGATCTTGTGGACAATTGCCTCAACTACAAAATATTAAAATCTAGAAGAGAATCGATGAATATTGAGAGAAATACACTAAATTTCCCTAAATATAATGACGTCATAATATGCATTTTTGTATTTTGACTTCCAAGGCCATTATGATGACGTCAAGATGTACTTAATGGCCAAATGAGATATGAAATCATACCTCCGAGAGAGAGATATAGATAGATGCAGAGACAGACCAAAAAAGGGAGAGGGGCAGAACATGAAACCAAGTAACACATCAATCCACATCTTTAAATTGTTTCCTACCTCATTCCATATTCTGGACCCTTCAGAACATTCAAAGAAGATAAGACGATAGGTTTCTACCTCTTTTCTACAAAAGGAACATACATTTGACTGTGTTAATCCAAAAAGATACAGTTTATCATTACAAAATATGATGTTATGTAAGACTTTAAACTAAAATTCCCTGGTGACCATGATTAAGAGTGGTATAGCGCCCCCTTCAGGTATTTGATAGAGATTTGTAGAATCCGGATTTCAGAAAAAGTCGCCAAACACGCAAACTCAGAAACTTCTGAGATGTCGCCTTTAATTGAAATTTTCACTATGATAATGTCATCGAAATGATAAATGATGTACCTCATTCTTATAGATAATTTGCTTAGCTACGCCGTATCAAAATTTTGGAGAACATAAAGCACAAATAAGCTAAATAGTGCTCAAAGATCAATGTCATGTAGATTCATGATGTGAACGAATGTCACCTTCCATAGACATAACACGCAAATTGAGAAAATTCTGACATGTGGCCCTTAATTGAATTTTGTACTATATTGACGTCAACAAAATATAAAGCAGTGTGTATTGATCTTGTAGGCAATTTCCTACGCTACAAGATACCGCAATTTGGAAGAAAATCAGTCAATATTATGAGAAATACACTAAATTTTCAAAAAATATAATGACGTCATAATATGCAATTTTGTATTTTGACTTCCAAGGCCATTATGATGACGTCAAGATGTATTTAATGGCCAAATGAGCTATGAAATCATATCTCCGACTCATACTCTATCAAAATTTGAAAAACACTTGGCAGTCCTTATTCATTCCAATGGACTTTTTATAGGCATGTTTTTGCCCATATATACTATGTAATACATGAGCTCGCGCACACGGATATTTATCTTGAACGGACGCTCATTCCGTTATTAATAGTGATAAAGGGATGAACATGGTATCAAAATGCTTGGAAAAATGTGCCAAACATGATGACAAAGAAAATTTGGCGATTATATGTTGCAAAATGCCAGAACGCGCAAAAAACGCGCGTGCATGCGCGTTTGAGTGATTTTTTGTCAAATGCTCCATATGGCTTGAAACGTATACAAAAAAAATTGGGAATGATTTGGAGCATTTTAAATTTTTGCGCGCACGTAAACGCGCGCACGAACGCGTACGCGCGGATTTGCGCACGTTTTTTTTATCTCAAATTGACCGGAAGGATATTGATCTTATTCATGATACATATGAATGAAAAATTACTTTCCGTTATGAAGATATGATCATAAGTTGATTTTTACAAAATGGCGCCTGGATGACGTCACGATAATTTTGAGTCTTTGAAAAGTCATGCAGTTCTAAGTTAGACTAAGATCTATCATCATGGCAAGTTTCATGATAATGGCTTTTGCCATTCTTGAGATATCCTGCGAACAAAATTGAGGAAGAATAATAATAATTTCTTCTATACAGACACAAAATAAATACTAGACTTTAATTCGTCACTTTGACGAATTAGGTGATACGTGCTATTTTGGTATCATGAAAGTGTGCCGATGATGATCTAATGATAATGATCATAAATACGATAAAGACCATGATTAAGAGTGGTATAGCGCCCCCTTCAGGTATTCGATAGAGATTTGTAGAATCAGGATTTAAGAAAAAGTCGCCTAACACGCAAACTAAGAAAATTCTGACATGTCACCTTTAATTGAAATTTTCACTATGATGATGTCATCGAAATGATAAATGATGTACGTCTATATTGTAGATAATTTATTAGCTACACCGTATCAAAATTTGGGAGAACATAGAATAAAAATAAGCTAGATAGTGCTCAAAGATCAATGTCATGAAAATTCATGATGTGAACGAAATTCACCTTCCTTAGGCATAACACTCATATTAAGAAAATTCTGAAATGTGGCCTTTCATTGAATTTTGTACTATGATGACGTCAATGAAATAAAAAGTAGTGTGTATTGATCTTGTAGGCAATTTCCTAAGCTACAAGATACCGCAATTTGGAAGAAAATCAGTCAATATTATGAGAAATACACTAAATTTTCAAAAAATATAATGACGTCATAATATGCAATTTTGTATTTTGACTTCCAAGGCCATTATGATGACGTCAAGATGTATTTAATGGCCAAATGAGCTATGAAATCATATCTCCGACTCTCACTCTATCAAAACATGAAAAAAACTTGGCAGTCCTTATTCATCCCAATGGACTTTTTATAGGCATGTTTTTGCCCATATATACTATGTAATACATGAGCTCGCGCACAAGGATATTTATCTTGAACGGACGTTCATTCCGTTATTAATAGTGATAAAGAGATTAACATGGTATCAAAATGCTTGGAAAAATGTGCCAAACATGATGACTTAGAAAATTTGGCGATTATATGTTGCAAAATTCCAGAACGCGCAAACAACGCGTGCGCATGCGCGTTTGAGTGATTTTTTGTCAAATGCTCCATATGGCTTGAAACGTGTGCAAAAAAATTGGGAATGATTTGGAGCATTTTAAATTTTTGCGCGCACGTAAACGCGCGCCCGAACGCGTACGCGCGGATTTGCGCATGATTTTTGATCTGAAATTAACCGGAAGGACATTGATCTTATTCATGATAAAAATGAATGAAAAATTACTTTCCGTTATGAAGATATGATCATAAGTTGATTTTTACAAAATGGCACCTGGATGACGTCACGATAATTTTGAGTATTTGAAAAGTCATGCAGTTCTAAGTTAGACTAAGATCTATTATCATTGAAAGTTTCATGACAATAGCTTTTGCCATTCTTGAGATATCCTGCGAACAAAATTGAGGAAGAATAATAATAATTTCTTCTATACAGACACAAAATAAATACTAGACTTTAATTCGTCACTTTGACGAATTAGGTGATACGTGCTATTTTGTTATCATGAAAGTGTACCGATGATGATCTAATGATAATGATCATGAATACGATAAAGACCATCATTAAGAGTGGTATAGCGCCCCCTTCGGGTATTCGATAGAGATTTGTAGAATCAGGATTTCAGAAAAAGTCGCCTAACACGCTAACTAAGAAAATTCTGACATGTCGCCTTCAATTGAAATTTTCACTATGATGATGTCATCGAAATGATAAATGATGTACGTCAATATTGTAGATAATTTATTAGCTACACCGTATCAGAATTTGGGGGAACATAGAGTACAAATAAGCTAGATAGTGCTCAAAGATCAATGTCATGAAGATTCATGATGTGAACGAAATTCACCTTCCTTAGGCTTAACACGCAAATTAAGAAAATTCTGAAATGTGGCCTTTAATTGAATTTTGTACTATAATGACGTCAATGAAATAAAGAGCAGTGTGTATTGATCTTGTAGGCAATTTCCTAAGCTACAAGATACCGCAATTTGGAAGAAAATCAGTCAATATTATGAGAAATACACTAAATTTTCTAAAAATATAATGACGTCATAATATGCAATTTTGTATTTTGACTTCCAAGGCCATTATGATAACGTCAAGATGTATTTAATGGCCAAATAAGCTATGAAATCATATCTCTGACTCATACTCTATCAAAATATGAAAAAAACTTGGCATTCCTTGTTCATCCCAATGGACGTTTTATAGGCATGTTTTTGCCCATATATACTACACTCTAAATTACAGGGATTTAAATTTAAATCTATAGGATTTATTTTTAAATCTTTCATGTACTGTAGGTAGGGACCAATCGATGTGGATTTAAAATTAATCTTCGCTAGGATTAAAAAGTTTTAATCTGTAAAGGATTAAAAAATAAGTTCAAAAGATTTATATTATAAATCTTTCTAGATTAAAATTAACCCTGATAAAGATTTAAAAGCAATCCTTTTTGGGACTTCTTTGTCATGTGACAAAATCTTATCGCCAGGATTGGTCAATTTGCCGTTAATTTTCGGAACTTTTTTTAATCTTTTGGGATTGAAAAAAATATATTTGAAACTCGGATTAAGAACCAGTTTAGCAATCTTTTAAGATTAAAAATCAATCTTTATGGATTAATTTCATTCAAATCCGGCTTAAGATTTAAATTTTAAATCCCTGTAATTTAGAGTGTATATAATACATGAGCTCGCACACAAGGATATTTATCTTGAACGGACGCTCATTCCGTTATTAATAGTGATAAAGGGATGAACATGGTATCAAAATGCTTGGAAAAATGTGCCAAACATGATGACAGAGAAAATTTGGCGATTATATGTTGCAAAATGCCAGAACGCGCAAAAAACGCGCGCGCATGCGCGTTTGAGTGATTTTTTGTCGAGTGCTCCATATGGCTTGAAACGTGTGCAAAAAAAATTGGAAATGATTTGGAGCATTTTAAATTTTTGCGCGCACGTAAACGCGCGCACAAACGCGTACGCGCGGATTTGCGCACGTTTTTTGATCTGAAATTGACCGGAAGGATATTGATCTTATTCATGATAAATATGAATGAGAAATTACTTTCCGTTATGAAGATATGATCATAAGTTGATTTTTACAAAATGGCGCCTGGATGACGTCACGATAATTTTGAGTCTTTGAAAAGTCATGCAGTTCTAAGTTAGACTAAGATCTATCATCATTGAAAGTTTCATGCCAATGGCTTTTGCCATTCTTGAGATATCTTGCGAACAAAATTGAGGAAGAATAATAATAATTTCTTCTATACAGACACAAAATAAATACTAGACTTTAATTCGTCACTTTGACGAATTAGGTGATACGTGCTATTTTGTTATCATGAAAGTGTGCCGATGATGATCTCATGATAATGATCATAAATACGATAAAGACCATGATTAAGAGTGGTATAGCGCCCCCTTCAGGTATTCGATAGAGATTTGTAGAATTAGGATTTCAGAAAAAGTCGCCTAACACGCAAACTAAGACAATTCTGACATGTCACCTTTAATTGAAATTTTCACTATGATGATGTCATCGAAATGATAAATGATGTACGTCTATATTGTAGATAATTTATAAGCTACACCGTATCAAAATTTGGGAGAACATAGAATACAAATAAGCTAGATATTGCTCAAAGATCAATGTCATGAAGATTCATGATGTGAACGAAATTCACCTTCCTTAGGCATAACACTCAAATTAAGAAAATTCTGACATGTGGCCTTTAATTGAATTTTGTACTATGATGACATCAATGAAAGAAAAAACAATGTGTATTTATTTTGTAGGCAATAGCCTCAGCCACAAGATACCGCAATTTGGAAGAAAATCAGTCAATATTATGAGAAATACACTAAATTGTCCATAAATATAATGACGTCATAATATGCATTTTTGTATTTTGACTTCCAAGGCCATACTCTTTCAAAATATGAAAAAAAATTGGCGGTCCTTATTTATCCCAATGGACTTTTTATAGGCATGTTTTTGCCCATATATACTATGTAATACATGAGCTCGCGCGCACGGATTTTTATCTTGAACGGACGCTCATTCCGTTATTAATAGTGATAAAGAGATGAACATGGTATCAAAATGCTTGGAAAAATGTGCTAAACGTGATGACAGAGAAAATTTGGCGATTATATGTTGCAAAATGCCAGAACGCGCAAAAAACGCGCGCGCATGCGCGTTTGAGTGATTTTTTGTCAAATGCTCCATATGGCTTGAAACGTATGCAAAAAAAATTAAGGATGATTTGGAGCATTTTTAATTTTTGCGCGCACGTAAACGCGCGCACGAACGCGTACGCGCAGATTTGCGCACGCATTTTGATCTGAAATTGACCGGAAGGATATTGATCTTATTCATTATAAATATGAATGAAAAATTACTTTCCGTTATGAAGATATGATCATAAGTTAATTTTTACAAAATGGCGCCTGGATGACGTCACGATCATTTTGAGTCTTTGAAAAGTCATGCAGTTCTAAGTTAGACTAAGATCTATCATCATGGCAAGTTTCATGATAAGGGCTCTAGCCATTCTTGAGATATCCTGCGAACAAAATTGAGGAAGAATAATAATAATTTCTTCTATACAGACACAAAATAAATACTAGACTTTAATTCGTCACTTTGACGAATTAGGTGATACGTAAGCTATTTTTGTATCATGAAAGTGTGCCGATGATGATCTAATGATAATATTCATGAATACCATAATGACGATTTTGATGATATTGATTTTTTGGTTTTAAATGACGATGACCATGATTAAAAGTGGTATAGCGCCCCCTTCAGGTATTCGATAGGGAATTGTTATATGATTAATTTATTAATTTACTAAACAAGCTCAAATTTTCGCCTGATTGCAGAGCCAACCAATCATCGAACTGATATTTTGACGCACTACATACGCAACATAATGAACAAGTCTAGACTGGAATGTAGTATCAATCACCTCCCATAGGCATAAGACGCATATTAAGCAAACATCTAATGACGTCATCAGAATGAATAAATATTGGTAATAATCTTGTGAAGAATTGTCTCAGCTACAACATATCAAAATTTAGAAGAAAATTGATCAATATTTGCAGAGATACAATCATTTTCCGTAAATATGTTGACGTCATAATATGCAAATTCGTATTTTGAGTTCCAAGGTCAATATGATTATGTAAAAATATATTTAATGGCCAAATGAGACATGAAATCATATCTCCGACTCATACCCTATCTAAATAAAAAAAAAATGGCAGTCCTTATTCATCCCTTTTTATAGGCATGTTTTTGCCCATATATGCTATGTAATACATGAGCTCGCGCGCACGGATATTTTTCTTGAACGGACGCTCATTCCGTTATTAATAGTGATAAAGAGATGAACATGGTGTCAAATTGTTCAGATAATATGAGGAATATCCTGTCAAAACAAATATACAAGGAATTATTTTTCGTTCGGCCGTGACAAACGAAAACGTGCAAAAATGCGTGTTTTGCGCGATTTTTTATGAAATGCTTATAATGGCCTAAAACGTATGCAAACAAAATTTAAGACGATTTTGAGCAATTTAAAATTTTACGCGCGCGTTCACGCGCGCACAAACGCGTACGCGCATTTTTGCGCGCATTTATTGACCTGAAATTGACCGGACGGATATTGACCTTGTTCATGATAAATATGAATGAAAAATGACTTTCCGTTATGAAGATATGATCATAAGTTGATTTTCACAAAATGGCGCCTGGATGACGTCACGATAATTTTGACTCTCTAAAAAGTCACGCAGTTCTAAGTTAGACTAAGATCTATCATCATTGAAAGTTTCATGACAATGGCTTTTGCCAGTCTTGAGATATCCTGCGAACAAATTCGAGGAAGAATAATAATAAATAAATAAATAAATAAATAAATAAATAATAATAATACAAATCTTGACGAAATCAAAAGGTGATACGTATATTTCATACGTATCACCTAACTAGACTTTAATTCGTCACTTAGACGAATTAGGTGATACGTATGATAATGGTTTACATAACGATTAATGCATTACACGATATATTATTTTGTAAAATGCTTCTCCCATTATGATCTATTCATATGTCAAGATTTAATTGTGTCTCCTTGATCATCATGGATCTAGGGAAGATGGATTGAAACAATATATGACCTTTGACCCTGGGCAGTAACCAGTTACACATTTGACTCTAATTTACATCATGAAGAACACCTTTTGACGATTTTATCTTATTCAAAGAAATGAAAATGTAATTGATAAATGATTATCATCATTATGATAATGATGATCATGATGATAATGATCATGATCATGAGCGCGATCATGACATCTTATTGAAAAAATGAGGGTCGATTTAGATAGCATATAGTCTCAGCTACAACATACTCAAAAATCAACAAAATCCAAGCAGAAAAAACGGCGATATTGCTCGCAAAAGACAGGAATGTAGACTCCTTTTTTGAGAAAAAGTTTATCTCCCATAGGGATAACACGCAAAAAATAATGGATTAAGTGAAAATAGGGTTATAATAAAGTAAAAAGGGTTGTTTATGACATTATTTGCGATTATACGTGTTTAAATAATCAAAGGAGATGGTACAGTGAAGGTCAAAAGGAAAAAAAAGTGAAGAAAAAAATTGTTGGAGACACCCGGACTCGAACCAGGGATCTCGAGGTTGGAAGTCAAGTGCGTTACCGATATACCAAAACATCTCCCAAAGCGATTACACGTAAACGGGAAATGGAATTCTGAAATCCTACTTTGCAAGTGAAATATGAGCATAATCCCGGCATCAGATTAAAACATAGAGGGCACCTTTGTCATAGATTATTGTCTCAGCTACAACATATCCGAAGCTCAGCGAAAACGAAGCTAAAACAACGGAGATTTTGCTCGCGAAAGACAGGAGTGTAGAATCCAGTTTTGAGAAAAAGTCATGTCCCATAGAGAATACACGCAAAATGTGAAAAATTGACATGCCTCCTTTAATCGCAAAAATACACCATGATACTTTTGTCAAAAATAAAAATTGTGGATACTGCATTTGTAGAAAATTGTCTCAGCTAGAACATATCAAAATTTGAAAGAAAATTGATCAATATTAACAGAGATACAATCAATTTTCAAAACATATGCTGACGTCATAATATGCAAATTGAAATTTTGAGTTTGGAGACCATTATGATGACGTCATGAGTTAATTGAGGATCAAATGAGACATGAAATCATATCTCCGACTCATAATCTATCCAAATATGAAAAAATATTAGGAGTTTCTATCTATTCTAAAGAGTTACAATGAATTTTGTATAGGCATGTTTTTGCCCATGTATGGTGGATAAAGATAGCGCAGAGCAGCGCGTGCTGTCAACTTTGACATGAGATATGAAATCATACCTTCGACTCATACTCTATCAAAATATGAAAAAAACTTGGCAGTCCCTATTCATCCCAATGGACTTTTTATAGGTATGTTTTTGTCCATATATACTATGTAATACATGAGCTCGCGCGCACGGATATTTATCTTGAACGGACGCTCATTCCGTTATTAATAGTGATAAAGAGATGAATATGGTATCAAAATGCTTGGAAAAATGTGTCAAACATGATGACAGAGAAAATTTGGCGATTTTATGTTGCAAAATGCCAGAACGCACAAAAAACGCGCGCGCATGTGCATTTGAGGGATTTTTTGTCAAATGCTCTATATGTCTTGAAACGTATGCAAAAAAAATTTGGGATGATTTGGAGCATTTTAAATTTTTGCGCGCACGTAAACGCGCGCACAAACACGTACGCGCGGATTTGCGCACGTTTTTTTATCTGAAATTGACCGGAAGGATATTGATCTTATTCATGATAAATATGAATGAAAAATTAGTTTCCGTTATGAAGATATGATCATAAGTTGATTTTTACAAAATGGCGCCTGGATGACGTCACGATAATTTTGTGTCTTTGAAAAGTCATGCAGTTCTAAGTTAGACTAAGATCTATCATCATTGAAAGTTTCATGACAATGGCTTTTGCCATTCTTGAGATATCCTGCGAACAAAATTTAGGAAGAATAATAATAATTTCTTCTATACAGACACAAAATAAATACTAGACTTTAATTCGTCACTTTGACGAATTAGGTGATACGTGCTATTTTGTTATCATGAAAGTGTGCCGATGATGATCTCATGATAATGATCATAAATACGATAAAGACCATGATTAAGAGTGGTATAGCGCCCCCTTCAGGTATTCGATAGAGATTTGTAGAATCAGGATTTCAGAAAAAGTCGCCTAACACGCAAACTAAGAAAATTCTGACATGTCACCTTTAATTGAAATTTTCAATATGATGATGTCATCGAAATGATAAATGATGTACGTCTATATTGTAGATAATTTATTAGCTACACCGTATCAAAATTTGGGAGAACATAGAATACAAATAAGCTAGATAGTGCTCAAAGATCAATGTCATGAAGATTCATGATGTGAACGAAATTCACCTTCCTTAGGCATAACACTCAAATTAAGAAAATTCTGACATGTGGCCTTTAATTGAATTTTGTACTATGATGACATCAATGAAATAAAAAGCAGTGTGTATTTATTTTGTAGGCAATAGCTTCAGCTACAAGATACCGCAATTTGGAAGAAAATCAGTCAATATTATGAGAAATACACTAAATTGTCCATAAATATAATGACGTCATAATATGCATTTTTGTATTTTGACTTCCAAGGCCATTATGATGACGTCAAAATGTATTTAATGGCCAAATGGGCTATGAAATCATATCTCCGACTCATACTCTTTCAAAATATGAAAAAAAATTGGCGGTCCTTATTCATCCCAATGGACTTTTTATAGGCATGTTTTTGCCCATATATACTATGTAATATATGAGCTCGCGCGCACGGATTTTTATCTTGAACGGACGCTCATTCCGTTATTAATAGTGATAAAGAGATGAACATGGTATCAAAATGCTTGGAAAAATGTGCCAAACATGATGACAGAGAAAATTTGGCGATTATATGTTGCAAAATGCCAGAACGCGCAAAAAACGCGCGCGCATGCACGTTTGAGTGATTTTTTGTCAAATGCTCCATATGGCTTGAAACGTATGCAAAAAAAATTAAGGATGATTTGGAGCATTTTTAATTTTTGCGCGCACGTAAACGCGCGCACGAACGCGTACGCGCAGATTTGCGCACGCTTTTTGATCTGAAATTGACCGGAAGGATATTGATCTTATTCATGATAAATATGAATGAAAAATTACTTTCCGTTATGAAGATATGATCATAAGTTGATTTTTACAAAATAACGCCTGGATGACGTCACGATAATTTTGAGTCTTTGAAAAGTCATGCAGTTCTAAGTTAGACTAAGATCTATCATCATGGCAAGTTTCATGATAATGGCTCTAGCCATTCTTGAGATATCCTGCGAACAAAATTGAGGAAGAATAATAATAATTTCTTCTATACAGACACAAAATAAATACTAGACTTTAATTCGTCACTTTGACGAATTAGGTGATACGTGCTATTTTGTTATCATGAAAGTGTGCCGATGATGATCTAATGATAATGATCATAAATACGATAAAGACCATCATTAAGAGTGGTATAGCGCCCCCTTCAGGTATTCGATAGAGATTTGTAGAATCAGGATTTCAGAAAAAGTCGCCTAACACGCTAACTAAGACAATTTTGACATGTCGCCTTTAATTGAAATTTTCACTATAATAATGTCATCGAAATGATAAATGATGTACGTCAATATTGTAGATAATTTATTAGCTACGCCGTATCAAAATTTTGGAGAACATAAAGTACAAATAAGCTAGATAGTGCTCAAAGATCAATGTCATGAAGATTCATGATGTGAACGAAATTCAACTTCTTTAGGCATAACACTCAAATTGAGAAAATTCTGACATGTGGCCTTTAATTGAATTTTGTACTATAATGACGTCAATAAAATAAAAAGAAGTGTGTATTGATCTTGTAGGCAATTTCCTACGCTACAAGATACCGCAATTTAGAAGAAAATCAGTCAATATTATGAGAAAAACAATAAATTTTCAAAAAATATAATGAAATCATAATATGCAATTTTGTATTTTGACTTCCAAGGCCATTATGATGACGTCAAGATGTATGTAATGGCCAAATGAGCTATGAAATCATATCTCCGACTCATACTCTATCAAAATATGAAAATAACTTGGCAGTCCTTATTCATCCCAATGGACTTTTTATAGGCATGTTTTTGCCCATATATACTATGTAATACATGAGCTCGCGCACACGAATATTTATCTTGAACATGTTATCAAAATGCTTGGAAAAATGTGCCAAACATGATGACAGAGAAAATTTGGCGATTATATGTGGCAAAATGCCAGAACGCGCAAAAAACGCGCGCGCATGCGCGTTTGAATGATTTCTTGTCAAATGCTCTATATGGCTTAAAACGTATGCAAAAAAAATTGGGAATGATTTGGAGCATTTTAATTTTTTGCGCGCACGTAAACGCGCGCACAAACGCGTACGCGCGGATTTGCGCACGTTTTTTTATCTGAATGTGACCGGAAGGATATTGATCTTATTCATGATAAATATGAATGAAAAATTACTTTCCGTTAGGAAGATATGATCATAAGTTGATTTTTACAAAATGGCGCCTGGATGACGTCACGGTCATTTTGAGTCTTTGAAAAGTCATGCAGTTCTAAGTTAGACTAAGATCTATCATCATTGAAAGTTTCATGACAATGGCTTTTGCCATTCTTGAGATATCCTGCGAACAAAATTGAGGAAGAATAATAATAATTTCTTCTATACAGACACAAAATAAATACTAGACTTTAATTCGTCACTTTGACGAATTAGGTGATACGTGCTATTTTTTTATCATGAAAGTGTGCCGATGATGATCTCATGATAATGATCATAAATACGATAAAGACCATGATTAAGAGTGGTATAGCGCCCCCTTCAGGTATTCGATAGAGATTTGTAGAATCAGGATTTCAGAAAAAGTCGCCAAACACGCAAACTAAGAAAATTCTGACACGTCGCCTTTAATTGTAATTTTCACTATGATGTTGTCATCAAAATGATAAATGATGTACATCATTCTTATAGATAATTTGCTTAGCTACGCCGTATCATTTTGGAGAACATAAAGCACAAATAAGATGGATATAGTGCTCATAGATGAATGCCATGTAGATTCATGATGTGAACAAAATTCACCTTCCATAGACATAATACGCAAATTGAGAAAATTCTTACATGTGGCCTTTAATTGAATTTTGTACTATAATGACGTCAATAAAATAAAAAGCAGTGTGTATTGATCTTGTAGGCAATTTCCTACGCTACAAGATACCGCAATTTGGAAGAAAATCAGTAAATATTAGGAGAAATACACTAACTTTTCAAAAAATATAATGACGTCATAATATGCAATTTTGTATTTTGACTTCCAAGGCCATTATGATGACGTCAAGATGTATTTAATGGCCAAATGAGCTATAAAATCATATCTCCGACTCATACTCTATCAAAATATGAAAAAACTTGGCAGTCCTTATTCATCCCAATGGACTTTTTATAGGCATGTTTTTGCCCATATATACTATGTAATACATGAGCTCGCGCACACGGATATTTATCTTGAACGGATGCTCATTCCGTTATTAATATTAATAAAGAGATGAATATGGTATCAAAATGCTTGGAAAAAGGTCCCAAACATGATGACAAAGACAATTTGGCGATTATATGTTGCAAAATGCCAGAACGCGCAAAAAACGCGGCGCATGCGCGTTTGAGTGATTTTTTGTCAAATGCTCCATATGGCTTGAAACGTATGCAAAAAAAATTGGGAATGATTTGGGGCATTTTAAATTTTTGCGCGCACGTAAACGCGCGCAAGAACGCGTACGCGCGGATTTGCGCACGTTTTTTGATCAGAAATTGACCGGAAGGATATTGATCTTATTCATGATAAATATGAATGAAAAATTACTTTCCGTAATGAAGATATGATCATAAGTTGATTTTTACAAAATGGCGCCTGGATGACGTCACGATAATTATGAGTCTTTGAAAAGTCATGCAGTTCTAAGTTAGACTAAGATCTATCATCATTACAAGTTTCATGATAATGGCTTTAGCCATTCTTGAGATATCCTGCGAACAAAATTGAGGAAGAATAATAATAATTTCTTCTATACAGACACAAAATAAATACTAGACTTTAATTCGTCACCTTGACGAATTAGGTGATACGTAATTATGCTCATGTGTAGCATAATGAAGAACGCATTTTCACGATTTCATCTTTCGTTATAAAATACTTCTCCCATTTATGGTCTATCCATGAGTCAAGTTTCAACCGTGTAGGGCAGAGGGAGACAGAGCAATAGATTAAGAGGGAGGCAAGTCAAGAGAGAGAGAGAGAGAGAGGAGGAGGGTGAAAGAGTAGAGAGAGAGAGAGGGGGGAGAGGGTGAAAGAGTAAAGAGAGAGATATAGATATATGCAGAGACAGACCAAAAAAAGGGAGAGGGGCAGAACATGAAACCAAGTAACATATCAATCCATTGCATATTAAGAAACTGAAACATCTTTAAATTGTTTCCCACCTCATTCCATATTCTGGACCCTTCACAACATTCAAAGAAGATAAAACGATAGGTTTCTACCTCTTTTCTACAAAAGAAACATACATTTGACTGTGTTAATCCAAAAAGATACAGTTTATCATTACAAAATATGATGTTATATAAAGGTTTATACTGAAATTCCCTGGTGACCATGATCAAGAGTGGTATAGCGCCCCCTTCAGGTATTTGATAGAGAATTGTAGAATCAGGATTTCAGAAAAAGTCGCCTAACAAGCAAACTAAGACAATTCTGACATGTCGCCTTTAATTGAAATTTGCACTATAATGATGTCATCAAAAAGATAAATAACGTACGTCATTCTTGTAGATAATTTTCTTAGCTACATCGTATTAAAATGTGGGAGAACATAGAGCACAAATAAGCTAGATAGTGCTCAAAGATCAATGTCATGTAGATTCATGATGTGAACGAATTTCACCTTCTATAGACATAACACGCAAATTGAGAAAATTCTGACATGTGGCCTTTAATTGAATTTTAAACTATGATGACGTCAATAAAATAAAAAACAGTGTGTATTGAACTTGTAGGCAATTGCCTAAGCTACAAGATACCGCAATGTGGAAGAAAATCAGTCATTAATTTGAGAAATACACTAAATTTTCCATAAATATAATGACGTCATAATATGCAATTTCGTATTTTGACTTCCAAGGCCATTATGATGATGTCAAGATGTATTTAATGGCCAAATGAGCTATGAAATCATATCTCCGACTCATACTCTATCAAAATATGAAAAAAACTTGGCAGTCCCTATTCATCCCAATGGACTTTTTATAGGTATGTTTTTGTCCATATATACTATGTAATACATGAGCTCGCGCGCACGGATATTTATCTTGAACGGACGCTCATTCCGTTATTAATAGTGATAAAGAGATGAATATGGTATCAAAATGCTTGGAAAAATGTGCCAAACATGATGACAGAGAAAATTTGGCGATTTTATGTTGCAAAATGCCAGAACGCGCAAACAACGCGCGCGCATGCTCGTTTGAGGGATTTTTAGTCAAATGCTCTATATGGCTTGAAACGTATGCAAAAAAAAATTGGGATGATTTGGAGCATTTTAAATTTTTGCGCGCACGTAAACGCGCGCACAAACGTGTACGCGCGGATTTGCGCACGTTTTTTGATCTGAAATTGACCGGAAGGATATTGATCTTATTCATGATAAATATGAATGAAAAATTAGTTTCCGTTATGAAGATATGATCATTAGTTGATTTTCACAAAATGGCGCCTGGATGACGTCACGATAATTTTGTGTCTTTGAAAAGTCACGCAGTTCTAAGTTAGACTAAGATCTATCATCATTGAAAGTTTCATGACAATGGCTTTTGCCATTCTTGAGATATCCTGCGAACAAAATTTAGGAAGAATAATAATAATTTCTTCTATACAGACACAAAATAAATACTAGACTTTAATTCGTCACTTTGACGAATTAGGTGATACGTGCTATTTTGTAATCATGAAAGTGTGCCGATGATGATCTAATGATAATGAACATAAATACGATGAAGACCATCATTAAGAGTGGTATAGCGCCCCCTTCAGGTATTCGATAGAGATTTGTAGAATCAGGATTTCAGAAAAAGTCGCCTAACACGCTAACTAAGAAAATTCTGACATGTTGCCTTTAATTGAAATTTTCACTATGATGATGTCATCGAAATGATAAATGATGTACGTCAATATTGTAGATAATTTATTAGCTACACCGTATTAGAATTTGGGAGAACATAGAGTACAAATAAGCTAGATAGTGCTCAAAGATCAATGTCATGAAGATTCATGATGTGAACGAAATTCACCTTCCTTAGGCTTAACACGCAAATTAAGAAAATTCTGAAATGTGGCCTTTAATTGAATTTTGTACTATAATGACGTCAATAAAATAAAAAGCAGTGTGTATTGATCTTGTAGGCAATTTCCTAAGCTACAAGATACCACAATTTGGAAGAAAATCAGTCAATATAATGAGAAATACACTAAATTTTCAAAAAATATAATGACGTCATAATATGCAATTTTGTATTTTGACTTCCAAGGTCATTATGATGACGTCAAGATGTATTTAATGGCCAAATAAGCTATGAAATCATATCTCCGACTCATACTCTATCAAAATATGAAAAAAACTTGGCATTCCTTGTTCATCCCAATGGACGTTTTATAGGCATGTTTTTGCCCAAATATACTATGTAATACATGAGCTCGCACACAAGGATATTTATCTTGAACGGACGCTCATTCCGTTATTAATAGTGATAAAGGGATGAACATGGTATCAAACATGATGACAGAGAAAATTTGGCGATTATATGTTGCAAAATGCCAGAACGCGCAAAAAACGCGCGCGCATGCGCGTTTGACTGATTTTTTGTCAAATGCTCCATATGGCTTGAAACGTATGCAAAATAAATTGGAAATGATTTGGAGCATTTTAAATTTTTGCGCGCACGTAAACGCGCGCACGAACGCGTACGCGCGGATTTGCGCACGTTTTTTGATCTGAAATTGACCGGAAGGATATTGATCTTATTTATGATAAATATGAATGAGAAATTACTTTCTGTTATGAAGATATGATCATAAGTTGATTTTTACAAAATGGCGCCTGGATGACGTCACGATAATTTTGAGTCTTTGAAAAGTCATGCAGTTCTAAGTTAGACTAAGATCTATCATCATTGAAAGTTTCAAGACGATGGCTTTTGCCATTCTTGAGATATCCTGCGAACAAAATTGAGGAAGAATAATAATAATTTCTTCTATACAGACACAAAATAAACTAGACTTTAATTCGTCACTTAGACGAATTAGGTGATACGTATGATAATGGTTTACATAACGAATAATGCATTACACAATATATTATTTTGTAAAATGCTTCTCCCATTTATATGCTCCTCCCATTATGATCTATTCATATGTCAAGATTAAATTGTGTCTCCTTGATCATCATGAATCTAGGGAAGATAGATTGAAACAATATATGACCTTTGACCCTGTGCAGTAACCAGTTACAAATTTGACTCTTTTTTACATCATGAAGAACACCTTTTGACGATTTTATCTTATTCAAAGAAATGAAAATGTAATTGATAAATGATTATCATCATTACGATAATGATGATCATGATGATAATGATCATGATCATGAGCGCAATCATGACAATTTATTGAAAAAATGAGGAGTGATTTAGATAGCATATAGTCTCAGCTACAACATACTCAAAAATCAACAAAATCCAAGCAGAAATAACGGCGATATTGCTCGCAAAAGACAGGAATGTAGACTCCAGATTTGAGAAAAAGTCATCTCCCATAGGGATTACACGCAAAAAGTAATGGATTAAGTGAAAATAGGGTAATAATAAAGTAAAAAGGGTTGTTTATGACATTATTTGCGATTCTACGTGTTTAAATAATCAAAGGAGATGGTACAGTGAAGGTCAAAAGGAAAAAAAAGTGAAGAAAAAAAATGTTGGAGACACCCGGACTCGAACCAGGGATCTCGAGGTTAGAAGTCAAGTGCGTTACCGATATACCAAAACATCTCCCATAGCGATTACACGTAAACGGGAAATGGAATTCTGAAATCCTACATTGCAAGTGAAATAATAGCATGATCCCGGCATCTAATCGAAAAATAAAGGGCACACTTGTGATAGCTCATTGTCTCAGCTACAACATATCCGAAGCTCAGCAAAAAAAAAGCTAAAACAACGGAGATTTTGCTCGCGAAAGACAGGAGTGTAGAATCCAGTTTTGAGAAAAAGTCATGTCCCATAGAGAATACACGCAAAATGTGAAAAATTGACATGCCTCCTTTAATCGCAAAAATACACCATGATACTTTTGTCAAAAATTAAAATTGTGAACACTGAATTTGTAGAAAATTGTCTCAGCTAGAACATATCAAAATCTGAAAGAAAATTGATCGATATTTACAGAGATACAATCAATTTTCCAAAAATATGATTACGTCATAATATGCAAATTGAAATTTTGAGTTTGGAGGCCATTATGATGACGTCATGAGTTAATTGAGGATCAAATGAGACATGAAATGATATCTCCAACTCATAATCTATCCAAATATGAAAAAAATATTAGGAGTTTCTATCTATTCTAAAGAGTTACAATGAATTTTATATAGGCATGTTTTTGCCCATGTATTGTAGATAAAGATAACGCAAATCCGCGCGTGCTGTCAACTTTGACGGACGCTCATTGCGTTAATAAAAGGTGAACAAGTTATCAAAATGCTTGGAAAAATGTACCAAATATGATGACAGAAAAAAATCGGCGATTCTATGTTGCAAAATGCAAGTACGCGCGAAAACGCGCGCGCATGCACGTGTGCGTAATTTTTTTATCAAATGCTCTATATGGCCTGAAACGTATGTAAAAAAAATTTGGGATGATTTGGAGCATTTTAAAAAATTTCGCGCGCGTAAACGCGCGGACAAAAGCGTACGCGCATTTTTGCGCGCATTTCTTGACCTGAAATTGACCGGACGGATATCGATCTAATTCGTGCTAAATATGAATGAAAAATTACTTTCCGTTATGAAGATATGATCATAAGTTGATTTTCACAAAATGGCGCCTGGATGACGTCACGATAATTTTGAGTCTTTGAAAAGTCACGCAGTTCTAAGTTAGACTAAGGTCTATCATCATTGAAAATTTCATGACAATGGCTTTATTCAATCTTGAGATATCCTGCGAACAAAATCGAGGAAGAATAATAAATAATAAATAAATAATAAATAAATAAAAATCTTGACGAAATCAATAGGTGATACGTAGACTTCGTACGTATCACCTAATAATAAAAAAATTTGATCTATAAATCACAACTCCAATCAAGTGCATAAGAATAAACTGAAATTGAAATTGGTATCGAGTTGCTATCAATTTGCATAAAACACATCTGTTTATGTTATTGAACAATAGCACTTTATCTACTTTCCTCCCCATACAGGTGTTTAATAAATACCTGGTTAGATAAGCATGTGTGGGCATCTATTAGAAAGTGACTAGCTGGAATGCACCCCAGGGAGCAGAGCATGTGCACTGTAATGTGGAATATAATAATTGAATCCAGTGACCTGGGTAATAATAATACTGTATTGCGCTTTGGTCAGTTAATGGTCACGCGCTATGTGAGAGACAGACATTATTACAGTCAAACCTGTTTAGCGACCACCTGTATAGAAAGGCCACATATTTTGTTTCCCTCGAATATTGTCTCTCATTGAAACCTGTTCATAAAGACCACCAGCCTTTAAAGACATTTAATGTCTCCCTTGAGCGGTCTTTATATACAGGTTTCACTGTATTATTATCATTATTGTTATAATCATTGTCATGTGTTTGTGTGTATTTTTAGTTCACAACTGAGTTGGTGCCAACCCTTGTTCCAGCAACCCATGTGCTCCCAGCAAACAGTGCTTCTACATCCCATCCTGATACCTGTGTATCAACAACAGCAGGAGGAGGAGAGAAGCTGAGATGCTTGACCTTAGCGGTAAGAACATTCTGTTCTTCTGAATCTGTCCTCTTTCTAACTTTGGCGTCCATCCATCAGACTTGGACTTTGTTTTATAAAACCTCTTATCAATAATTAATGCTAAAATTCTATGACAAATTTGATCTCAGCCAATCAAATGCGTTGATTTCAGTATCTTATAACAGTTATAATGTTACTTTTCATTGAGAACAACTTGGTACATTTAGTTGCTCTTTCATTGAAGGTCTTGACAACCTGGTGTGGCATCAGCAAAAATTATCATTCAATAAGTTTGCATGCCATTGAATAAATTATATCAGCTTTGGAACTCTTTTACTTCATTTGGCTCTCATACACCTATTTTTCATAAGCAAAATATTTATATTTTGTTATCTTTTATTTGAATGTTTTACACTGATGTTGTCTATTTTTCTTTATACAGACATCTGCCCCTGCCAGAATGGCGGTATGTGTCTCCTAGACGACGCCACATCCTCAGCCACCTGTGAATGCCCTATTGGATACGCTGGTGTGCTCTGTGAGATGGGTAAGCCACCATACTAGCTGTTCTATGAAGATAGTCATCAGGATTATAGGGAAACCGTTCTATGAACGGGATACCAGCTGTCCTGCAAATAAGGGAATATGAAGAAAAAAAGTTGCTAAAATCTGGGATTCATCAGCAAATTTCATAAGCCTTTAAAAAAAAGCGGTCTCTTATTTTTTCGTCTCGTGTCCGAAGATTGTATCCATTGGATTTTGGAATTTTTGAAACCATTTATCTTTTTTTTTAAATTGGAAAGTTTTATTTTTATAAAGTTCTGGGAACCCTGACAAAAGACTACCAGAGGAATACACAGTAATGAGACCTTTGAGAGGTTGTTGTAGTACAGTGCTTAAACCTTTAACTTAAGATGTAAAGATTGTGGGTTTGAGCTGTGGTTCAGTAGGAATGTAATTTGATGAGACATCGATCAGAGTGAGTCATTCACATATGCCTCTGTAATACCTCGATCACACCAACCAATTCTTGGCCATTGGAGTTAATGTAATTTCTTGTTTAGTCTCTTTTTGGTCTCTTATTGGTTGATAGGACCAAAGTATTAAAAGGTGAAAGCCACTGTAATATCTGTGATATGTGATCTCATACATGTTATATATTGACCTTACATGATCAAATACAACCATGCTGCACTGTCAATACGAAGTTCATGTGTTTTAGTAATAAAGCCAAACAACACACAATTACACGGTGGCAGCTGTGAGATTCTAACCCATGCCATTGAAATGACTGGTGGCTAGTCTCATGGTGTTAAGTTGTCAACCAAGTTTTCATTCAAAGTTGAAATAACTTACAAATTCCTTTCGGTCTATTTCAGTTACAATGCCTGCTGCATGGCGATTATGCTCGTCGTCATCTCTTTATCTGGGTTGCTTTGTTACATCATACCGCGCCTCGGCATGGTTCGTTGACATCGAAGCAAGATGAAATTCCTATCCTTCAATAAACACAACACTGCTCACAAGCTCATTTAAATCTAATCTAAGCTTATTGCATTCATGCCTTTGCTAGAAAGATCCATTGTGTAATCCCAATGGTAAGTTATGAGAATTGAAATATTGGGATGTACATGCGAGGAGAATATAAATATTTCTATGCAAAACATGAATTCAAATGGCTGGTAATTAGATTTCTCAAAAGGGAAAAAGCTTGTGGCCATTATACAATGTTCATTGAAGAAAGTCTTTCTAACCATGATATATTAATTGTGCTATAAATGTCTGTAAATAGTGTGTACGCTTAATGGTAGATTCTTAATTGCATAGTTTCATGTTGATGTAAGACATAGTGGAATGCCGATACATGGAGGAGGTTAACAATTTGTTAATAATGTTATGTTACTACTCTGGGATTACTCTAAGAATATTCTCTCCCCGTGAATAATAATATTAAAAAACAGTGTTTATAAAGCGCTTACCACCAAAGTCTCTAAAAACACTTACTAGCCTTTCTCTCTGAAATTCAGTCTAAAAATGCTGTTTTTGTAACATTTTTTTTAACGACAGAACTGATCATTTGTCAATTTGTTTCTTCAAACTAATTGGTGAAGGCTTAGACTTTAATGCCAACTGAAAAATATGACTATGTTTAGGTTGTTTTGTTGGGAGGGAGTAATGTTTGGAAGTATTTTTGACTTTATTTCGCTTTAGGTATGCTTATAAGCGGTGTTGTGGGGTTTAAATCCTGACTATCATATATCAAACCAGCTTTATTTCACCCTCAAAGTATTTCAAACACCAAAGCATTTCAGAAATGCCAAATATATCATGTTTTATATTGCATTCACTTATATATATATTGCAGAATTTTTATATTGAATTACATCAATTCTGTTTTGTTTTTCTTCAATTTTATCTTCGCATAAAGTCGTGGCTATCTAGAATATGAATTCATTTAGTGACTTGTGTTTGTGTTTAAATAGATATGAGTTTTCAAAATATCTCAATTGATATAATAAATAAAAAAATAGCCTGATTGCATAAATAATGTTTATACTGATTTTCCTTGTATTATTGTGATAGTAGTGGCGGTTGTGATGATTATGATGATGGTGGTGATGGTGTATGAAATTGATGATGATGATGGACTTGGTAAAAATAAAGTTGCTAATGATGATGCTAATGATGATGATAGTTATGATGGTGCATGGTGATAACGGCTATGATAATTGTGGTGATGATGGTTCAATTCAATTTGACATTTATTCCATTCATTAATTTTTTTAAAGAGTATATTGACACAATTTATAGAGGAGATCATGAAATAACAATGCATGAATGAAGAGACAGCTCAATTACAAAAGGCAAGAGCCTTATAGGTGCTGTCATAAAAAAAAAAGGTGGCATGATGGTGATAGTGATGTTTCTCGCACCGACTAAACTAAAGAAATTACAAACAAAAAAATCATGAACATAATTCACAAACATAAGTGTCATGAAGTCAGTAGATAGCATCAGTCCTTATGGAATTAAAGGCCATACACATTTGTAACTGTTTACCCACTAGATGAAACGTGTTTGTATTCCCATAACTTCAATCAAAACAGTTACAAATGATAATTGTCTGAAACGTATAGAAAACGAGTTTTAAATTTGTCACTTTGCGAATGAGGTGGTGTGTCTGTTTTTTATAAGGGTCTATGGTGTTAACGAAAAGATAAAGAGAGAGAGAAAAAGATGGCAGTAGATATATATAGAGAAGGAGGGAGACAGGGTATAGTCCTGTAAAAAATAAATGAGCTGGACAGAGATATAAAAAGAGGGATCTGAATGCATGCACTTAGAGAGAGAGAGGATAGTGAGGAAACGTGGTAGGTGTGAAATAAGAATACAAGGGGCAAAGGGGAGTGCTAGAGAAAATTCAAGAGCATCCAAGACATAATAAGAGGCAGAATAAAAGCCAAAAGCGGGAAAGTAGAGAAAGAGAGATATAGAGACAGAGCAAGAGAAGGAGAGCGGGCAGAACAAGAGAGCCAGAGGCGGAAAAGGGGGAGAGTAGAAAAAGAGAGATACAGAGTAAGAGAATAAGAGGGAAGCAAGGCAAGAGAGAGAGAGAGGGAGAGGGTGAAAGAGTAGAGAGAGATAGATGCAGAGACAGACCAAAAAAGGGAGAGGGACAGAACATGAGGGGAGAAAGGAAACAGAGCAAGAGAGAGGGAGAGATGCAATTGAGAACAATGCCTTCCATTTTTCTAGCACACATAAGCTCTTGTGAATACTGATCATGAAAGTGTTGCCGATAATCAAAACAACGATTATGTTCATGAATACGTTGATGACGATATTACAATGATGAACATGATTAGTGGCACAGCGCCCCCTTCAGACTTTCGATAGAGGATTAAACTGTTTACTTATACTAAACAAGCTCAAAACACTTTTTTTAAATAAATATTACAAAATGTACATAGTGATTTATTTAGTCCTGAGTTCATATAAAATATGAGTAAGATATTCATATTGTACCCATCCATAATCCAACATCTATGATGTTAAATCTAGAAACGATTGTTAGTATGCATGGCAGTGAATGGCCAAACGATAGAAATTGCCTCGAATTTCCTTGGATTAAATTGTTATACATATAAATGACACAAGCTGAGATGATGCAGAGTGAGAAAGGGGAGAGAGTAGAGAAAGAGAGAGAGACAGAGACAGAAGGAGACATAGCAAGAGAGAAAGAGAAAAATGGAAACAGTGAGAGGGAGAGGGTGAAAGTGTAAGAGAGAAGGAGAAGACAAGAGAGATGCAGATGAGAGAGACCAAGAGAAGGAGAGGGGCAGAACAAGACTAGGTGAAGGGAGACAGAGCAAGAGAGAAATAAGAGAGAGGGGAGAGATGCAATTGAGAAAAATGCCTTCAATATTTCTAGCATAAATAGCTAGGCTCTTGAATTACGATCATGACAGTGTGCCGAAACTACCGTTGTGATATAATGATAATGTTCATGCATACGATAATGACGATATTGATGATGATGAAGATGCCATGATTAAAAGTGGTATAGCGTCCCCTTCAGGTATTCGATTGAGGATTGATAACTGACATGTCACCTATATGATTGAATTTTTGACTATGATTACGTCGTGATAATGTTAAATAGTCTACATGAATCTTGTGGGAAACTTGTCTCAGCTACAACATGCTCAAAAATCAACAAAATCCAAGGAGAAATAACGGCGACATCGCTCAAAAAGACAGAAATGTAGAATCCAGATTTGAGAAAAAGTCATCTCCCATAGGGATTACACCCACAAAGTAATGGATTAAGTGTAAATAGGGTAATAATAAAGTAAATAGGGTTTTTTATTATATTATTTTCGATTCTACGTGTTTTAATAATTAAAGGAGATAGTACAGTGAAAGGTCAAAAAGAAAAAAAAAGGAAAGAAAAAAATTGTTGGAGACGCCCGGACTCGAACCAGGGATCTCAAGGTCGGAAGTCAAGTGCGTTACCGATATACCAAAACATTTCCCATAGCGATTACACGTAAACAAAAAATGGGATTCTCAAATCACATTTTGTAGTTAAAATATCACCATGATCCCAACATCTGATTAAACAATAAAGGTCACCCTCCTTGTAGAGAATTGTCCCAGCTACAACATATCTAAATCTGACAAAAAAACAACGACGAAATTAATTGAGATATTGCTCAAACAAAACTGGAATGTAGAATCAGGATTTGAGCAAAAATCACCTCCCGTAGGCATGAAACGCAAATTGTGAAAATTCTGACATGTCACCTATGATTGATTTTCTTACTATGATAACATCATGATAATGCTAAATGGTCTACATAAATCTTGTGGGAACTTGTCTCAGCTACAACAAACTAAAAAATCAACAAAATCCAAGCAGAAATACCGGCGATATTGCTCAAAACACAGGAATGTAGAATCCAGATTTGAGAAAAAGTCATCTCCCATAGGGATTAAACGCAAAAAGTAATGGATTAAGTGAAAATAGGGTAATAATAAAGTAAATAGGGTTGTTTATTACATTATTTGCGATTCTACGTGTTTTAATAATCAAAGGAGATGGTACAGTGAAAGGTCAAAAAGTAAAAAAAAGTGAAGCCAAAATGTTGGAGACACCCGGACTCGAACCAGGGATCTCGAGGTTGGAAGTCAAGTGCGTATACCGATATACCAAAACATCTCCTATAGCGATTACACGTAAACGGGAAATGGAATTCTGAAATCTTACTTTGCAAGTGAAATATGAGCATGATCCCGGCATCTAATCGAAAAATAAATGCCACATTTGTGATAGCTTATTGTCTCAGCTACAACATACTCGAATCTCAGCGTAAACAAAGCTAAAACAACGGAGATATTGCTCGCGAAAGACAAGAATGTAGAATCCACTTTTGAGAAAAAGTCATGTCCCATAGAGAATGCATGCAAAATGTAAAAAATTGACATGCCTCCTTAAATTGCAAGATTACGCCATGATGCTTTTGTCAAAATGAAAAATTGTGGACACTGCATTTGTAGAAAATTGTCTCAGCTAGAACATATCAAAATTTCAAACAAAATCAATCAATATTTACAGAGATACAATCAGTTTTTCAAAAAAATGCTTACGTCATAATGTGCAAATTAAATATTTGAGTTCGGAGGCCATTATGATGACGTCATGATTTAATTGAGGGTCAAATGAGACATGAAATCATATCTCCGACTCATAATCTATCTAAATATGAAAAAAATATTGGGAGTTCCTATCTATTCTAAAGAGTTACAATGAATTTTGTATAGGCATGATTTTGCCCATATATTGTGGATAAAGATAACGCAGATCCGCGCGCGCTGTCAACTTTGGCGGACGCTCATTGCGTTATTAAAAGATGAACAAGTTATCAAAATGCTTGGAATAATGTGCCAAATATGATGATAAAGAAAATTCGGCGATTCTATGTTGCAAAATGCTAGTACGCGCAAAAAATGCGCGCGCATGCGCGTGAGCGCGATTTTTTATCAAATGCTCTATATGGCCTGAAACGTATGCAAAAAAAATTTGGGATGATTTAGAGCATTTTAAATTTTTGCGCGCGCGTAAACGCGCGGACGAACGCGCACGCGCGCATTTGCGCACGTTTATTGACCTGAAATTGACCGGACGGATATTGATCTTATTCATGATAAATATGAATGAAAAATTACTTTCCGTTATGAAGATATGATCATAAGTTGATTTTCACAAAATGGCGCCTGGATGACGTCACGATGACTTTGAGTCTTTGAAAAGTCACGCAGTTCTAAGTTAGACTAAGATCTATCATCATTAAAAGTTTCATGACAATAGCTTGATTCAGTCTTGAGATATCCTGCGAACAAAATCGAGGAAGAATAATAAGAATAATAGGAATAGGAATAAAAATCTTGACGAAATCAATAGGTGATACGTAGACTTCGTTACGTATCACCTAACTAGACTTTAATTCGTCACTTTGACGATTTAGGTGATACGTGCTATTTTGTTATCATGAAAGTGTGCCGATGATGATCTAATGATAATGATCATAAATACGATAAAGACCATGATTAAGAGTGGTATAGCGCCCCCTTCAGGTATTCGATAGAGATTTGTAGAATCATGATTTCAGAAAAAGTCGCCTAACACGCAAACTAAGAAAATTCTGACATGTCACCTTTAATTGAAATTTTCACTATGATGATGTCATCGAAATGATAAATGATGTACGTCAATATTTTAGATATTTTATTAGCTACACCATATCAAAATTTGGGAGAACATAGAATACCAATAAGCTAGATACTGCTCAAAGATCAATGTCATAAAGATTCATGATGTGAACGAAATTCGCCTTCCTTAGGCATAACACGCAAATTAAGAAAATTCTGAAATGTGGCCTTTAATTGAATTTTGTACTATGATGACGTCAATAAAATAAAAAGTAGTGTGTATTTATCTTGAAGGCAATTGCCTCAACTACAAGATACTGAAATTTAAAAGAAAATCAGTCAATATTATGAGAAATACACTAAATTTTCCATAAATATAATGACGTCATAATATGAAATTTTGTATTTTGACTTTTAAGGCCATTATGATGACGTCAAGATGTATTTAATGGCCTAATAAGATATGAAATCATATCTCCGACTCATACTGTATCTAAATATGAAACAAAAATGGCAGTCCTTATTCATCCCGATGTACTTTTTATAGGCATGTTTTTGCCCATATATGCTATGTAATACATGACCTCGCGCGCGCGGATATTTATTTTGGACGGACGCTCATTCCGTTATTAATAGTGATAAAGAGATGAACATGGTATCAAAATGCTTGGAAAAATGTGCCAAACATGATGACAGAGAAAATTTGGCGATTATATGTTGCAAAATGCCAGAACGCGCAAAAAACGCGCGCGCATGTGCATTTGACTGATTTTTTGTCAAATGCTCCATATGGCTTGAAACGTATGCAAAAAAAATTGGAAATGATTTGGAGCATTTTAAATTTTTGCGCGCACGTAAACGCGCGCACGAACGCGTACGCGCGGATTTGCGCACGTTTTTTGATCTGAAATTGACTGGAAGGATATTGATCTTATTCATGATAAATATGAATGAAAAATTACTTTCCGTTATGAAGATATGATCATAAGTTGATTTTTACAAAATGGCGCCTGGATGACGTCACGATAATTTTGAGTCTTTGAAAAGTCATGCAGTTCTAAGTTAGCCTAAGATCTATCATCATTGAAAGTTTCATGACAATGGCTTTTGCCATTCTTGAGATATCCTGCGAACAAAATTGAGGAAGAATAATAATAATTTCTTCTGTACAGACACAAAATAAATACTAGACTTTAATTCGTCACTTTGACGAATTAGGTGATACGTATGCTCATGTGTAACATAATGAAGAACGCATTTTCACGATTTATCTTTCGTTTACTACTCCATTATGGTCTATTCATGAGTCAAGTTTCAACTGTAGGGCAGAGGGAGACAGACCAAGTTAATAAGAGGGAGGCAAGGCAAGGCAAGATAGAGAGAGAGAGAGAGAGGGAGAGGGTGAAAGAGAAGAGAGATAGATAGATGCAGAGACAGACCAAAAAAGGAGAGGGGCAGAACATGAGCGGAGGAGGGAAAAGAGCAAGAGAGAGAGAGAGAGAGAGGAGAGAGAGAGATAGATGCAATTGAGAACAATGCCTTCCAGATGACCAAGAAATAAAAGTGGTATAGCGCCCCCTTCAGGTATTCGATTGAGGATTGTTATATATAATAATTGACATGTCACCTATGTTTGAATTTTTGACTATGATAACGTCATGATAATTCTTAGATAGTCTTCATAATTATTGTGGAAACTTGTTTCAGCTACAACATACTCAAAAATCAACAAAATCCAAGCAGAAATAACGGCGATATTGCTCGCAAAAGACAGGAATGTAGACTCCAGATTTGAGAAAAAAGTCACCTCCCATAGGGATTACATGCAAAAAGTAATGGATTAAGTGAAAATAGGGAAATAATAACGTAAAAAGGGTTGTTTATGACATTATTTGCGATTCTACGTGTTTAAATAATCAAAGGAGATGGTACAGTGAAGGTCAAAAGGAAAAAAAAAGTGAAGAAAAAAATTGTTGGAGACACCCGGACTCGAACCACGGATCTCGAGGTTGGAAGTCAAGTGCGTTACCGATATACCAAAACATCTCCCATAGCGATTACACGTAAACGGGAAATGGAATTCTGAAATCCTACTTTGCAAGTGAAATATAAGCATGATCCCGGCATCTAATCGAAAAATAAAGGGCACACTTGTGATAGCTCATTTTCTCAACTACAACATATCCGAAGCTCAGCGAAAACGAAGCTAAAACAACGGAGATTTTGCTCGCGAAACACAGGAGTGTAGAATCCAGTTTTGAGAAAAAGTCATGTCCCATAGAGAATACACGCAAAATGTGAAAAATTGACATGCCTCCTTTAATCGCAAAAATACACCATGATACTTTTGTCAAAAATAAAAATTGTGAATACTGCATTTGTAGAAAATTGTTTCACCTAAAACATATCAAAATTTGAAAGAAAATTAATCGATATCGACAGAGATACAATCAATTTTTCAAAAATATGCTGACGTCATAATATGCAAATTGAAATTTTGAGTTTGGAGGCCATTATGATGATGTCATGAGTTACTTGAGGATCAAATGAGACATGAAATCATATCTCCGACTCATAATCTATCGAAATATGAAAAAATATTGGGATTTCCTATCTATTCTAAAGAGTTACAATTAATTTTATATAGGCATGTTTTTGCCCATGTATTGTGGATAAAGATAACGCAAATCCGCGCGTGCTGTCAACTTTGACGGACGCTCATTGTGTTAATCAAAGGTGAACAAATTATCAAAATGCTTGGAAAAATGTACCAAATATGATGACAGAAAAAAATCGGCGATTCTATGTTGCAAAATGCCAGTACGCGCGAAAACGCGCGCGCATGCACGTGCGCGTAATTTTTTTATCAAATGCTCCATATGGCCTGAAACGTATGTAAAAAAAATTTGGGATGATTTGGAGCATTTTAAAAAAATTCGCGCGCGTAAACGCGCGGACAAAAGCGTACGCGCATTTTTGCGCGCATTTTTTTACCTTAAATTGATCGGACAGATATTGACCTTGATCATGATAAATATGAATGAGAAATGGATTTCCGTTTTGAAGATATGATCATAAGTTGATTTTCACAAAATGGCGCCTGGATGACGTCACGATAATTTTGAGTCTTTGAAAAGTCACGCAGTTCTAAGTTAGATTAAGATCTATCATCATTGAAAGTTTCATGACAATGGCTTCATTCAATCTTGAGATATCCTGCGAACAAATTCGAGGAAGAATAATAATAAATAATAATAAATAAATAACAATCTTGACGAAATCAAAAGGTGATACGTAGACTTCGTTACGTATCACCTAATAATAAATAAATAACAATCTTGACGAAATCAAAAGGTGATACGTAGACTTCGTTACGTATCACCTAACTAGACTTTAATTCGTCACTTTGACAAATTAGGTGATACGTGCTATTTTTGTATCATGAAAGTGTGCCGATGATGATCTAATGATAATATTCATGAATACGATGACGATATTGATGATGATGATTTTTTTGGTTTTAAATGACGATGACCATGATTAAATGTGGTATAGCGCCCCCTTTAGGTATTCGATAGAGAATTGTTACACGCAAAAAACTGAGGTGCTAAATGTTGGGTGCTGAGTGAGATTCTGCACTTGAAGTGCCAAAATCAGCACTTGACGGGTTAACTTTAACAAGGAAACCGAAACGTGCTGAATATTTGAGTGCAGAAAACGAGTGCTATAACAATATGCAGCATTTAACATCGAGTGCTGACTGCATAACCTGATCTGATTGGTCGGTTAGTATAATAGCTGTTACCTTGTGAATATTTGTTTTTGAATCAAATTCAGCTAAGAGATTCTTACATTCTTCATTCTCCAGGTCAATACCCAAGGCCTCAAAAGTCTGAATAACTTTGCTCCTTAAACTGTCAACAACATCAGTATTCAAAGCTGTTGCAGCAGATAACACTCTGTTTGTCATAGCATGGGTCATGTTGGTGTTTGATAAAAGAGAACCAATGAAAAATGCAGCTGGTCTCACTATGAACATGACAGACAATGAAAGCGGACAAAATATACAGTTCCTCAGGTAGACAAAGGAACATCCCTTGACTGCTATTATGTAAAATGTGTAGAACAGGTGAATATGCATGTGACACCTGTTCTACACATTTTTACATAATAGCAGTGAAGGGATGTTCCTTTGTCTACCTAAGGAACTGTATATTTTGTCCGCTTTCATTGTCTGTCATATTCATAGTGTCTTGTACTGTCATTATGCATTGCTCCATCTTGTTCTTGTAGTAGGCCTATCCTATCATCATCATCATCAAATGCATCATCTGCTGCAGGATTATGCACTTCACCAACAGCAACACCCAAATCAGCATCAACTAGACCCTCCATACCCTGTACAACTTCAGGTTCAGGTTCTTCTTGTGGATGTTGGTTTAATAAATGTTTCCTGTAAGAGTTAAAAGTGGTAAATGACGAAGGACATCCACCTTGACCACATACCAAATGTAGATGGGGCATGTCAAACAACGCATGAGTTAGCACTTGCACAAGGGCTATTCTGCTAGCACCCAAAAGAGAGCAAAACTTGGCACTTTAAGTGCACAACAGTCAGCTCCTTTGGGTGCTAGCAAAGTAGCCCGGGTGCAAGTGCTAACTCAGCACTTCGAGTGCAGTCACTATGCAAACTCCTAAAAAGTGCTAAAATTGAATCTTTAAGTGTTAAATTTAGCACAACAGTCAGCTCCTTTGGGTGCTAGCAAAGTAGCCCGGGTGCAAGTGCTAACTCAGCACTTCGAGTGCAGTCACTATGCGAGCTCCTAAAAAGTGCTAAAATTGAATCTTTAAGTGCTAAATTTAGCACTTTTTTTTTTTGAGTGTATATGATTAAACTATTTATTTACTAAACTAGCTCAAATTTTCGCCCTGATTGCAGAGCCTACCAATCATTGAACTGATATTTCGAAGCACTACATACGCAACATAATGAACAAGTCTAGACTGGAATGTAGTATCAATCACCTCCCATAGGCATAACACGCATATTTAGCAAATATCTGACATATGTCGCCTTTAATCGTAATTTTCACCATAATGACGTCATCAAAATGAATAAATATTGGTAATGATCTTGTGGAAAATTGCCTCAGCTACAACATATCAAAATTTAGAAGTAAATCGATCAATATTTACAGCGATACATTCGATTTTCCATAAATATGCTGACGTCATAATGTGCGTATTCGTATTTTGACTTCCAAGGCTATTATAATGACGTCACGATGTACTTAATGGCCAAATGAGACATGAAATCATATCTGCTACTCATACTCTATCCAAATATGAAAGAGGAATGGGGAGTCTCTAGGCATCCCAAAGAGCTATAATGGACTTTTTATAGGCATATGTTTTTGCCAGTATATGCTATGTATCACAACACTCGCGCATATGCCTTGAACAGACGCTCATTCCGTTATTTATAGTGATAAAGAGATAAACATGGTATCAATTTGTTCGGACAAATATGAGAAATATCCTGTCCAAAAAAATTGACTGGTAATTATTTTGAGTTCGACTGTGACAGACGAAAACGCGCGAAAATGCGCGTTTGCGCGATTTTTTAAATAAAATGCATATAATGGCATGAAACGTATGCAAAATGAATTTGAGATGATTTGGAGCAATTTAAAATTTTGCGCGCGCATTTACGCGCGGACATACGCGCATGCGCGTTTTTGTTTAACTGATATCGATTGGACGGATATTGACCTTCACCATAACAAATATGAATGAGGAAAGACTTTCTGTTATGAAGATATGATCATGAGTTGATTTTCACAAAATGGCGCCTAGATGACGTCACGGTGATTTTGAGTCTTTGAAAAGTCACGCAGTTCTAAGTTAGACTAATATCTATCATCATTACAAGTTTCATGATAATAGCTTTATTCATTCTTGAGATATCTTGCGAACAAATTCGAGGAAGAATAATAAAGAAAAATCTTGACGAAATCAAAAGGTGATACGTTGACTTCGTTACGTATCACCTAATAAAGAAAAATCTTGAAATCAATAGGTGATACGTAGACTTCGTACGTATCACCTAATGGTACGTATACTTTGTACGCATCACCTAATGATTCCTTCAAAATTTGCAATTTCAACTTTCGATTGAAAATTTCGATATGATCCCAACATCTGATCGAAAAACAAAGTACACTGTTTTTATAGCCCATGGTCTCAGCTATAACATACCAGAATCTGGGAGAGAATAGAGCACAAATGAGCGAGATAGTGCTGAAAGATTGATGTCATGTAGATTCATAATGTGGACAAAATTCACCCTCCATAGACATAACACGCAAATTAAGAAAATTCTGACATGTGGCCTTGAATTGAATTTTGTACTATGATGACGTCATTAAAATGAAATTTAGAGTGTATTGATCTTGTAGACAATTGCCCCAACTACAATATATTAAAATATAGAAGAAAATTGATGAATATTGAGAGAAATGCACTAATTTGTCCATAAATATAATGACGTCATAATATGAATTTTTGTATTTTGACTTCCAAGGCCATTATGATGACGTCAAGATGTACGTAATGGCCAAATGAGATATGAAATCATACCTCCGACTCATACTCTATCTAAATATGAAACAAAAATTGGCAGTCCTTATTCATCCCACTGGACTTTTTATAGGCATGTTTTTGCCCATATATGCTATGTATTGCAAAAATCGCGCGTGCGGACGGTTAACTTGAACGGACGCTCATTCCATTATTAATAGTGATAAAGAGCTAAACATGGTATGAAATTGTTCGGAAAAAAATGAGGGATATTCTGTCAAAAGTTTTTGCCAAGGAATTATTTTTCGTTCGGCCGTGACGAACGAAAACGTCCAAAAATGCGTGTTTTGCGTGATTTTTTATTAAATGCTTATAATGGTCTGAAACGTATGCAAAAAAAAATTAAGACGATTTTGAGTAATTTAAAAAAATTCGCACGCATTAACGCGCGCACTTACGCGTACGCGCATTTTTGCGCACATTTATTGACCTGAAATTGACAGGACAGATATTGACCTTGATCGTAACAAATATGAATGATAAATTACTTTCTGTTATGAAGATATGATCATAAGTTGATTTTAACAAAATGGCGTCTGGATGACGTCACGATGACCTTGAGTCTTTGAAAAGTCACACAGTTCTAAGTAAGACTAAGATCTATCATCATTGAAAGATTCATGACAATGGCTTTATTCAGTCTTGAGATATCCTGCGAACAAATTCGAGGAAGAATAATAATAAAAATCTTGACGAAATCAATAGGTGATACGTAGACTTCGTTACGTATCACCTAACTAGACTTTAATTCGTCACTTAGACGTATTAGGTGATACGTATGATAATGGTTTACAAAACGAATAATGCATTACACGATATATTATTGTGTAAAATGCTTCTGCCATTATGCTTCTCCCATAATGATCTACCCATATGTCAAGATTAAATTGTGTCCCCTTCATGGATCTAGGGAAGATAGACTTGGAACGATATTTTACCATTGACCCTGTTTAGTAACCAGTTACACCTTTGACTCTAGTTTACATCATGAAGAACGCATTTTAACGATTTTATCTTATTAAAAAAAAATCAAAATGTAAATGATAAATAAGAGCTTATGCCTGAATAATAAAAAGTGAAAAGTGTATGACGTTACGATGTCCCGGCGTAAATGAAAAGTCAAAATAAATGTGGGTAAAATTAGCGATCATATTTGTTGTCGACGTGAGATTCGCTAGTTGCTTGATAATAAAATCTTTGAATATCGGATGGATATATACTGTCACTGTATAAGGAATGTGGATTAGCACAGAGTTCAATTAACAGGAAATAATGTAGGAAAGAGAAAGAATGAGAAGCAGGGAGTGTTGATTTTTTTTTCTTCAAGTAATGCTTGGAACTGTAGATAGCTGAAGATATTATTCGGAAAGGAAAGGAGCTTATATAGCAATCATTAAGGCCAGGATGGTAAAAAAAGAAGAAAAAAAAAGGAAGTTTGAATTTGACCCCTTGTCTTTGACTACGAATTCCTTCATGACCCGGTCATCAAGAAAGAAAATAAGTTGTATTTGGAACTTAGATCATAAACACAGCTACTACATATAAGAATTCGGGAGAAATTCGAATAAAGATAAACGATATACGGTTGAAAGTGCGTTGTCGTTGATTTCGAAATCAATTTAAATCGATTGGAATTAACTATTTTAATTTTAACGAGCAATATGATGGTGTCGGGAAATCCGATCATCCAAAAAGATGTAGGAAATAATATCTACAACTCATACTCTATCTACATATAATAGAACAATTGGTGTATTCGATCATTTAATGAAGTTATGCCCAATTAAACATAAACATGTTTTTTTCATTTCTGAAAAATGTGCCCACGCGCGTGTGTTATCTTTGACGCGCGCATATTACATCAATTTGAGTAAAAAAATGACTGAAATTTACAAGGATTGTTAATGAAAGTATCTTTAATACAAGACGAGCAAAAAAGGAAGGAAATTCGATCCGCGTGCGTTACAAACGCAAATACGCGCGCGCTGACCGGCATGCGCGGAAATCTTTGAAACGTTTAAAATTGTCTGAAACGTATGCAAAATTACTTGGTTTAGAGTTTTGAGCATTTTGTTGTCTAATTTCTTTTTGACGCACGAGTACGCGTACGTTAGAAGGAGCTGGCGCATTTGCGTAGGCTCAATTTCTGACCCATGACCTGAGCATGATTGATACCAAATTTGAATTGAAATCGATAATGCATGACAGAGATACGACCATTAATGATATTTCACATAATGACGTCATAATGACGTCATGATGCCCGGGCGTCGCTGAAAAGTCACGCAGTTCTAAGTTGGACTAAGATCTATCATCAGTGAAAGTTTCATTTCAATGGCTTTAGCCATTCTTGAGATATCCTGCGAACAAAATTTAGGAAGAATAATAATAATTTCTTCCATACAGACACAAAATAAATACTAGACTTTAATTCGTCACTTTGACGAATTAGGTGATACGTAATTTATGCTTATGTGTAACATAATGAAGAACGCATTTTCACGATTTCATCTTTCGTTATAAAATACTACTCCCATTAATGTCTATATCCACGAGTCAAGTTTCAACTGTGTAAGGCAGAGGGAGACAGAGCAATAGAATAAGAGGGAGGCAAGGCAAGAGAGAGAGAGAAAGAGAGGGTGAAAGAGTAGATAGAGAGAGAGGGGGGAGAGGGTGAAAGAGTAGAGAGAGAGATATAGAGAGATGCAGAGACAGACCAGAAAAGGGAGAGGGGCAGAACATGAAACCAAGTAACACATCAATCAACCTTTAATTGAAATTTCCACTATGATGTTGTCATCGAAATGATAAATAATGTACATCATTCTTATAGATAATTTGCTTAGCTACGCCGTATCAAAATTTTGGAGAACATAAAGCACAAATAAGATGGATAGTGCTCATAGATGAATGCCATGTAGATTCATGATGTGAAGAAAATTCACCTTCCATAGACATAATACGCAAATTTAGAAAATTCTGACATGTGGCCTTTAATTGAATTTTGTACTATAATGACGTCAATAAAATAAAAAGCAGTGTGTATTGATCTTGTAGGCAATTTCCTACGCTACAAGATACGGCAATTTGGAAGAAAATCAGTCAATATTAGGAGAAATACACTAAATTTTCAAAAAATATAATGACGTCATAATATGCAATTTTGTATTTTGACTTCCAAGGCCATTATGATGACGTCAAGATGTATTTAATGGCCAAATGAGCTATGAAATCATATCTCCGACTCATGCTCTATCAAAATATGAAAAAAACTTGGCAGTCCTTATTCATCCCAATGGACTTTTTATAGGCATGTTTTTGCCCATATATACTATGTAATACATGAGCTCGCGCACAAGGATATTTATCTTAAACGGACGCTCATTCCGTTATTAATAGTGATAAAGAGATGAACATGGTATCAAAATGCTTGAAAAAATGTGCCAAACATGATGACGGAGAAAATTTGGCGATTATATGTTGCAAAATGCCAGAACGCGCAAAAAACGCGCGCGCATGCGCGTTTGAGTGATTTTTTGTCAAATGCTCCATATGGCTTGAAACGTGTGCAAAAAAAATTTGGAATAATTTGGAGCATTTTAATTTTTTGCGCGCGCGTAAACGCGCGCACGAACGCGTACGCGCGGATTTGCGCACGTTTTTTTATCAGAAATTGACCGGAAGGATATTGATCTTATTCATGATAAATATAAATTAAAAATAACTTTCCGTAATGAAGATATGATCATAAGTTGATTTTTACAAAATGGCGTCTGGATGACGTCACGATAATTTCGAGTCTTTGAAAAGTCATGCAGTTCTAAGTTAGACTACGATCTATCACCCTGGCAAGTTTCATGATAATGGCTTTAGCCATTCTTGAGATATCCTGCGAACAAAATTGTGGAAGAATAATAATAATTTCTTCTATACAGACACAAAATAAATACTAGACTTTAATTCGTCACTTTGACGAATTAGGTGATACGTATGATAATGGTTTACATAACGAATAATGCATTACACGATATATTATTTTATAAAATGCTTCTCCCATTATTATCTATCTATATTTCAAGTTTAAATTGTGTCCCCTTGATCATCATGGATCTAGGGAAGATAGATTGAAACAATATATGACCGTTGACCCTGTACAGTAACCAGTTACACCTTTGACTCTAATTTACATCATGAAGAACACATTTTTATGATTTTATCTTATTCAAAGAAAGGAAAATGTAATTGATAAATGATTATCATCATTATGATAATGATGATCATGATCATGAGCGTGATCCTGATATCTAATTGAAAAAGTGAGGAATGATTTAGATAGCATATAGTCTCAGCTACAACATACTTAAAAATCAACAAAATCCAAGCAGAAATATTGGCGATATTGCTCAAAACACAGGAATGTAGAATCCAGATTTGAGAAAAAGTAATCTCCCATAGGGATTAAACGCAAAAAGTAATGGATTAAGTGAAAATAGGGTAATAATAAAGAAAATAGGGTTGTTTATTACATTATTTGCGATTCTACGTGTTTTAATACTCAAAGGAGATGGTACAGTGAAAGGTCAAAAAATAAAGTGAAGACAAATATTGTTGGAGACACCCGGACTCGAACCATGGATCTCGAGGATGGAAGTCAAGTGCGTTACCGATATACCAAAACATTTCCTATAGCGATTACACGTAAACGGGAAATGGAATTCTCAAATCCTACTTTGCAAGTGAAATATGAGCATAATCCCGGCATCTGATCGAAAAATGAAATGCACACGTGTGATAGATTATTGTCTCAGCTACAATATATTCGAAGCTCAGCACAAACTAAGCTAAGACAACGGAGATTTTGCTCGTGAAAGACAGGAGTGTAGAATCCAGTTTTGAGAAAAAGTCATGTCCCATAGAGAATACACGCAAAATGTGAAAAATTGACATGCCTCCTTAAATCGCAAAAATACGCCATGATGCCTTTGTCAAAATGAAAGATTGTGGACATTATATTTGTAGAACATTGTTTCAGCTAGAACATATCGAAATTTTAAAGAAAATCAATCAATATTTACAGAGATACAATCAATTTTCGAAAAATATGCTGACGTCATAACATGCAAATTAAATTTTTGAGTTTGGAGGACATTATGGTGACGTCATGAGTTAATTGAGGGTCAAATGAGACATGAAATCATATTTACAACTCATAATCTATCTAAATATGAAAAAATATTGGGAGTTGCTATCTATTCTGAAGGGTTACAAAGAATTTTGTATAGGCATGTTTTTGCTCATGTATTGTGGATAAAGATAACGCAGGTCCGCGCGCACTGTCAACTTTGACGGACGCTCATAGCGTTATTAAAAGATGAACAAGTTATCAAAATGCTTGGAAAAATGTGCCAAATAAGATGATAGAAAAAATTCGGCGATTCTATGTAGCAAAATGCTAGTACGCGCAAAAAACGCGTGCGCATGCGCGTGAGCTCGATTTTTTGTCAAATGCTCCATATGGCCTGAAACGTATGCAAAAAAAATTTGGGATGATTTAGAGCATTTTAAATTTTTGCGCGCGCGTAAACGCGCGGACGAACGCGCACGCGCGCATTTGCGCACGTTTATTGGCCTGAAATTGACCGGACGGATATTGATCTTAATCGTGATAATTATGAATGAGAAATACTTTTCCGTTATGAAGATATGATCATTAGTTGATTTTCACAAAATGGCGCCTGGATGACGTCACGATGATTTTGAGTCTTTGAAAAGTCACGCAGTTCTAAGTTAGACTAAGATCTATCATCATTGAAAGATTCATAACAATGGCTTCATTCAGTCTTGAGATATCCTGCGAACAAATTCGAGGAAGAATAATAATAATAATAAATAAATAACAATCTTGACGAAATCAATAGGTGATACGTAGACTTCGTTACGTATCACCTAACTAGACTTTAATTCGTCAATTAGACGAATTAGGTGATACGTTTGATAATGGTTCATATAAAGAAGAACGCATTTCCCATAGCGATTACACGTAAACGGAAAATGAAATTCTCAAATCCCACTTTGCAAATGAAATATGAGCATGATCCCGGTATCTGATCAAAAAATAAAAGGCACATTAGAGATAGCTTATTGTCTCAGCTACAACATACTCAAAGCTCAGCGAAAAAAAAGCTAAGCCAACGGAGATATTGCTCGCGAAAGACGGGAATGTAGAATCCAGTTTTGAGAAAAAGTCATGTCCCGTAGAGAATACACGCAAAATGTGAAAAATGTACATGCCTCCTTTAATCGCAAAAATACGCCATGATGTCTTTGTCAAACTGAAAAGTTGTGGAAATTTATTTGTAAAGAATTGTCTCAGCTAGAACGTATCAAAATTTTGAACAAAATCAATCAATATTTACAGAGATACAATAAGTTTTCCAAAAATATGCTAACGTCATAATGTGCAAATTAAAATGTTGATTTCGGAGGCCATTATGATGACGTCATGATTTAATTGAGGGTCAAATGAGACATGAAATCATATTTCCGACTCATAATCTATCTAAATATGAAAAAATATTGGGATTTTCCATCCATTCTAAAGAGTTACAATGAATTTTGTATAGGCATGTTTTTGCACATGTATTGTGGATAAAGATAACGCAGATCCGCGCGTGCTGTCAACTTTGACGGACGCTCATTGCGTTATTAAAAGGTGAACAAGTTATCAAAATGCTTGGAAAAATGTACTAAATTTGATGACAGAAAAATTCGGCGATTCTATGTTGCAAAATGCCAGTACGCGCGAAAACGCGCGCGCATGTGCGTGTGCGTGATTTTTTTATCAAATGCTCCATATGGCCTGAAACGTATGTAAAAAAAAATTGGGATGATTTGGAACATTTTTTTTTTTTCGCGCGCGTAAACGCACGGACAAAAGCGTACGCGCATATTTGCGCGCATTTATTGACCTGAAATTGACCGGACGGATATTGATCTTCATCCTGATAATTATAAATGAGAAATTCCTTTCCGTTATGAAGATATGATCATAAGTTGATTTTCACAAAATGGCGCCTAGATGACGTCACGATAACTTTGACTCTCTAAAAAGTCACGCAGTTCTAAGTTAGACTAAGATCTATCATCATGGCAAGTTTCGTGATAATGGCTTTATTCATTCTTGAGATATCTTGCGAACAAATTCGAGGAAGAATAAAAATAAAAAAAATAAATAAATAACTAGAAATTTAATTCGTCACGAAGACGAATAAGGTGGTCTGTCTAAGTCTTATGATAGAATTGAGAATGGGAGAAGTTATATAGACATGTAAACAATGATGATCATGATGACTATGATGATGATCATTATAGTAAAGGTGATGATGATGATGATAATGATAATGTTATATGATGATAAAAACGATAATGTTAATGATGATGATAAGCACAAGCATGATCCTGACATCTGATTGAAAAAATAAGGAAATAATTAAATAGCAAATAGTCTCAGCTACAACATACTAAAATTTGGGAGAAAACTGTTGAATAACAACCGAGATACTGGTCAAAACACCTTGTCATGCAGATTCATGTTTTGAAAAAAGTGACCTCCCATAGACATAACACGCAAATATGACAAATTATGCATTGTCGCCTTTAATCGAATATTTTACTATGATGACGTAATCTAAATGAAAAATAAATGACATATTTTTGATAGAGAATTATCTCAGCTACAACATATCAAAATCTGGGAGAAAGTTGATCACCGATAAGTGAGATAATCTCAATTAAACAAAGACAAAAATGACGTCATCAACAAAATACATTTGTTTGAGTTTAGATGCCAATATGATGACTTTGTTTCACTTTGTACGAGTCAGGGTGGTATGAAATCATATCTACAACTCATGCTTTTTCCAACCATGATATAAAAATTGGGGGTCGATGGACTATCTGAAGAGCTATTTCGATTTTTAAAATGGCATGTTTTTGATCAAATTTGCATTATATTGCCCATAGCAGCACGCGTGGATTTTGAACTTTGACGCACGCTCACGGCCTTATGAAATATAAAGAGTGACTGAAATTAATGTAACTTGTCAATTACGTTAAGAGGAATCCAAATCATGTAAACATTTTGAATTTGACCATTTCCGCGCGCTGTGAGCGCGCACACCGCGCGCGGGGACACTTACGGACGGAAAATTTTGAAATGCTTAAAATGACCTGATTCGTACTCTCGTTTAATAGTTTAGTGATTTTGAGCAATTTTAAATTTTGACGCGCACATACGCGCGCGTCATGACCTTTAAGTGACCTTTGATGACATGACCTGTTGACCCTTGACCTAAAGTATATGTGATATGAATATGAATGACCTTTGCTGATGCATCATAAAGATATGATGGATAACGTGATTTCACAAAATGGCGCCTGGATGACGTCACGATAACCTAATGACCTCAAAAATGTTCCTGTCACGTCTCATGATAATGACCTATGACTGTGCCAAAATTAAATTAAATTGACTAAACCAAACTTGAGTTATCCTAGGAACAAAAAACGGGAAGAAATAAAAATAAATAATAATAATAATAATAATAATAACTAGAAATTTAATTCGTCACGAAGACGAATAAGGTGGTCTGTCTTCAAGTCTTATAATAGATTATAATATTTACTATATTGAAAAAAGGAGAAGTTATATAGACATGTAAACAATGATGATTAAGATGATGATGATCTTGATAGTAATGATTATGATGATGATGATGATGATGATGTTGATGAGGATGATTATCATCATTATGATAATGATGATGATCATGATCATGAGCGTGATTCTGACATCTTCTTGGAAAAATGAGGGATGATTAAGATAACATATAGTCTCAGCGACAAAATACTAAAATTTGGGAGAAAACTGTTGAATAACAACCGAGATACTGGTCAAAACACATTGTCATGCAGATTCATGTTTTGAAAAAAGTGACCTCCCATAGACATAACACGCAAATATGACAAATTATGCATTGTCGCCTTTAATCGAATATTTCACTATGATGACGTCATCCAAATGAAAAAAATATGACTTATTCTGATAGAAAATTATCTCAGCTACAACATATCAAAATCTGGGAGAAAATCGATCACCGATAAGTGAGATAATCTCAATTAAACAAAGACAAAAATGACGTCATCATAAAAATACATTTTGTTGAGTTTAGATGTCAATATGAAGACTTTGTTACACTTTGTACGAGTCAGGGTGGTATGAAATCATATCTCCATCTCATGCTTTCTCCAACCATGATATAAAAATTGGGGGTCAATGGACTATCTGAAGAGCTATTTCGATTTTTAAAATGGCATGTTTTTGATCAAATTTGCATTATATCGCCCATAGCAGTACGCGCGGATTTTGAACTTTGACGCACGCTCACGGCCTTATTAAATATGAAGAGTGACTGAAATTAATGTAAATTGTCAATTACGTTAAGAGGAATCCAAATCATGTAAACATTTTGAATTTGACTTTTTCTGCGCGTCATGAGCGCGCGCACCGCGCGCGCGGACACTTACGGACGGAAAATTTTGAAATGCTTAAAATGACCTGATTCGTACTCTCCTTTAGTAGTTAAGTGATTTTGAGCATCTTAAAATTTTGACGCGCGCGTACGTGCGCGTCATGACCTTTATGTGACCTTTCATGACATGACTTGTTGACCCTTGACCTGAAGTATATGTGATATGAATATGAATGACCTTTGCTGATGCATCATGAAGATATGATGGATAACGTGATTTCACAAAATGGCGCCTGGATGACGTCACGATGACTTGATGACCTTGAAAATGTTCCTGTCACGTCTCATGACAATGACCTATGACTGTGCCAAAATTGAATGAAATTGACGAAACCGAACTTGAGTTATCCTAGGAACAAAAAACGGGAAGAAATAAAAATAAATAATAATAATAATAATAACTAGAAATTTAATTCGTCACGAAGACGAATAAGGTGGTCTGTCTTCAAGTCTTATAATAGATTATAATATTTACTATATTGAAAAAGGGAGAAGTTATATAGACATGTACACAATGATGATTATGATGCTGATGATCTTTATAGTAATGATTATGATGATCATGATCATGATGATGTTGATGAGGATGATTATCATCATTATGATAATGATGATGATCATGATCATGCGCGTGATTCTGACATCTTATCGAAAAAATGAGGGTTAGATTTAGATAACATATAGTCTCAGCGACAACATAGTAAAATTTGGGAGAAAACTGTTGAATAACAACCGAGATACTGGTCAAAACACATTGTCATGCAGATTCATGTTTAGAAAAGAGTGACCTCCCATAGACATAACACGCAAAAATGACAAATTATGCATTGTCGCCTTTAATCAAATATTTAACTATGATGACGTCATCTAAATGAAAAATAAATGACTTATTTCTGATAGAAAATTATCTCAGCTACAACATATCAAAATCTGGGAGAAGATCGATCACCGATAAGTGAGATAATCTCAAATAAACAAAGACAAAAATGACGTCATCAAGAAAATACATTTGTTTGAGTTTAGATGCCAATATGATGACTTTATTTCACTTTGTACGAGTCAGGGTTGTATGAAATCATATCTCCAACTCATGCTTTCTCCAACCATGATATAAAAATTGGGGGTCAATGGACTATCTGAAGAGCTATTTCGATTTTTAAAATGGCATGTTTTTGATCAAATTTGCATTATATTGCCCATAGCAGTACGCGCGGATTTTGAACTTTGACGCACGCTCACGGCCTTATTAAATATGAAGAGTGACTGAAATTAATGTAAATTGTCAATTACGTTAAGAGGAATCAAAATCATGTAAACATTTTGAATTTGACTTTTTCTGCGCGTCATGAGCGCGCGCACCGCGCGCGGGGAGATGTACGGACGGAAAATTTTGAAATGCTTAAAATGACCTGATTCGTACTCTCCTTTAGTAGTTAAGTGATTTTGAGCTTTTTAAAATTTTGACGCGCACGTACGCGCGCGTCATGACCTTTATGTGACCTTTGATGACATGACCTGTTGACCTTTGACCTGAAATATATGTGATATGAATATGAATGACCTTTGCTGATGCATCATGAAGATATGATGGATAACGTGATTTCACAAAATGGCGCCTGGATGACGTCACGATGATCTGATGACCTTGAAAATGTTCCTGTCACTTTTCATGACAATGACCTATGACTGTGCCAAAATTGAATGAAATTGACGAAACCGAACGTGAGTTATCCTAGGAACAAAAAACGGGAAGAAATAAAAATAAATAATAATAATAATAATAATAATAATAATAATAATAATAATAAAGAAAATTCTGACGAAATCAATAGGTGGTCTGTCGTTGACAGACCACCTAATAATAAAGAAAAATCTTGACGAAATCAAAAGGTGATACGTAGACTTCGTTACGTATCACCTAACTAGACTTTAATTCGTCAATTAGACGAATTAGGTGATACGTTTGATAATGGTTCATATAAAGAAGAACGCATTTCCCATAGCGATTACACGTAAACGGAAAATGAAATTCTCAAATCCCACTTTGCAAATGAAATATGAGCATGATCCCGGTATCTGATCAAAAAATAAAAGGCACATTAGAGATAGCTTATTGTCTCAGCTACAACATACTCAAAGCTCAGCGAAAAAAAAGCTAAGCCAACGGAGATATTGCTCGCGAAAGACGGGAATGTAGAATCCAGTTTTGAGAAAAAGTCATGTCCCGTAGAGAATACACGCAAAATGTGAAAAATGTACATGCCTCCTTTAATCGCAAAAATACGCCATGATGTCTTTGTCAAACTGAAAAGTTGTGGAAATTTATTTGTAAAGAATTGTCTCAGCTAGAACGTATCAAAATTTTGAACAAAATCAATCAATATTTACAGAGATACAATAAGATTTCCAAAAATATGCTAACGTCATAATGTGCAAATTAAAATGTTGATTTCGGAGGCCATTATGATGACGTCATGATTTAATTCAGGGTCAAATGAGACATGAAATCATATTTCCGACTCATAATCTATCAAAATATGAAAAAATATTGGGATTTCCCATCCATTCTAAAGAGTTACAATGAATTTTGTATAGGCATGTTTTTGCACATGTATTGTGGATAAAGATAACGCAGATCCGCGCGTGCTGTCAACTTTGACGGACGCTCATTGCGTTATTAAAAGGTGAACAAGTTATCAAAATGCTTGGAAAAATGTACTTAATTTGATGACAGAAAAATTCGGCGATTCTATGTTGCAAAATGCCAGTACGCGCGAAAACGCGCGCGCATGTGCGTGTGCGTGATTTTTTTATCAAATGCTCCATATGGCCTGAAACGTATGTAAAAAAAATTTGGGATGATTTGGAGCATTTTAAATTTTTTAGCGCGCGTAAACGCGCGCACCTACGCGTACGCGCATTTTTACGCGCATATATTGACCTCAAATTGACCGGACGGATATTGACCTTGATCATGACAAATATGAATGAGAAATGGCTTTCCGTTATGAAGATATGATCATAAGTTGATTTTAACAAAATGGCGTCTAGATGACGTCACGATAATTTTGAGTCTTTGAAAAGTCACGCAGTTCTAAGTTAGACTAAGATCTATCATCATTGAAAGTTTCATGACAATGGCTTTATTCAGTCTTGAGATATCCTGCGAACAAAATCGAGGAAGAATAATAATAAATAAATAAATAAATAAATAAATAAATAATAAAAATCTTGACGAAATCAAAAGGTGATACGTAGACTTCGTTACGTATCACCTAACTAGACTTTAATTCGTCACTTTGACGAATTAGGTGATACGTGCTATTTTGTTATCATGAAAGTGTGCCGATGATGATCTAATGATAATGAACATAAATACGATAAAGACCATCATTAAGAGTGGTATAGCGACACCTTCGGGTATTCGATAGAGATTTGTAGAATCAGGATTTCAGAAAAAGGCGCCTAACACGCTAACTAAGAAAATTCTGACATGTCGCCTTTAATTGAAATTTTCACTATGATGATGTCATCGAAATGATAAATGATGTACGTCAATATTGTAGATAATTTATTAGCTACACCATATCAGAATTTGGGAGAACATAGAGTACAAATAAGGTAGATAGTGCTCAAAGATCAATGTCATGAAGATTCATGATGTGAACGAAATTCACCTTCCTTAGGCTTAACACGCAAATTAAGAAAATTCTGAAATGTGGCCTTTAATTGAATTTTGTACTATAATGACGTCAATAAAATAAAAAGCAGTGTGTATTGATCTTCTAGGCAATTTCCTAAGCTACAAGATACCGCAATTTGGAAGAAAATCAGTCAATATTATGAGAAATACACTAAATTTTCAAAAAATATAATGACGTCATAATATGCAATTTTGTATTTTGACTTCCAAGGCCATTATGATGACGTCAAGATGTATTTAATGGCCAAATAAGCTATGAAATCATATCTCCGACTCATACTCTATCAAAATATGAAAAAAACTTGGCATTCCTTGTTCATCCCAATGGACGTTTTATAGGCATGTTTTTGCCCATATATACTATGTAATACATGAGCTCTAACACAAGGATATTTATCTTGAACGGACGCTCATTCCGTTATTAATAGTGATAAAGGGATGAACATGGTATCAAAATGCTTGGAGAAATGTGCCAAACATGATGACAGAGAAAATTTGGCGATTATATGTTGCAAAATGCCAGAACGCGCAAAAAACGCGCGCGCATGCGCGTTTGAGTGATTTTTTGTCAAATGCTCCATATGGCTTGAAACGTGTGCAAAAAAAATTGGAAATGATTTGGAGCATTTTAAATTTTTGCGCGCACGTAAACGCGCGCACAAACGCGTACGCGCGGATTTGCGCACGTTTTTTTTATCTGAAATTGACCGGAAGGTTATTGATCTTATTCATGATAAATATGAATGAGAAATTACTTTCCGTTATGAAGATATGATCATAAGTTGATTTTTACAAAATGGCGCCTGGATGACGTCACGATAATTTTGAGTCTTTGAAAAGTCATGCAGTTCTAAGTTAGACTAAGATCTATCATCATTGAAAGTTTCATGACAATGGCTTTTGCCATTCTTGAGATATCCTGCGAACAAAATTGAGGAAGAATAATAATAATTTCTTCTATACAGACACAAAATAAATACTAGACTTTAATTCGTCACTTTGACGAATTAGGTGATACGTGTTATTTTGTTATCATGAAAGTGTGCCGATGATGATCTAATGATAATGATCATAAATACGATAAAGACCATTATTAAGAGTGGTATAGCGCCCCCTTCAGGTATTCGATAGAGATTTGTAGAATCAGGATTTCAGAAAAAGTCGCCTAACACGCTAACTAAGAAAATTCTGACATGTCGCCTTAAATTAAATTTTCACTAAGATGATGTCATCGAAATGATAAATGATGTACGTCAATATTGTAGATAATTTATTAGCTACACCGTATCAAAATTTGGGAGAACATAGAGTACTCATAAGCTAAATGGTGCTCAAAGATCAATGTCATGAAGATTCATGATGTGAACGAAATTCACCTTCCTTAGGCATAACACGCAAATTAAGAAAATTCTGAAATGAGGCCTTTAATTGAATTTTGTACTATGATGACGTCAATAAAATAAAAAGCAGTGTGTATTGATCTTGTAGGCAATTGCCTAAGCTACAAGATACCGCAATGTGGAAGAAAATCAGTCAATATTACGAGAAATACACTAAATTTTCCATAAATATAATGACGTCATAATATGCAATTTTGTATTTTGACTTCCAAGGCCATTATGATGACGTCAAGATGTATTTAATGGCCAAATGAGCTATGAAATCATATCTCCGACTCATACTCTATCAAAATATGAAAAAAACTTGGCAGTCCTTATTCATCCCAATGGACTTTTTATAGGCATGTTTTTGCCCATATATACTATGTAATACATGGGCTCGCGCGCACGGATATTATCTTGAACGGGCGCTCATTCCGTTATTAATAGTGATAAAGAGATGAATATGGTATCAAAATGCTTCAAAAAATGTGCTAAACATGATGACAGAGAAAATTTGGCGATTATATGTTGCAAAATGCCAGAACGCGCAAAAAACGCGCGCGCATGCACGTTTGAGTGATTTTTTGTCAAATGCTCCATATGGCTTGAAACGTATGCCAAAAAAAGTGGGGATGATTTGGAGCATTTTTAATTTTTGCGCGCACGTAAATGCGCGCACGAACGCGTACGCGCGGATTTGCGCACGTCTTTTGATCTGAAATTGACCGGAAGGATATTGATCTTATTCATGATAAATATGAATGAAAAATTACTTTTCGTTATGAAGATATGATCATAAGTTGATTTTTACAAAATGGCGCCTGGATGACGTCACGATAATTTTGAGTCTTTGAAAAGTTGTGCAGTTCTAAGTTAGACTAGGATCTATCATCATTGAAAGTTTCATGACAATGGCTTTCGTCATTCTTGAGATATCCTGCGAACAAAATTGAGGAAGAATAATAATAATTTCTTCTATACAGACACAAAATAAATACTAGACTTTAATTCGTCACTTTGACGAATTAGGTGATACGAAGCTATTTGTGTATCATGAAAGTGTGCCGATGATGATCTAATGATAATATTCATAAATACGATAATGACGATATTGATGATGATGAAATTTTGGTTTTAAATGACGATGGCCATGATTAAAAGTGGTATAGTGCCCCTTCAGGTATTCGATAGAGAATGGTTATATGATTAAACTATTAATTTACTAAACAAGCTCAATTTTTCGCCTGATTGCAGAGCCTACCAATCATTGAACTGATATTTCGACGCACTACATACGCAACATAATGAACAAGTCTAGACTGGAATGTAGTATCAATCACCTCCCATAGGCATAACACGCATATTTAGCAAAAATCTGACATATGTCGCCTTTAATCGCAATTTTCACCATAATGACGTCATCAAAATGAATAAATATTCATAATGATCTTGTGGAAAATTGTCTCAGCTACAACATATCAAAATTTAGAAGTAAATCGATCAATATTTACAGAGATACATTCGATTCCCCATAAATATGCTGACGTCATAATGTGCGTATTCGTATTTTTACTTCCAAGGCTATTATAATGACGTCACGATGTACTTAATGGCCAAATGAGACATGAAATTATATTTCCTATTCATACTCTATCCAAATATGAAAAAAGAATGGGGAGTCTTTAGGCATCCCAAAAGGCTATAATGGACGTTTTATAGGCATGTTTTTGCCAATATATGCTATGTATTACAAAACTCGCGCATATGCCTTGAACAGACGCTCATTTCGTTATTAATAGTGATAAAGAGATAAACATGGTATCAAATTGTTCGGACAGATATGAGGAATATCCTGTCAAAACAAATTGACGGGTAATTATTTTGCGTTCGGCTGTGACGGACGAAAACGCGCGAAAATGCGCGTTTGCGCGATTTTTTATAAAATGCTTATAATGGCATGAAACGTGTGTAAAATTAATTTGAGATGATTTGGAGCAATTTAAAAATTTGTGCGCGCATTGACGCGCGGACATACGCGCATGCGCGCGTTTTTTTAACTGATATTGATTGGACGGATATTGACCTTGATCATGATAAATATGAATGAGAATAGACTTTCTGTTATGAAGATATGATCATGAGTTGATTTTCACAAAATGGCGCCTAGATGACGTCACGGTAATCTTGAGTCTCTGAAAAGTCACGCAGTTTTAAGTTAGACTCATATCTATCATCATTACAAGTTTCATGATAATAGCTTTATTCATTCTGGAGATATCTTGCGAACAAATTCGAGGAAGAATAATAAGAAAAATAAATAATAATAAAGAAAAATCTTGACGAAATCAAAAGGTGATACGTATATTTCATACGTATCACCTAATAATAATTGGATACCCCTGTGGAGGTATTATAAGCACTACATAATTTAGCCCCTAAAACACTTCTGCTTTCGAGAAAAATTGAATATAAAAATTTACCGGTACTCCCGGTAAATTTTGATAAATTTCAAATAGTGCCTACGGCCGTACAATGGTAGCTGCGACCATGAAAATCTCAGAATATGTAGTTGTGATATATAATTCCCAAACGGAAATGGCTAATCGGTCGATTTTAGTCAAGAAACTTTGTTTTTGTATCTTAATTAATATATTGACCTTGAGAGGGAGCTATACAACATAAAGAGTTTATTATTTAATTTGACGAATTAGGTGATACGTAATTATGCTCATGTATATCATAATGAAGAACGCATTTTCACGATTTCATCTTTCGTTATAAAATACTTCTCCCATTTATGGTCTATCCATGAGTCAAGTTTCAACTGTGTAGGGCAGAGGGAGACAGAGCAATAGAATAAGAGGGAGGCAAGGCAAGAGAGAGAGAGAGGCAGAGGGTGAAAGAGTAGAGAGAGAGGGGGAGAGGAGAGAGGGTGAAAGAGTAGAGAGAGAGATATAGATAGATGCAGAGACAGACCAAAAAAAGGGAGAGGGGCAGAACATGAAACCAAGTAACACATCAATCCATTGCATATTAACAAACTGAAACATCTTTAAATTATTTTCCACCTCATTCCATATTCTGGACCCTTCAGAACATTCAAAGAAGATAAGACGATAGGTTTCTACCTCTTTTCTACAAAAGGAACATACATTTGACTGTGTTAATCCAAAAAGATACAGTTTATCATTACAAAATATGATGTTATGTAAAAGTTTATACTGAAATTCCCCGGTGACCATGATTAAGAGTGGTATAGCGCCCCCTTCAGGTATTTGATAGAGATTTGTAGAATCAGGATTTCAGAAAAAGTCGCCTAACACGCAAACTAAGAAAATTCTGATATGTCGCCTTTAATTGAATTTTTTACTATGATGATGTCATCAAAATGATAAATAATGTACGTCATTCTTGTAGATAATTTTCTTAGCTACGCCGTATCAAAATTTTGAAGAACATAAAGCACAAATAAGCTAGATAGTGCTCAAAGATCAATGTCATGTAGATTCATGATGTGAACGAATTTCACCTTCCATAGACATAACACGCACATTGAGAAAATTCTGACATGTGGCCTTTAATTGAATGTTGTACTATAATGACGTCAATAAAATAAAAAGCAGTGTGTATTTATCTTGGAGGCAATTTCCTACGCTACAAGATCCCGCAATTTGGAAGAAAATCAAACAAATATTATGAGAAATACACTAAATTTTCAAAAAATATAATGACGTCATAATATGCAATTTTGTATTTTGACTTCCAAGGCCATTATGATGACGTCAAGATGTATTTAATGGCCAAATGAGCTATGAAATCATATCTCCGACTCATACTTTATCAAAATATGAAAAAAACTTGGCAGTCCTTATTCATCCCAATGGACTTTTTATAGGCATGTTTTTGCCCATATATACTATGTAATACATGAGCTCGCGCACACGGATATTAATCTTGAACGGACGCTCATTCCGTTATTAATAGTGATAAAGAGATGACCATGGTATCAAAATGCTTGGAAAAATGTGCCAAACATGATGACAAAGAAAATTTGGCGATTATATGTTGCAAAATGCCAGAACGTGCAAAAAACGCGCGCGCATGTGCGTTTGAGTGATTTTTTGTCAAATGCTCCATATGGCTTAAAACGTATGCAAAAAAAATTGGGAATGATTTGGAGCAGTTTAAATTTTTGCGCGCACGTAAACGCGCGCACGAATGCGTACGCGCGGATTTGCGCACGTTTTTTGATCTGAAATTGACCGGAAGGATATTGATCTTATTCATGATAAATATGAATGAAAAATTACTTTCCGTTATGAAGATATGATCATAAGTTGATTTTTACAAAATGGCGCCTGGATGACGTCACGATAATTTTGAGTCTTTGAAAAGTCATGCAGTTCTAAGTTAGACTAAGATCTATCATCATGGCAAGTTTCATGATAATGGCTCTAGCCATTCTTGAGATATCCTGCGAACAAAATTGAGGAAGAATAATAATAATTTCTTCTATACAGACACAAAATTAATACTAGACTTTAATTCGTCACTTAGACGAATTAGGTGATACGTATGATAATGGTTTACATAACAAATAATGCATTACACGATATATTATTTTGTAAAATGCTTCTCCCATTATGATCTATTCATATGTCAAGATTAAATTGTGTCTCCTTGATCATCATGGATCTAGGGAAGATAGATTGAAACAATATATGACCTTTGAACCTGTGCAGTAACCAGTTACACATTTGACTCTAATTTACATCATGAAGATCACCTTTTGACGATTTTATCTTATTCAAAGAAATGAAAATGTAATTGATAAATTATTATCATCATTATGATAATGATGATCATGATGATCATGATCACGATCATGAGCGCGATCATGACATCTTATTGAAAAAATGAGGGTTGATTTAGATAGCATATAGTCTCAGCTACAACATACTCAAAAATCAACAAAATCCAAGCCGAAATAACGGCGATATTGCTCGCAAAAGACAGGAATGTAGACTCCAGATTTTAGAAAAAGTCATCTCCCATAGGGATTACACGCAAAAAGTAATGGATTAAGTGAAAATAGGGTAATAATAAAGTAAAAAGGGTTATTTATGACATTATTTGCGAATCTACGTGTTTAAATAATCAAAGGAGATGGTACAGTGAAGGTCAAAAGGAAAAAAAAGTGAAAAAAAAAAGTGTTGGAGACACCCGGACTCGAACCAGGGATCTCGAGGTTGGAAGTCAAGTGCGTTACTGATATACCAAAACATCTCCCATAGCGATTACACGTAAACGGGAAATGGAATTCAGAAATCCTACTTTGCAAGTGAAATATGAGCATGATCCCGGCATCTAATCGAAAAATAAAAGACACACTTTTGATAGCTCATTGCTCAGCTACAACATATCCGAAGCTCAGCGAAAACGAAGCTAAAACAACGGAGATTTTGCTCGCGAAAGACAGGAATGTAGAATCCAGTTTTGAGAAAAAGTCATGTCTCATAGAGAATACACGCAAAATGCGAAAAATTGACATGCCTCCTTTAATCGCAAAAATACACCATGATACTTTTGTCAAAAATAAAAATTGTGAATACTACATTTGTAGAAAATTGTCTCAGCTAGAACATATCAAAATCAAAAAGAAAATTGATCAATATTTACAGAGATACAATCAATTTTCCAAAAATATGCTGACGTCATAATATGCAAATTGAAATTTTGAGTTTGGAGGCCATTATGATGACGTCATGAGTAAATTGAGGATAAAATGAGACATGAAATCATATCTCCGACTCATAATCTATCAAAATATGAAAAAATATTAGGAGTTTCTATCTATTCTAAAGAGTTACAATTAATTTTATATAGGCATGTTTTTGCCCATGTATTGTGGATAAAGATAAAGCAAATCTGCGCGTGCTGTCAACTTTGACGGACGCTCATTGTGTTAATAAAAGGTGAACAAATTATCAAAATGCTTGGAAAAATGTACCGAATATGATGACAGAAAAAAATCGGCGATTCTATGTTGCAAAATGCCAGTACGCTTGAAAACGCGCGCGCATGTGCGTGTGCGTAATTTTTTTAACAAATGCTCTATATGGCCTGAAACGTATGCAAAAAAAATTTGGGATGATTTAGAGCATTTTTAATTTTTGCGCGCGCGTAAACGTGCGGACGAGCGCGCACGCGCGCATTTACGCACGTTTATTGACCTTAAATTGACCGGACGGATATTGATCTAAATCATGATAAATATGAATGAAAAATTACTATTCGTTATGAAGATATGATCATTAGTTGATTTTCACAAAATGGCGCCTGGATGACGTCACTATATTTTTGAGTCTTTGAAAATTCACGCAGTTCTAAGTTAGACTAAGATCTATCATCATTGAAAGATTCATAACAATGGCTTCATTCAGTCTTGAGATATCCTGCGAACAAATTCGAGGAAGAATAATAAATAATAATAATAAAAATCTTGACGAAATCAATAGGTGATACGTAGACTTCGTTACGTATCACCTAACTAGACTTTAATTCGTCACTTTGACGAATTAGGTGATACGTGCTATTTTCTTATCATGAAAGTGTGCCGATGATGATCTAATGATAATGATCATAAATACGATAAAGACCATCATTAAGAGTGGTATAGCGCCCCCTTCAGGTATTCGATAGAGATTTGTAGAATCAGGATTTCAGAAAAAGTCGCTTAACACGCTAACTAAGAAAATTCTGACATGTCGCCTTTAATTGAAATTTTCACTATGATGATGTCATCGAAATGACAAATGATGTACGTCAATATTGTAGATAATTTATTAGCTACACCGTATCAGAATTTGGGAGAACATAGAGTACAAATAAGCTAGATAGTGCTCAAAGATCAATGTCATGAAGATTCATGATGTGAACGAAATTCACCTTCCTTAGGCTTAACACGCAAATTAAGAAAATTCTGAAATGTGGCCTTTAATTCAATTTTGTACTATAATGACGTCAATAAAATAAAAAGCAGTGTGTACTGATCTTGTAGGCAATTTCCTAAGCTACAAGATACCGCAATTTGGAAGAAAATCAGTCAATATTATGAGAAATACACTAACATTTCAAAAAATATAATGACGTCATAATATGCAATTTTGTATTTTGACTTCCAAGGCCATTATGATGACGTCAAGATGTATTTAATGGCCAAATAAGCTATGAAATCATATCTCCGACTCATACTCTATCAAAATATGAAAAAAACTTGGCATTCCTTATTCATCCCAATGGACTTTTTATAGGCATGTTTTTGCCCATATATACTATGTAATACATGAGCTCGCGCACAAGGATATTTATCTTGAACGGACGCTCATTCCGTTATTAATAGTGATAAAGGGATGAACATGGTATCAAAATGCTTGGAAAAATGTGCCAAACATGATGACAGAGAAAATTTGGCGATTATATGTTGCAAAATGCCAGAACGCGCAAAAAACGCGTGCGCATGCGCGTTTGAGTGATTTGTTGTCAAATGCTCCATATGGCTTGAAACGTGTTCAAAAAAAATTGGGAATGATTTGGAGCATTTTAAATTTTTGCGCGCACGTAAACGCGCGCACGAACGCGTACGCGCGGATTTGGGCACGTGTTTTTATCTGAAATTGACCGGAAGGATATTGATCTTATTTATGATAAATATGAATGAAAAATTACTTTCCGTTATGAAGATATGATCATAAGTTGATTTTTACAAAATGGCGCCTAGATGACGTCACGATAATTTTGAGTCTTTGAAAAGTCATGCAGTTCTAAGTTAGACTAAGATCTATCATCATTGAAAGTTTCATGACAATGGCTTTTGCCATTCTTGAGATATCCTGCGAACAAAATTGAGGAAGAATAATAATAATTTCTTCTATACAGACACAAAATAAATACTAGACTTTAATTCGTCACTTTGACGAATTAGGTGATACGTATGCTCATGTGTAACATAATGAAGAACGCATTTTCACGATTTATCTTTCGTTTACTACTCCATTATGGTCTATTCATGAGTCAAGTTTCAACTGTAGGGCAGAGGGAGACAGACCAAGTTAATAAGAGGGAGGCAAGGCAAGGCAAGATAGAGAGAGAGAGAGAGAGAGGGAGAGGGTGAAAGAGAAGAGAGATAGATAGATGCAGAGACAGACCAAAAAAGGAGAGGGGCAGAACATGAGCGGAGGAGGGAAAAGAGCAAGAGAGAGAGAGAGAGGAGAGAGAGAGATAGATGCAATTGAGAACAATGCCTTCCAGATGACCATGAATAAAAGTGGTATAGCGCCCCCTTCAGGTATTCGATTGAGGATTGTTATATATAATAATTGACATGTCACCTATGTTTGAATTTTTGACTATGATAACGTCATGATAATTCTTAGATAGTCTTCATAATTATTGTGGAAACTTGTTTCAGCTACAACATACTCAAAAATCAACAAAATCCAAGCAGAAATAACGGCGATATTGCTCGCAAAAGACAGGAATGTAGACTCCAGATTTGAGAAAAAAGTCACCTCCCATAGGGATTACATGCAAAAAGTAATGGATTAAGTGAAAATAGGGAAATAATAACGTAAAAAGGGTTGTTTATGACATTATTTGCGATTCTACGTGTTTAAACAATCAAAGGAGATGGTACAGTGAAGGTCAAAAGGAAAAAAAAGTGAAGAAAAAAATTGTTGGAGACACCCGGACTCGAACCACGGATCTCGAAGTTGGAAGTCAAGTGCGTTACCGATATACCAAAACATCTCCCATAGCGATTACACGTAAACGGGAAATGGAATTCTAAAATCCTACTTTGCAAGTGAAATATAAGCATGATCCCGGCATCTAATCGAAAAATAAAGGGCACACTTGTGATAGCTCATTTTCCCAACTACAACATATCCGAAGCTCAGCGAAAACGAAGCTAAAACAACGGAGATTTTGCTCGCGAAACACAGGAGTGTAGAATCCAGTTTTGAGAAAAAGTCATGTCCCATAGAGAATACACGCAAAATGTGAAAAATTGACATGCCTCCTTTAATCGCAAAAATACACCATGATACTTTTGTCAAAAATAAAAATTGTGAATACTGCATTTGTAGAAAATTGTCTCACCTAAAACATATCAAAATTTGAAAGAAAATTAATCGATATCGACAGAGATAAAATCAATTTTCCAAAAATATGCTGACGTCATAATATGCAAATTGAAATTTTGAGTTTGGAGGCCATTATGATGATGTCATGAGTTACTTGAGGATCAAATGAGACATGAAATCATATTTCCGACTCATAATCTATCGAAATATGAAAAAATATTGGGATTTCCTATCTATTCTAAAGAGTTACAATTAATTTTATATAGGCATGTTTTTGCCCATGTATTGTGGATAAAGATAACGCAAATCCGCGCGTGCTGTCAACTTTGACGGACGCTCATTGTGTTAATAAAAGGTGAACAAATTATCAAAATGCTTGGAAAAATGTACCAAATATGATGACAGAAAAAAATCGGCGATTCTATGTTGCAAAATGCCAGTACGCGCGAAAACGCGCGCGCATGCACGTGCGCGTAAGTTTTTTATCAAATGCTCCATATGGCCTGAAACGTATGTAAAAAAAATTTGGGATGATTTGGAGCATTTTAAAAAATTTCGCGCGCGTAAACGCGCGGACAAAAGCGTACGCGCATTTTTGCGCGCATTTTTTGACCTGAAATTGATCGGACAGATATTGACCTTGATCATGATAAATATGAATGAGAAATGGATTTCCGTTTTGAAGATATGATCATAAGTTGATTTTCACAAAATGGCGCCTGGATGACGTCACGATAATTTTGAGTCTTTGAAAAGTCACGCAGTTCTAAGTTAGATTAAGATCTATCATCATTGAAAGTTTCATGACAATGGCTTTATTCAATCTTGAGATATCCTGCGAACAAATTCGAGGAAGAATAATAATAAATAATAATAAATAAATAACAATCTTGACGAAATCAAAAGGTGATACGTAGACTTCGTTACGTATCACCTAACTAGACTTTAATTCGTCACTTAGACGAATTAGGTGATACGAAGCTATTTTTGTATCATGAAAGTGTGCCGATGATGATCTAATGATAATATTCATAAAAACGATAATGACGATAATGATGATGATGAAATTTTGGTTTTAAATGACGATGAACATGATTAAATGTGGTATAGCGCCCCCTTCAGGTATTCGATAGAGAATTGTTATATGATTAAACTATTAATTTACTAAACAAGCTCAAATTTTCTCATGATTGCAGAGCCTACCAATCATTGAACTGATATTTCGACGCACTACATACGCAACATAATGAACAAGTCTAGACTGGAATGTAGTATCAACTTCCCTCCCATAGGCATCAGACGCATATTAAGCAAACATTTAATGACGTCATCAAAATATTGGTAATAATCTTGTCAATAATTGTCTCAGCTACAACATATTAAAATTTAGAAGAAAATTGATCAATATTTGCATAGATACAATCATTTTCAGTAAATATGTTGACGTCGTAATATGCAAATTCGTATTTTAAGTTCCAAGGTCAATATGATTATGTTAAAATATACTTAATGGCCAAATGAGACATGAAATCATATCTCCGACTCATACTCAATCTAAAAATGAAAAAAAAATTGGCAGTCCTTATTCATCCCGATGTACATTTTATAGGCATGTTTTTGCCCATATATGCTATGTAAGACATGAGCTCGCACGCACGGATATTTATCTTCAACGGACGCTCATTCCGTTATTAATAGTGATAAAGAGATGAACATGGTATCAAATTGTTCAGAAAAATATGAGGAATATCCTGTCAAAACAAATTGAGGGGTAATTATTTTGCGTTCGGCCGCGAAAATGCGCGTTTGCGCGATTTTTATGAAAATGCTTATAATTGCATAAAACGTATGCAAACAAAATTTAAAACGATTTTGAGCAATTTTAAATTTTACGCGCGCGTTAATGCGCGCACGTTCGCGTACGCGCATGTTTGCGCGCATTTATTGACGTAAAATTGACTGGACAGATCTTGATCTTAATCCTGATAAATACGAATGAGAAATGACTATCCGTTATGAAGATATGATCATAAGTTGATTTTCACAAAATGGCGCCTAGATGACGTCACGATTAATTTCAGTCACTGAAAAGTCATGCAGTTCTAAGTTAGACTACGATCTATCATCATGAAAAGTTTCATGACAATTGCTTTATTCAGTCTTGAGATATCCTGCGAACAAATTCGAGGAAGAATAATAAAAATAATAATAATAATAAAAATCTTGACGAAATCAAAAGGTGATACGTAGACTTCGTTACGTATCACCTAACTAGACTTTAATTCGTCACTTTGACGAATTAGGTGATACGTTTGCTCATGTGTAACATAATGAAGAACGTATTTTCACGATTTCATCTTTCGTTTACTACTCCCATTATGGTATATCCATGAGTCAAGTTTTAACCCTGTAGGGCAGAGGGAGATAGAGCAAGAGAATAAGAGGGAGGCAAGGCAAGATAGAGAGAGAGACAGACGGAGAGGGTGAAAGAGTAGAGAGAGAGAGAGGTAGAAAGATGCAGAGACAGACCAAAAAAGGAGAGGGGCAGAACATGAGAGGAGAAGGAAAAAAGAGCAAGAGAGAGGAGAGAGAGAGAGAGAGCGATGCAATTTACAACAATGCCTTCCAGATGACCATGATTAAAAGTGGTATAGCGCCCCCTTCAGGTATTCGATTGAGGATTGTTATATATCATAATTGACATGTCACCTATGATTGAATTTTTGACTATGATAACGTCGTGATAATGTTAAATAGTCTACATAGATCTCGTGAAAACTTGTCTCAGCTACAACATACTGAAAAAGAAAAAAAATCCAAGCAGAAATACCGGCGATATGGCTCAAAACACATGAATATAGAATCCAGATTTGAGAAAAAGTCATCTCCCATAGGGAATACACCCAAAAAGTAACAGATTAAGTGTAAATAGGGTAATAATAAAGTAAATAGGGTAGTTTATTACATTATTTGCGATTCTACGTGTTTTAATAATTAAAGGAGATGGTACAGTGAAAGGTCAAAAAGAAAAAAACAGGAAAGAAAAAAATTGTTGGAGACGCCCGGACTCGAACCAGGGATCTCAAGGTCGGAAGTCAAGTGCGTTACCGATATACCAAAACATTTCCCATAGCGATTACACGTAAAAGGAAAATGGAATTCTCAAATCCCACTTTGCAAGTGAAATATGAGCATGATCCCGGCATATGATCGAAAAATAAAGTGCACATTGAAGATAGCGTATTGTCTCAGCTACAACATACCGGAAGCTCAGCGAAAACAAAGCTAAAACAACGGAGATATTGCTCGCGAAAGACGGAAATGTAGAATCCAGTTTTGAGAAATAGTCATGTCCCATAGACAATACACGCAAAATGTGAAAAATTGACATGCCTCCTTTAATCGCAAAAATACGCCATGATACCTTTGTCAAACTAGAAAATTGTGGGCACTACATTTGTAGAAAATTATCTCAGCTAGAACATATCAAAATTTGGAAGAAAAAAAATCAATATTTACAGAGATACAATCAATTGTCCAAAAATATGCAAACGTCAAAATATGCAAATTTAAATTTTGAGTTCGGAGGCCATTATGATGACATTATGAGTTATTTGAGGGTCAAATGAGACATTAAATCATATCTCAATTTCATAATCTATCCACATATGAAAAAATATTGGGAGTTCCTATCTATTCTAAAAAGTTACAATGAATTTTGTATAGGCATGTTTTTGCCGATGTATTGTGGGTAAAGATAACGCATGCCCGCGCGCGCTATCAACTTTGACGGACGCTCATTGCGTTATTAAAAGGTGAACAAGTTATCAAAATGCTTGGAAAATGTGCCAAATACGATGACAGAAAAAAATCGGCGATTCTATGTTGCAAAATGCTAGTACGCGCAAAAAACGCGCGCGCATGCGCAGTTGCATGATTTTTCGTCAAATGCTCCATATGGCCTGAAACGTATGCAAAAAAAAAATGGGATGATTTGGAGCATTTTAAATTTTTGCGCGCGCGTAAACGCGCGGACGGACGCGCACGCGCAAATTTGCGCACGTTTATTGACCTGAAATTGACCGGACGGATATTTATCTTAATCATGATATATATGAATGAAAAATTTCTTTACGTTATGAAGATATGATCATAAGTTGATTTTCACAAAATGGCGCCTGGATGACGTCACGATAATTTTGAGTCTTTGAAAAGTCACGCAGTTCTAAGTTAGACTAATATCTATCATCATTGAAAGTTTCATGACAATGGCTTGATTCAGTCTTGAGATATCCTGCGAACAAAATCGAGGAAGAATAAGAATACTAGGAATAAAAATCTTGACGAAATCAATAGGTGATACGTAGACTTCGTTACGTATCACCTAACTAGACTTTAATTCGTCACTTTGACGAATTAGGTGATACGTAAGCTATTTTTGTATCATTAAAGTGTGCCGATGATGATCTAATGATAATATTCATAAATACGATAATGACGATATTGATGATGATGTTTTTTGGTTTTAAATGACGATGACCATGATTAAAAGTGGTATAGCCCCCCCCCCCCCTTCAGGTATTCGATAGAGAATTGTTATATGATTAAACTATTAATTTACTAAACAAGCTCAAATTTTTGCCTGATTGCAGAGCCTACCAATCATTGAACTGATATTTCGATGCACTACATACGTAAGATAATGAACAAGTCTAGACTGGAATGTAGTATCAATCACCACCCATAGGCATAAGACACGTATTAAGCAAAAATCGAATGACGTCATCAAAATGAATAAATATTGGTAATAATCTTGTGAAGAATTGTCTCAGCTACAACATATCAAAATTTAGAAGAAAATTAATCATTATTTGCAGAGATACAATCATTTTCTGTAAATATGTTGACGTCATAATATGCAAATTCGTATTTTGAGTTCCAAGGTCAATATGATTATGTAAAAATATACTTAATGGCCAAATGAGACATGAAATCATATCTCCGACTCATACTCTATCTAAATATGAAAAAAAAATGGCAGTCCTTATTCATCTCGATGTACTTTTTATAGGCATGTTTTTGCCCATATATGCTATGTAATACATGAGCTCTCACGCACGGATATTTATCTTCAACGGACGCCCGATCATTCCATTATTAATAGTGATAAAGAGATGAACATGGTATCAAATTGTTCAAAAAAATATGAGGAATATCCTGTCAAAACAAATTGAGGAGTAATTATTTTTCGTTCGGCCGTGACGAACGAAAACGCGCCAAAATGTGTTTTGCGCGATTTTTTATGAAATGCCTCTAATGGCCTGAAACGTATGCAAAAAAAATTTAAGACGATTTTGAGCAATTTAAAATTTTACGCGCGCGTTAACGCGCGCACAAACGCATACGCGCATTTTTGCGCGCATTTATTGACCTGAAATTGACCGGACAAATATTGACCTTGTTCATGATAAAAATGAATGAAAAATTACTTTCCGTTATGAAGATATGAACATAAGTTGATTTTCACAAAATGGCGCCTGGATGACGTCACGATAAATTTGACTCTCTAAAAAGTCACGCAGTTCTAAGTTAGACTAAGATCTATCATCATGGCAAGTTTCATGATAATGGCTTTATTCAGTCTTGAGATATCCTGCGAACAAATTCGAGGAAGAATAATAATAATAAATAAATAATAAAAATCTTGACGAAATCAATAGGTGATACGTAGACTTCGTTACGTATCACCTAAATAACAAATAAATATAATGTAAATATTCCAGTTTAAACCCATCTCTATTGTCCTCTTTCATTATATGAGGGTGGCAAGACGTAGTCCCGTGTATATATCTTCTGCATTCATCACTAAAGTTGTAGCCTAGTTTCAGAAGAAATATAAACCAAGTCTGTTGAATGGAAAAATGAAATAAGAAAATCAACAATGACTAATAACATACACCCTGATACCTGCTCAAAAAAGGAAGGACTGAAATTCACTTGGGGTTCTAGTGGGCAAACCTAAACTATTTTCTGTACAAGACTAGTTTAAATACTGACCACATCTTAGATTATTATTGATGATCCCATTAAGACGATAGGCCTGCTAGAGCTTGGATCAGACAAGGTATGAAATAAGTAATAAAATGTAATACAACTCGTGCTCATACCGGTAATTGAATAATACTTGGTTAAGTATGGGACATAAAATGACCAAACAACTTGGACCAGAGAATGTACTGGAAATAATGCTACTGAAACATAAGTAATGTAGATTTATTCATCTATATTGACATTTAATTTTTAATCTAAATAACAATTGTGATATTCAGTCAATAATTCTTTTACAAGTCAACTGACAATGAAAAATATCTTTTTCAGATCTATAATTTTCTGCATGACATGTGTTCCACAAAAGTTTATTGGGGGTACCTTCATGTATATAAGCACACTTGCTCGTATGAAGTGTAGTAGGCCTGCATCTCTAGATATGATCCCGTCAATATCTGTTCTTTGTTCCTCTCCTGAGTTTATAAACCAGCATGCCTTCATCATCAACTGTAGAGAAGCATCATCCTACATGAGAGAAAACAATGGACCGGTAGGTACTTCAATTAAAAACTGATACTAATGGATACATATCAACCGTAATACATCCTATAAACAGACTTTTATCAATCTTATTTTGTGTTCTTCTTCATCTTCATTGCTCAAGAAGTGAAAGGACCCCTTACAAAAAAAATAATGAGGGGTCCTGTGTATACCCAACATATAGTGCTTTGGATGTGCATTAGCTATGGCTCTTCTAAACACAGGACCTCCTGTAAATAAGGACAATTTTTCCTTTGTAAACAAAGAAAGAAAATACATCAATATTTGTATGCTAGGTGCACAACTAGAATAAAATATACCCTCCACTATATACGCTTGCAACCAGGCGCGGATCCAGGATTTCTTAGGGGGGGGGGGGGTCCAAAATTTGAAATTATGCGAGCCGAATATTGGTACGTAATGGTGACCAGCAGTGACGTAATGCGGGGGGGGGGTGGGTGCAGGGAGGGGCAAGTTTCCTCCTCCCTCCTCCGCGAATGCGGAAGCTTTGACGTTTCATTAAATTATTAGAGAAAGAAGACGATTCGTTGTACAGTTCTCGACTCTTAATCCTTGTCTAAATTTCAAAAATGTTCTTTGTCTGCTCCTTTTTCTTCCTACGTCCTGTTTTTTTTCTTTACTCTCTTTTTTTTTTTGGGGGGGGGGGGCGATGACTTTTGGGGGACCGCCCCCACCCGCCCCCTGGCTACGGGCCTTCAGTCAGATAAACACATTTTGATACCTTGTCCGACCCCGGAAGCTCAGGGGTTTAAGGCAATACATTACGGTCAGATAAGCATTCAGGGGTCCGCCTTAGGGCCCTAGGTGGAATCCAGGCATTCAGGGGTCCGCCTTATATAGGGCCCTAGGTGGAATCCAGGGGGCAGAGCCCCCGGAAGCTTAGGGGTTTTAGGCATTTAATCACGGTCAGATGAGCATATTTTGATGCCTCATTATTTGTTGACACTAGCAGTTAACTATTCTTTCTTTCTTGCTCTCTTTCGCTTTTTTATTCTCTTTAATATACTTTTTTTTCTAAAGTGGGGGGGGGGGGGGGGGTAGAGAGCTGGAGGCTCCCGATCCCTGCCGTTCCTCGGGCCCTGACACGTAGGAACCTAAAGAATCATATTTCTTGCCTGGCTGTAAATTTAGGAATCTGTTATTTTCCAACAAACGCATAAAAAAGTATAATTTACTCAAAGTGAGGAAAAATCTCGGAAATTATGTCATTTCAGCATTATTTGTAATCCACCTTTGGAATAAAAAATAAACTACGTTTAAATTTGATTTCCCCCAAGCCCCCCCCCCCCCCTATCAGTGCGGGGGGGGGGGGGTGGGGGAACAGCCTAGAAGGCCAGGCCCTTTCGCCCCCCCCCCCCCCCCCGATCTCCTTCTTTCCCCTTTTCTTTTCTTCTTCTTCTTCTTTCTTTCCCTTTCTCTCCTTTTTCCCTTTCCCTTTCCCTTCTTTTCCTTTCTTCTCTCTCTTTTTTTGATCCGCGCCTGCGTGCAACGTCAACTTAGTTCCATTTCCTTTTTGAGTGAATTAATAGGTGGTCGTTTTATATTAATTTTGTGTAAATAACCTGATAACTTTACCTGCATGGGACTTCTGTGTCATCTTACAAATATAAGAGATGTTGTAATATCCTCCTTCCAGCTCTTCAGTTTCAATCTTTTGGAACAAAAAGAAGAAAAAAATCAATACGACAATGAAGGAATCCCTTTCTCCTTAACAAAATAAAATAGATCAAGCATAATACAAATTAATAGCTATTTTTTTATGTCATGGTTGCCCTTAATTTTAATATGGTGTGGAAATCAACATTCCTTAATGAACCACAGTACAAAGTAAAACTAAATGGAAGATAATTTAACTTGTGCCTCGAACAGTGGTTTCTATGGCCTATAGTATGAACATGAAGTAGTACTAGACTAAGTAGAATTAGTTTATTATAACAAGAAGAAGTGGACTACATACCGTATAAGTAAACATAATTGTCGACTAGCCTAGAGGCCTTCTCTTATACAACGTCCAACAAAAATAGATTTATCAAATGAACTGCACACTTCGGAGAAAAAAATCTTTAATAGGTCTAGATCTAGAGTCTATATGAGTTATGACAACTTGACAAGCACGCGCTGGACACACACAGCATCTAAACATTAAATAAATGAATCCTAGACTAGTTTGTTTGTTTTTCTTTGAATATTTTTATTAATAAATTCCAGGTTTACATCTAAATGAAATAGGGTTTGGAGTTGTTTGATTATCCATGGTCACAAACAATTTGGGTCTAAAAGTTGACACGCACCAATGATGCAACTGAGCGAAATATGGCACTTAGTATAGCCAACAGAGTCCACATCTACTAAAGATATAAACAAGAATTAACCCTCTTGGATTATTAAAGAAATCATACTTCATAGATTATTTTAAGGTGTAACGTTAAATCTAGATTTAAATTCAAACGATGATTGTTGAATTAGATTCACGATGACGGTCAAATTTGGAATAAAACCTGATTAGAAAGTTTTATCTTGATGCAGATGAGCACCGAAATTCCCCGGGGTGGGCCTGCCGGAACCCCGGGGCTCTAACTGGATTACTAGGGTGACATGACGGCAAACCGCAGTCAAACTACTTCACGACGATGAAAATCAAAGTGCAATTTTGAGAGAAATATTTTCCTAGCCTTTTCCCCCAAAATCTGTTGAGAACAGTCTCAAAATGTAAAGAAATTACCGTAGATCACGAATTACATTTTTTTTAAAATTAATTACAAAATTCACTTAATCAATTACTCACTCATTCTCCATTCTCGGTGAACTAAATCTTCTCACTTTGTGCGAGTAGCGTCAACAACATGCACAACATGCTAGCATGCATAGTTCTCACCTCGATTACATGAATATTCAAGAGAATCGAGACTTTCCCTGACCCAGCGTAATGAATATTCATGAAATAACAGGAATCCGGGCTCGCCGTGGTACGAAAAAATAAGACGCAACCGGGAAAGGGGGGGGGGGGGGGGTACATGACGCTGCTATATATAAGTGTGTAGGGGAATAGAGTGTCACGTATACAGATTGTTTTTCTTTAGAAAGTATCTAAATAAAAAGTGGAAAGAAAGTAAGGAAAGAAAGAAACAATGGAAGTGTGTGCAAGTGGGTGTGTGCAAGTGAAGTGTTCGATTCGTATTGTTCATGAACTGGTCGTCTAAAATTAAATTTATGAGCTACTTTTCCCGAGCGTTCGAGAGTGATGCGCGCCATTTCCAACTCACTGTAGTAACTATTCTTACATACTTCAACCTGTCTATTGGACAACATAAGCAGAGCGTCATCTCTTGGCGAGACTTTTTGAACCATTACATCATAATTGGTTTGGGTCGAGGTGTCGTGGACGAGTGGATATGTCACCGGACTGTGGATCACAAGGTTCGCGGTTCAAGTCCCACCGCGGCACTAATGTCCTTTGGCAAGAAATTGATCTACATTTGCCACTCTCCACCCAGGTGTTAAATGGGTACCCGGTAGGATGCGAAAGCTAATGTGGTTAGATTAGCACGTGTGCGCTTGTAAAAAAGACGCCTGGCTGGAATGCTCCCCAGGGAGTGGAGAATGTGCATACATTGTGTGCGGGTAAGCCTGAATCCTATGACCGGGGTAATAATATATATATCTGTAAAGCGCTTTGATAGGGCCTTCGGTCCTGAAAAGCGCTATATAAGAACTAGCTATTATTATTATTATTATCCCCATTTTCGGGATCTATTCCTATGCACTGTGTCCTTAACTCAGTTCGGCTTTTAATGCTGTCTTTCCTGTATAGATCGACTGCAATAATGACCATTTCGTCTTGAGCATGAGGAAAAGATGTGTTTTTGCAATATAAGGAGTTCGCTAAGATTATTAAGTATTACAGAAGGATAGAATCAAAGATTATCATTGCCGATGTCTTCTATGATTTCCATACGTGGATAATGAATGATTATGCATATTAAAACTAGCCTACTATGCCTCTTGAATAGTTTTTTGACTTGTCAGTTTGACTTGCAGATTCTCTTTAATCTTTACCTTGTTAACAAAAGGTCTGGTGTATTGAGAACCCCGTGAGCTACTTCTAGCAATTAACATGTAGCTAGAGCGCACAATATACATTTCCAATCGCTTGGAACAAAGCATGGTGATCATTCTGATGATATGCTAGCATTTCCTGAAAATAAATTAGTGACATTATGAAGATCGAGGTGATGATGATGATGATAATGATGGCAAATTTGATGATGTATCATCACCATGATATTTAATATAACTATGGTGACTATACATCAACATCATCGTCACCATCATCATCATCATCATTACCATCACTATCACCATCATTATCATAACACTCAACATGGTAATAGCGATGCAGCCCGTTGTGAAGCTCTAGTGCCGGTCAATTGCTTGGTCGTAGGAGGGTAGGCCTACCTCTCACTGGTCAAAATGAGGATGTTGAATAATCATTATACTCTTCGATGTGTTATTGATGCATGGTGTTATAAACAATATTTCTGCGATAACACTCGTGTGTCTTAGGCACAATCAAATGTCTAGTTCTTTGTTTTCAATTTAAATTTTGTTTCTTACTGGTGTCTCTCCACTCCTTCCACCCCCTCTCTTTCTCCATCTCTCTCTCTTTGTCTCTCGCGCTCTGTTTCTCTCTCTCTCTCTCTCTCTCTCTCTCTCTCACCCTATGTCTTCATTTAGTACAGGTGCTGTGGTCTAGTGGATAAGTCACCCAACTGCAGATCACATGGTACGGGGTTCGAGTACCGCCGCGGCACTAATGTCCTTTGGCAAGACATTGATCTACATTTGCCACTCTCCACCCAGGTGTTAAATGGGTACCCGGTAGGATGCGAAAGTTAATGTGGTTACATGAGCAAGTGCGCGCCTAAATGACGCCTGACTTGAATGTTCCCCAGGGAGTGGATAATGTACATACTTGTGTGAGGGCAAGCCTGAATCTGATGACCGGGGTAAAAATAATATAGAAAAAAAAGAGACATCGATGTATTAAGCGCTATATAAAAGCGGAATATTATTTTTAGTATACATTACCCATTTCTCTCGCTTATATCACTTAATTCTATTTGAACTACGCTTCATGATTGTTCATTTGTCTATTTGTAAAAAATATTTTATTTTCAAATTCCTTGATCTTAAAAGTCATACTAAAAGAACGACAAATAATGTTCTTCATTACGTTGCCACTTTAATTGTTTGAGCTCATTAAATGAAAATCTAGGTTGACAATGTTTACTTTACAAATATGACAGACAATATAAAATTAACAGATACCAGAATAAAAATGAACGAAATATTAAAAAAAAGACTACAAAACTTCTCGTCAGATACCACGATCAACGTGACAAAATAATCATGACTATCAAACTAATCGTCATGATATGAAAATGAAAATGAACAAAATAAAGCATTATTACAAATCTTCTCGTCAGATTCCAGTATGAAAATTTAAAAAAAATAACCGTAGGACCAAAGTACTCTTACTTTATGCTTAGGAACTATACTGTACGGTTTTGACAAGTGATATTTTTTTTAAAACTAAATAAAGACAATTGTATTTGGATAATATGAAACAGATAATTCGACTGATAAAGCATTACAATTAAGATAAATGTAAAGACACATTTCCATAACTAGTTTCCTCTTTATCAGCTACATTTAGCAACTGCTTGCAAACTGCATTTACAAGCCTAATGTTGTTGTTTTGTGTTGTTGATGCTTTTGTTTTTCTTTTAAAGCCAGTGTAACCGCACTGTCTAGGATGTCTAGGAATGAAAGCTAGAACAAAGTGAAGTTACATGTATATAATGCTACAGTGTACTGTTATGTAAGATTATTATTAGTTTAAACATATTTGTGGCTTACACCCAGTAAATAAGATCGATTGATCGATCTGTAATTGAAGAAAAAAATCCCGCTGGTTCCAACATTTTTTCTGACTTGTTTTTCAATTACAGATCGATCAATCGATCTTATTTACTGGGTGTAAGCCACAAATATGTTTAAACAATTGAAATTTCTCCCAGGAAGCATTACATTTATAAAAGATTATTATTGTTTCATATCCCACGAAATCTAAACTAATTCAACTTAGAATAATATGCGCATTCCTGCACTTGACCTGGACACCCCCCGACACTTCACCCTTATGGCTACTTATGCACATGTATAGGCTGCATATTTAAGTAAGAGGGGGGGGGGGTAAGAGGACCCTTTTGGGCTCGAAATTTGAAAATTTGACATTTTGCTCTGTAGGGGGGGGGGGGGTAAGGTCACTTTTTTTAGGTCAGCCATTGGTATAATTATAAAAAAAAAATCCACAAAAGGGGGATGGGGAAGGGGGTTTTGTTCAAAAGTACACACATAATACAAACATACAAAACACCTCAAGGGGGGTTTAACCCGAAATCACCCCCCCCTCCCTATATATCTATATATATATCTTGGAACATAATTTTAGCAAAAAGAGTGAACTATACATACAAAGAATGATAAGAAAGCGGGAGACGATGAAAATACCCGTTCCAAACTATCTCTAGCACCCTGAAGGCATCATTAGGTTGACATATTCATCCAATTCAATTCATCAAAGTAGAAAATGAAATCTGGTAGTGTGCGGTATCATTCATTGCAAATCCCATATCACTACATTGTACATATATGTACCGAATAGCTATGATATAATGAAAATACTTTGAAACATTTTAATGTTATTGGTCAGTATTTGATTACCTTAAATCATGATTGATTGTAAATAAGTTCCATGATTTTTACACATATACTCCGAAAGGAAAACAAATCTTATACATCAGACTTCTTGTTGGTTCATTCCATCAATCATTAGTTTCCACCTTGGAAAATATAAAAATATAAAATCATTTTGTGGTTAATTCACAAGATGTTTCTGTCTTTCACATATATATTTTGTTATAGAAATATATATTTTCATTTCACGTATTCAGTTTCATATCATTAGTTCAACATTTAAGGCATGATATTTCAATCAAGGCATGATCATTCATGGAAGAAGTTTTATCATAAATTTATGATAAAAAAAGTGAATAATTATCATTGTATTGTTTCATTTATTCATAATATCAATTCAATCACACATATTATACTTGAAAACAAAGTATTTATAGACTTTTGTAAATAAATGCTACATCCTCAAGCTAAAAAAACTACCGAATGTTAAATATCTTTGCTGAATTCATGATTATGCTCATTTCTTATGTACTAAAATGTATATTCTTTGTTCAATTTTTGTTACTAGAAGACACTGAAAAATAAAAATAACGATTTAACAAACTGTACTATGGTATAATAAGTTGAAGGAATTTTCTTCCTTTGCAACATATAACATTCCATGGAAGAATGTTAATTGACTATCCTGTAAATGCCATGATGAATAAAGTAAAATAACAAAAGTGTATAAGACATACATATAAAGATAATATGACAAACACATAAAGTGTATAAGACATACATATAACGATAATATGACAAACACATAAAGTGTATAAGACATACATATAACAAACAACAACATAATACATTATATCTACATAACATACACATCTTATAACAGTTCCGTAAGCTTTGCAACCTATCAGCTTTAGTATTACGCCTTTTTAGACCTAACTTGTAATGCAGGATTAACTTATCAGTAAAAATATTATCTTGTGAAACCAAAAAACATTTTCTGAATATATTAATGAGAATCGCGTTGGAAATTCAGAAGTTCATATTATTTATATACATTTTACGGTACGATTTCATAATCCATTCACATTCTCATAATCGAATCTTTGAAAATGACATGATTTTACCATTCAAAATATATACACATAAGGTCACTTTTACATTCTTTTGTAGTTGTATCAAGTATTTTTTTAAAGAAATTATGATCTGTCTTGATTACAACCTGCACATACATGCACATTTTGCACATAACCTGGACACCTACCAACACTTCACCTTTTGAACCAATATTTAAGGGCTAATATCTTTTCCTGAATGATATTTTTCATAAGAAACATCTTCCAGGATTTAGATGTTGTTTAGTCCATGTTTTTACTGGGGGCCCTGCAATTAAATTTTCCCCAGCTGCAAATGCTAGGTACCCACTTACACTTGGGTAGAGTGTGATAAATGTGGATTAATGAAAGTGTCTTAAAACTCTCGTCTTTGTCCAAGATCAACAATATATTATTTTATAACTTTTTATGTAAAGCGCTGTGAAACAACAGTTAGTTTGTAAGAGCGCTATATAAATGCCTTATTGTATTGTATTGCCAAGATTTGAACCCCAACCCTTGGATTGAGCCTCAAGTGAATGATGCACTATACCACGACACCTTCAGTTATGAGATGAGGCATGCGTATAAAGTGTCAGGTAGATACATGCAATGAAATTGTCACCAATACTTGAAGGAATTAATATGAAAGTGATACCCTCGATACTCTTGCCACATTGAGTCCTTATCAATGCGGCTGCTCTCTCTCTCTTAAAAAAGGGCGAAGTTCAAGTAGTTCTCTAGCTTTCCTGTATTACAATGTCGAATGGATGTGAAATTTAGCTGATTCCTACGGCTTTTTTTACTTTCTCTGCCAGATCTCTCCTCATCAAGGCATTGCAAAGATCCTCCACCATCCTCCTCTTATCCGTACATGATGATCGGTTTTCAAAAGTTGTAGCACAGCACAAATGCGATTCACTGGTATTCTTGTGCCCTCTGTGATGTGCTCAACACTGTGCTTTGATTCCAAGCTGTAAGATAAGTTTAACAAATAAGTAGTGGACTGTGATGTTTATAATAGTCTGCTCACATCACATTTGATCTGCAGGATCACTAAAATAATGGTCGCACAGTACGTTGATTTCCTTGCAAGCTTTAAAATAAGGATAATACATTAGTGATGAACTGTGAAGTTTATAATAACATGCTCAGAGCCTGTCTTCTATACAAGATTACTAAAGTAACGATCGTACAGTAGGTTGCTTTCCTTGCAAGCTGTAAGATAAGGATAACAGATCAATGTCGACCCATGGAGTTTATACTAACAATAATTCATTCAAAGACAAAATGCTTGTATGCCCTTTAAAAAGATACAGACACAAATTCAGGAATTTTGTTTTAATTTTCTGTTCAGATATGGACATAAAAATATATAATACAGATAAGTGATACCCTACTGCTGTGAACAATTCAAATGATATATGGATCATGAAACATGGTACAGATATACAGTCAAAGAAATATCAAAAGCTTAGAATGTATAATTACTACATATGTATTTGCTGACTGTGCATCCCTTTGCACTTTTCCACCAGTGACGTCACATTCAATATACGTTTGTGTTTGTTTTATATTCATTCAAGTGGACCATTATAAGGAATAGACTTGAGAGAAGATGATGTAGTAGTAGTAGTAGTAGTAGTAGTAGACTTTATTGGATAACTTGTTTAGCACAGTGCTAATCTGCCACAAGGTAATCATACATCTAGAGGTAATGCTGTCAGCCTGTCAGCCTGGCACCCTCACTATGGAATGTACTTCTTCTCCAGCTCAGAGAAGCGCACTTCATCAATAATTTCAAGCAGTCTCTAAACTACAATTGACATTATGTTAGAAGTTAAGATAATATTTTATCACGTTATATTTTCTCATTAAATCTTAATTGTGTATGTTGTTTTCAATTAAGTATCATATTTAGAATCTTCATGTATTACCATACTTTCTTAACTGAGAAGTAATTGAGTTACTGTAGCTACTCTAAATGCTGTATAATGAAATAAGGTTGAAGGTTGTTATTTTGCTATTCGCTATTTGTTATTTGTTAAGTGCATAATGATGGCAACGTATTACGTGCTATATGCGTATGTATTAATGAGAAATAGCTACAGCTGAAATTGCATGTTTGTACAGGACTATATAATTCCAGGTAACAATCAAGATATACACAATGGATGAGAGATACATGTACTACCGCCAGCAGATTGGGCGATGATGCATCTGCCCTGTACCCCTACATGCTGTTAGCAAAGAGGGAAACCTTCTGCTGCTAAATTCCTTTTTTGCTGTTGCTTTTCTTTGTCCGATAACTATTTTAATAGAAAGACGGCGCCATAGGCGTACGTATTCATAATATAATAATATTTGCCATGAAAACTAAAACAGCATCAACAACAACCACACCTTAAACTATATAGAACTGCAATGGTATCAGAACGATGTGCATGCTTTGTGATTTACGTGTTAAACGAAAAAGCCCCTATCGGACTATCCAGAGCAATGTGTTAGCAGTTTGTAGCTTCCATGATAAGGGAGATATGTAGGCCGAAAGAAAGGCGTAAAAACGGCCCGAAACGGACAAAATGGTGTCTGGACGGTCACGCTTGAGTGATTTCGGATAACGAAGAATTCACTGACCCTCATTGGGTGCTAGATGCCTATGAGGTTCGAAATGCATCAGGATAACAGAAGGGACCTAGATAGGGCTTACAAGCACTGCATGCAAAACGAATGGGTGAACAAAGAACACGTCATGATGCGAGCTATGGTACAAACGGCCGTCCATACTAACATAATCATGCAGACTATAAAATGGCGTCTAAAGTGCCCCCCCCCCCCCTTTGACAGATACAAAATAATCGGCTTCGAGATGACCTGCGTTCGGTCACCCAGACTACGCTTGCAAAATTTCAAGGAAAAAGGGACGGAAAGGGGACGAAAAATGGTCCGAAGAGAGCCGATACGTATTATCATTGTGCCGAAAATCAGCAGAATTCGTATAGTGACCCTTGTTGAAATGCGATTCATTCACAATGTTCTACGTGAACATATTCCGTATTTTGTATCATTCAAAAGGGTATTTCCCTGAGGTCAGTTCGACACCGTTGTCATCTACGCGCTATGTACTGCTAGTATTTAACAGGCCGTTACCCAATGCAAAGTAAATTCATAATTTTGGGCGATAACTTTCCGATAACGGCATCAAATGTTACCAAACTTGGCAAACAGTCACGTGTATTGGTTTAATATGTCTGCTAAGTTTCGTTGGTGTAGTTATAAAGATAGCCATTTAAAAGCTAGTTGAGGTTATTCCGCTATTTTCTTGAAAACTGCAAATTTGGAGAACAATTTTTTGAAAGTCGGTCAGTGATAGGGTATATATTTTCGTACTTTATTGGAAAGGGCATATGTTGAAGTGCTTAGATCCACCCAAAAATGGTACGGGTTTGGCCAGGTACAATGGGGCTACGGCCACCGAAACAAAATGTCGTTTTCAGAACTTTGGAGGGCGCTATTTGTATCATGCGTGATCATTGGAGCGTGGAATCCAGCATGGATATGTGCAATGATAAGATAAAGATACTTTAAAAATCTAAAACAATACAGAATTCATTTTGGTATATGAAAGCTAAGGCCAAATAAATTTTTGAGGGATCAATTTTTCAAGAATTTTAGCAAGATGGAGGTGAAATATTACTTAATTGAACAATCAAACTTTTGATCATTCATGTAGGCCTTTATGTATAGAACTATTTTTAACTTAGTTATGCATATAATTATACAAGTCCAGTTTTATTCCCAAATACTTTCATGAAACATTATGTCTGCAGTACATGAGACTTTCAGAAAAATTTAATAAATTCCTTACCATTAAAACAAAAATAATACACCCCCCTTTTCTTTAACAATGTAATTCATTAAGGAGAACTCTCAATTTGAATGTTTAATTATTTTTCGTAAAAATATCCTATGAAGGCAAAGATAAATGATTGCATCCGATTATTTTATTAATTTTGACATACTATTAAAACATTTCTCCTGTTAATGGAAGTTCCTTTAAACTGTATGTTCTTAAAAACAATTTACAGTTGAAGGAATTTATTGTAAGCATCCCAATACTGATAGACCCACCTGGAATACTAGGTGTCCCCTTGAGATGTGTATCAGCCAACACGACCAGCTTAGCATCATAAAGAGCTTGTTTCAGTCTCCGATGCTGGTCGCAAGGCTCCACGGTCTGTCTCCAGTCAAACAGCATGCAACGTGTTCCCTTGCAAGTTATCCGGTCACCTTTGTGGTTGGTGTCAGTGTATTTATTGATAGCTGCCATCTTAAATCCAAGTACTTGTCCTAAGGCCTCCATCTGCTCACTCGTCTCAATGTCTTCAGCCAGCTTGAAGAGAAGCTCATCGGCAATACTTTCTTGCGTCGCCATTACTATAGAGCCATACCAAAATAAAGGAAGAAGGGAAATAGACATGGCTCGCAAGCACTGCATGCAAAACGAATAAATGAATAAAGAACACGTCATGACGCGGGCTATGGCCCAAATGGACCTCCATACTAACAAAATAATTTAAAGACCCATTTTGGAAAAAAATTCTTATACAATTTGGGGAAAAAAAGGAAATGAGACACGGACACGGTATATTTGTATAAAGAAATAACGAACGAATGTGTTTGTTTTTCTTCGCTCGCTCGGATTGCTTGCAACATTTAGAAGCATGATGATTTAGCGCAGTGAAGTGCCTGAAATCCTCCATAGCTGGGCAACAAGATGCCAGAACGTGTATTGTGACAGGTATGTGTCCGAATATAATCACATAAGGCCAGCTTGGTGTCCGAATATATTTGTCAACATTTTTTCTACCAAAATAATATTTAACAACGCTCGTTCGCTTCACCCGCTTAGTTTAATTTGTTAATTTTAATTTATTTCATATTTTGCATTCACTTCATCACAAAAATCATAATTAATAACAAATACGAATTTAGAATTACCCTTTCAATATGTGTACAAATGCATACAATATCATGAAACCATGACAGTAATAATACAGTTCAAATAACATATGGAGATAACAATACAATTGCATGTTATTTAATCTAAAATTAGACATATGTATTTTTCAATGGAATATGAGGGAATCTATCAAAAAAGCTAAGGTTAATAATTGTAGATTCCCTTGTTAATAGCAGTAGTCTAATGTGCTTATAAATTAAATTAAGTAACTAACACAAAATAGCTTAGAAATGTGATGATTATGGGCAACGAGATGGGATTAGGTTGCCTTGATGTAGCACACGTTATTTCGTCCCTGAAGTTCCTTAAGTATTGTAAAAATAAGATCTCCTCACTCTACGCTCCCTCGCATGAGAAACTTTATAATGGTAATATTAATAATGATAAAAATAATAAAATTAATTTCAATGGTAATAACAATGGTATTTTGTTTCCCACGGATGCCCTCTCAGCTTTTCTACAATCTCCTTTTTTTCCTAATTGTATGTAACTCTCATATTTGTATTTTTTGGTAATTTGTAGTTTATCTGTCAGGATAATTTTTAAATGTTATTAATGTTATTATTTGCAATGTTGTCTTCTTTCGAATACGGACTTGCTGACAAAAACCTTTGCAGCTGAAGGCAGTCTTTTGTAAAAATCGAATTAAAATAAATCTATCAAATAAACCCAAACGTTCCTAGGTATAGGAAGAATACTTTGAAATATATCAAAATTGAATTTCTTTAAATTGAGAATGATCATTAGTTATTCGAGTCCTCGTTAACATGCAAATATGCACAATTACTAATTTTAATCACGTTTCATCTTACATTTAGTTCATATATCTAAGATCTTCAGGTTGCTGAAATTTGTACTTGACATGTTGGAGTGTTTACTAATCCATTTTTTTCTTCTTGAAATATAATTATTAACACGAAACGCAAAGCCAGAGGTAGGTGAAATATCACTTATTTGAACAAATAAACTTTTGACAATTTATGAAGGCCAGTATTCTATGTATCAAACTATGATCAACTAAGTTATGCATATACACATACATGTCCAGTTCTATTCCCATATATACTTTCATTAAACATGTGTGAGGTCCATATACTAATTTCGTTAATTAATTAACAAGAAATCTCAATTTGAAATATTTAATGCAGGCAAAAATTTGACATTTTATTAAATAATTTATCCTGCTTATGAGAGTTGCCTTCAATTTTACGTTCTTAAAACCAATTTACAATTAAATAAATGGGTTGTAAGCACCCCAAAACTGATAGACCCACCTGGAATACTAGGTGTCCCCTTGATATGTGTATCAGCAAGCGCGACCAGCTTAGCATCATAAAGAGCTTGTTTCAGTCTCCGATGCTGGTCGCAAGGCTCCACGGTCTGTCTCCAGTCAAACAGCATGCAACGTGTTCCCTTGCAAGTAACCCGGTCACCTTTGTGGTTGGTGTCAGTGTATTTATTGATAGCTGCCATCTTAAATCCAAGTACTCGTCCTAAGGCCTCCATCTGCTCACTCGTCTCAATGTCTTCAGCCAGCTTGACGAGAAGGTCGTCGGCAATACTCTTTTGCGTCGCCATTACTATAGAACCAAATCGAAAGAAAGGAAAATACTAGAAACTGCAATTATATCAAAACGATATGCATGCATTGACGCCCGTATCTCTACTTGACAAGAAGGAGCATCTCCTGGAATATCCAGAGCAATTTGTTAGAAGTCTGTAGCATCTAGTATAGTGTGTATATAGGTATAAAGGCTTCAAAAACGGCATGAAAAGACAAAATGTCGCCTGGACAGTCACGCATTAGTTTGAAAGAAATCGGAATCTAAAAAGAGACCTAGATATGGCTCGCAAGCACTGCGTGCTAATCGAATGGGTGAATAAAGAACACGTCATGACGCGAGCTATGACCCAAATGGCCCTCCTTACTAACACAATCATCCAGGGTATTGAATGGCGTCTTAAATTGCCCCCTTGACTTATTTTCAAAATTCGGCTTCGAGATATCCTGCGTTTGGCCACCCAGAATATGCTTGCGAAATTTCAAGGAAAAAATATCGGAAAAGGAGCGAAAATCATTCATAAAAATGACGTCATAGCCGATACGTGTGATATTTTGGCGGCAACCCAGCGGAATCCGTACTTTGACCATTGCCGAAATGTTCTGAGTAAACATATAACGTATTTGGTATCATTCGAAATAACTTTTCTTTGCGGTCAATTTGACACCATTATCATCATTGATCTTCGTTTGCCACTCTCCACCCAGGTGTTAAATGGGTACCCGGTAGGATGCGAAAGCTAATGTGGTTAGATTAGCACGTGTTCGCTTGTAAAAAAGACGCCTGGCTGGAATGCTCCCCAGGGAGTGGAGAATGTACATACATTGTGTGCGGGTAAGCCTGAATCCTATGACCGGGGTAATAATATATATATCTGTAAAGCGCTTTGAGAGGGCCTTCGGTCCTGAAAAGCGCTATATAAGAACTAGCTATTATTATTATTATTATCTGCACGCGATGTACTGCAATCATTTAACGGGCTGTTACCTAATGCATAGTAAATTCACCATTTTGGGCGATAACTTTTTGATGACGTCATCAGATTGTACTAAACTTAGCAGACAGCTGTCAAATGTATAGAAACATAAGTAAGCCAAGTTTCATTTACGTAGGTTTAAAGACCGTAATTGTATAATAAGTTGAAGTTATTTCGAAATTTTTCTTCAAAAATGTGGATTTGGAGGGCAATGTTCGCAAAGTCGGTCAGGTATAGGGTATATTTTTTGATTTGCCATGTAAGAAGGTGTCTTGAGGTATCTTAACCCCCAAAATGGTACGGGTTTGGCCATGCAAGATATACCTACGACCACAGAAAGAAAGCCGTTTTCAGAACCTTAGAGGGCGCTATTTATATTATGCGGAATCATTGGAGCGTGAAATCCAGCGTGGCTATGCGCAATGATTAGATTTAAAAAAACTGTGAAAATGTGAGACAAGACAGAATTGGTATTACAAAGTTATAGACATTTTAGATTGTTAGGGTTCAATTGTTCACGAATTTTTGAGATTTTTCCTAGAATTTGAGGCGAATTTGAATTCCAAGTACGATGATGGCATTTGGAAGATTAGGGCCCCATTTCACAAAACTTGTCATCAGTGACAAATGGCTTTTCAAGCTAGTAAAATCCGTGCTTCTGATTGGTTATCAGTAGATTTATCACTGATTTTTTTCATTTGTCATTGAAAAAAGGCTTTGTGAAACGGGTCCCAGGTTCAACGTCGCAGATAAAGGAACATCTCTTTAACTATCTTGAGATATTTGTTAAAAGTCTGTATGATCTTAAAGTGGAGATATGACAAAGAAAGAATGGAATTGATGCCAGAGAGGATGCCGCTAGTGAAAAGGACCTAGATTGGAATACCAAGCACTGCGTGCAAAACGAATGGGATTTTCGGGAAAAAGACCAAGAAGAAGAAGACTAAGAATTCAGAAGGCGAACAATAACAAGGCATTGACGAAAGTCGTCAATGCAAAAATCTGATGGCCCTTTATTTTGCTTGTCAGAAATCTTATGGAGTAGACTGCTCCTCTTTACAAAAATCCACTCCCGGTTGATACTATTTTTTAGAATCTGCTTCCCGTTTCATAAAAATTGTCATCAATATCAAGTAACAATAACTGATATGAGCTACAGGAATTGTGGCATTTGTTTGGCTGGGAGCTAATTTCTTATACATTTTGTGTGCATGTGTTAATGATAACGAGTTGATGAACAGTGCTCTGGTTCACCCAAAAGAGTGACAGTCGACACGATCCATTCTCTTCCTTTCATTTATATTCTTTAACTCAACTCACTGCTCAACACTTGGCGCAATTGAACACAATTATGGTGTCTCTGAAATAACAACACGACACTATTCTATATGCAGATGATTATACATTCATTAGCAGTGTGTTTTGATCCCATTCATGACACCAAATAGAATAACTTTAAACCCCCTCTCGATTGACACAATACATTATATTCTATACTGACATAAAATATAATGTCTTGTGTCAATCGAGTGGGGGGGGGGGGGGGGGTAACTGTTATATAGAATGTAAACGTAGTTGTGAGCTTATTGAACAGATACTGCATACTTACTCGTTGGACTTTTTCCCCCTGACTCCACCCCATCCTCACTCATACCTGCATAACAAAAAAAGTTGAGGTCTAGTGGATACATCTGAGTGCTGTGGATCACAATGTATTGGGTTCAAATCCCTGCCACATCAATAATATCCAACGATAAGATATAAATCTACATTTTCGGGGTTTGTGAGTTTGGAGTTTGACCATAAACATTTAAGGTACAATGAGTATGAACCTAATTCAACTGCTGAAACCAAAATAATAGAATCAGACATAATATTCTATACTATTTTTGTTAGAATGGTAAGATATTTGTGAGATTAATCTCAATTTCAATTTCATGTCAATTTCAAATTATTCAACCATTTAATAATCGTAAATGTAATAAAATTTAACATATACAAAGTATTAAAGGTTAGGAGCCCTTATTTGGGTAATTAAAACACCCGTAAGAAGGGGAACTTCATGTGCATAACCAATACAAGAAAAATTATTATGAATGAAGTAAGGCATGATGGGATTTAAAGGTTCAACCAATTCATCACCAATCTCATCGTTTGTGGAAAATCAGAATTTGTATGATCAAAGTGAAATGTGCAACATGTTGTGGAATTATTAAAAACAATTTAAAACAAAATCAGGCCCTTGTATAAACCGGGAGTACCAATAATTATTTTATACACAGAAGTACAATTATTGCACCAATAACCCCAAAGTGCGCCAATCAGCTAAAATATTATTTGTGTACAGCTAGAAGGTTTACATTAAACTTAACACAATTTTACCTGGCATTTTGTGCATCAATATTTGAGGAGTATGAAGAAAATCAAGTAAAACAGGTCCCCCCCCCCCCCGCATACGACACTAAAGTTGGACTTGGGTTCCATGCAGGCTCTAGTCTGTGTCATTAGGGACTTTTAGATTTGCACGACGAGAACGTGGACTGCTACGTGGACATCCTTTTAAGGCAATGTGACGTCCTTTTAAGGCACTAGCAGTGCCCGGCCAAAAGGAGGTCACATTGCCAAACGTGGTAGTCCACGTTCTCGTCGTGCACATTTTAAAGTCCCTAATGTGAACAGGTGTGTCAACTAGTCTACCCATGAGTGACTTTTATCTTTATTGAAAGACGTGTAGTATAATGGGCTCTCAGAAGTTGACACCATTTGGGGGTTTACCCACTAACACGTGTTAGGAATCACCGGATTAGCCTTCAGTTTCATGACCAACAGGCCATATGTAATGCTTTGCATTTCCCACCAATCAACCCATGTGGAACAGTTATTATCTTACATTTCCCTCACTCAAAGACTCGCCAAGAGACTACGTGGTATATATCAATGGGACCATCGGTTTGCTGTGTGGTAGATTTGTTTTAATACAGAGCAAAATAGTTTTTGGTGGAGTACCAAGTATTAAAGACCTACCAAACTTGGACCTGATTGCAGCCTTAGGGATGTAATGTAGTCCACACATGAGTGACTTTCCCTTGGAGCAGTCTTTAATCAGTTTCTTCGACTTGCACTTCGGATTCGGGCACAGAAAGCGGACATCATACTTGATCCTCCTAGCCCAGTGCAGAATAAGGCTATCAACGGTTTCCGTTACAAAGTCCATCACCTGCCATAAATACAAAAACAGCATCAAGACAGATATTTTATTTTAATTTCTTGTTGGCTACTTGAAGCTTGCTTTACTTTGATTAAAATTCACAATATATGGATCATAAGGGTAGTACATTGATCACTCGGCAAATTGACTTTTATTGTCCCTTTACCTAACAAAGTCTGCCGAGACACATGAACAGGTTATGCCGATTCGGGTGGCGGGAATAAAATGATCCTCCCATCTTCCTGATCAATAAACGGTGCATTTATTTCGAGGTTTGTTTCCAATTTATCTAGACCAAAATTAATCATGAACTATTGATATTCTCTTGTTCATTTCAAAATTGTCCATAAACATACTAACACAGAACGATTTCAGAAAGGTCAATCATTTTGATGAAGTACAATGTTTCACAGTTTGATAACTGAACTGAGTTACCATATAAACTAGATGTAAAATGTGGCTTAAATTAACCCGACTTTCAGAAATACAATTAGAGTTAATCCTAGCTTTTAACTGTAGTGGATTTTTAATAGTCAAGTATAAGTGCCCTTTGGTCTAACTTTATTGTCCTCTAATCTATTAACAGGACCAGTGGCGTACGCAAGATTTTTTCAAGGAGGGGGGGGGGGGGGGGTTAAAATCGGGCCCATAATTTCGCAACGACTCAGTTTTATTATTTTGCTCCCGAAAATTTGAAAATCGCGCCAACCGAAAAGTCGCTCAGGGGGGGGGGGGGGGGGGGGGGGGGGGGGGGGGGGGGGGTAAGCGGACACTTGTTTTTTGTTTTTTTTTCGAAATTTGAAAATTTGACATTTTGTTTCGTTGGGGGGGGGGGGGGGTAAGGTCACCTTTTTTAAGTCAGCCATTGGCATAACTTTTTTTTTTAATTAAAAAAAAACTTTAAAAAACCTCAAAACTCAAAAGGGGGGGGGGGGGTTCACAAAAAACATACACATAAATAAAACTCAAGGGGGGGGGGTTAACCCCAACCCCCCCCCCCCCCCCCCCCCCTGCGTACGCACCTAAACAGGACTCAATGTTTCACCACACTTTCGGATATATGGTCGTTAGTGTTAAGTCAATTAACTCTGCATAACTCAAGTACAAGTCATATTTCTTTTCGTTAGTTAAATCAATTTTCTTGAAAAACCTATGCATCTCATGTGTTATTTACACTTCTTAAGTCGGATTTTACCTAAGTCAAACTATTTTGTTGCGGTGTCAACCGATTCGACTTATGCAACTAGAAAAACATGTTCTATGACACATCCAAACAATCATTTTCCAGTGACAGTTTCAATTATATGTTTCAGAGACCTTTCTCAGATGTGTAATGGCAGAAACAAGCAAGCTACCAGTTTTCTAATCGATCAACAACATAATTGTCTCTGTTCATTCATATTGTGTAATAATTGAAACCATCCTGTTGAGCTACCTACCTCTTTGACAGCGCTTGGGGCTGGGGGTTTGTGACTATCCCCATCATGATCAGAACCAGCAACCGCTCCTTGATATACAATGACCTGACATGTTCAGCATCAAATGTAAAGGGAAACAGATTTTGAAGAAATTATTGATATGATGGTATGTAATTTTTTTCCATTTCCCCCTTTTGTGAGGTTTATTTATTAATTAATTTATACATTTTTAAATGTTGTGTTCGTTTCACAGAGTATGTTCCTCAGCACACATTAACTGATTTGCAAGAAAGTACTTATTACACGATACAAATAAAATACAAAAATAGGTTAAAAATAAAAACAATTATAGGGCTTCTGATCAACTCTTGAATACAATATCAGCTAAGAATGTATGTGTATTTAAAACCAAAAAAACGGTGACATATTATGAGGTTCCATTTTCGAATTAGAGCACTAAGAACCAGACCTTGATACTGAATTATAGGTATAATTTACAGGGTTACACAATGCAATTATATCACAGAAATAAAAGCACTGGTTCATTACGTATCGACAGTACGATTGTCTTCAGGAGAATGACTATAACATTGCCCGGCGGAGGCTATTCATTGCCTTTGAAGGTATCCGATGCACGGCCTCAAAAACTTTACATACAATTTAGTATCTCCACCATGATAAAAAAAAGTATCGCTGACACTTGACTCAGACCTTGATAGTTGCCTCACATGGAGGTAACATCTCTAGTAAGGCATGGTGCACTCCATCAACCATTAGACTGATGTGACGATGGAAAAGAGTGACTGGTTCTCCATCTCTTTCACCCATCCATCTGACTGCTCTCGCCATCAACCGATGAAACAGCCCATCTGTAGAAATGACAAATGAGAGAGATGACGAACAGATTATGGCTAGTAACGTTTTGAAAGCCAGCTCAAAAAGATATATTAGCTGCAATAATACTAAACGACAATTATATATTTCTGAGAAACAAAGCACGAGTTTCTAACAATATGGACTAAACTCCGACTATCAACATAGTCATAACTATGTCTAGTGTCTTTTACAGCTGACCGCCCCGACACGTCCTTTGGCAGGACATTGATCTACATTTGCCACTCTCCACCCAGGTGTTAAAAAGGGACCAGCAGGGAGGAATTCCTTAATTTGCTGGGGGCAACCTACATCAAGTAGCCCAGAAGAGCTGGGATAATATTAGAGCACATTGAGCAGATTGCGTGGCGGATATGTGCACTCTAAAGTAATTCAATATATTGATATTATCATTCGAATTAAAGCAAATAAAACGAATATTGTAGAAAAATCTGATACAAAAAAAAATATCAGAAATAGTCTGTAGCTTACCATCTTTCTACTCAAGGTTGAAGCCAATCCTATAATTTTTAAATTCATCCGTGAGTTTGACATAGTGAACTTCTTGTTTACTTTGGATGCATGGGTCATCTTTGGCAAGAACCTATTAAGGTCAGTCAAACTTGTCTAGTGAGGCCACTCAAAGGAAAATAGAGCAAGTGGCCACTGTAGACAGGTGAACTTTCAGGACACACTTTTCGTTCTCAAGGCAGACAAAATGTATGGCCTTTCTGGACAGGTGGCCACTTAGACCGGTTTGACTTTATACAAACTTTGTTGCAATCTAATTGCAATATAGTCTATTTGGAGCAAGAAGGGCATTAACTCTACGATACATTACACTTGTGAACACCCTTTTGGCTGTAAACAGATGACAAATTCATCGTCACCTGGTAAGAAGCCTCTGAAGTCCACATAAAAGTCTGTGGAAGATTTGATCTGTGCAATCTCTTCTGGGGGGCAAGGGGACGTCAGTCTGGAAGGAACGTAGTAGCGCTTCTTTACCACCTTCTCTGTTTCATTTGATACCTAAAATATCAAAACATATTCAAATACTTAAACAATCAATACAAATCAAAATATAACAAGATACAAGAAAATAAAATTTTGAGAAATCTAAGCAAAAAACAATGCAAATCATATTTCACTCATCATTAAATTTCACACATCCCACTTCGCCACTGAATTGTGGCAAGTTTCACAACAACATTGACCTATTGTTCAAGTAGTTTGTATCTTCAAATATGTTACATTTGTTTACAGGGCCCCCTGGAAAACATTACTGTGATTACTGACGAGGCTACCCTGTTTAAATAAAATGGAATGAATAAAAAAATAAATTGAGCAGTTTGATTTCAAATTTCAGAAATATACATTGTTGGTTCTATTTGTAACAGCTTTCAAAACTCTCCTTTATCCCTTCGTTTCACAGCACAAAACAACTTTGTTTGGATATTAAGGAACACGTATGCAAACAAAAAAATATGTTATCCAAAAAGAAGCACATTTAAAATTTGGACATTTTGTACCTCTTTTCAACCCTGAGTCAATATTCCACATATACATTTATATTTATATTTACAAAAGCTCGTACGTGTCCCGTGTTTGCTCCTATTTTGTCTGTATATTTCTAATCACAATATTCTGAGGTTGACGTGAAACACTGAGGTTAGCGTGAAATTAAGATGTTTAGTACCTGCAATACTTGCTTTTGTTGTAATATCCTACCCTTACCTAACTTCTAACTGCAAAAATGGACCAAAAACTATACCCTAATCCTAACCCTAAACCAAATACCCAATTGCAACCATAAACGTAACCTTATACGAAGGATAACATAAAACCCGGGGCATTGCTGGGGGAGCACGGTTCGGGACACCATTTAGCTGAAGATTTTACCTCAGTGTCTACTCCATCCGGTTCCTCTTGCTGGAGTCGTTCTACAGGAGCCTCACAGATGAGATCGAACTTGGCCATGAGCTTGACTAAGGCCTCCTTCTGTTCCAAAAAGCCTTGCCACATATGCTGAATCAACCTATCCTCTAAGATACCATCCTTCTCAAGAGTGTTCCAAGCACCACACACGATCCCATCCTGGAATTAAAACACAATGTCAACTTAATGGCAGTTGGAATAACTGGACATAGGAGTAGAGATTGTAAACCATTATTGCATGGTGAAGAGAGAGCTTTGTTATGTCAATATTATACAAAATATGTCCTATAATTGTTATCAATACTCTTAAACTCTGTCTCTCAAGATACAGCCTTCTTCACATATTTCATAGTGCCGCAGTTTACCGCTAAATGTTGTTAAGTGTACTGTACTTCCAATTTACTATATTTTAACACATAGATACATTGTGTCTGAATCCGATGCCGGGGAAAATGATCCATTTGTAAAGCTAATACAGACATTGTTGATGTATTAAGCTCTATACAAACTCAGAACACTATTATAAATGGAGGGGAAGATTTGTCACCCTTTCTGCAGAATCGTAGATGATAATGACCTGCTTGAATACATCAATTAGCTAGATGTTCTCCTACGATGTCTTGTATGACGGACTGCATAGGACCTTTGTGGTATGCGATTAGTTTTGAATGCCCACTTCCCATTCATTTCGTTATACCAAAAAAAAATTGCAGCCTACTGCATCAAGAGCGAATGAGGTTGTAAAGGAGGAAGTTTCTCACCCTCTTTGCAGGATCTAGGATGGTTATGACCTGCTTGAAGACATCAATTAGCCATTGTGGATTCAGGATCACCATGTCTCGTAGGAGAGACTGCTGGTCTTCAATACCTCCGTAGTAGACTACATTACCCAGGTCGTGGTAAAAGGTCAGCATCGTGATAAGTTCACCTTCCGATTCAATCCCGACTGACTGCGTCAGTTCCTTGGTCTGGGAGAATGCAAAAAATGGCTTTACAATCATCATATGATTGGTGAAAAACATCACAAAAAGTAGCTATCAAATGAATAAATACCGTAACAGTAACACTACATTCAATTTACACAGGGCATACACAGAATATGAATACATTAATGAAGAAAATATGTTACATAATGCAAGACGTAGCCTGAATCTTATGCCAAGATTTTCAAAGGGACTGCATCAATTTATTAAAACAGGCATGAGGTGGGCCATTTTATTGAAAGGGTATCACTGATGGATGCATTAACAAAATGTATCATTACATATTCTCAACAAAAGCAGGAGAGTTGTAGGTAGCTATGAAGAAACGAAATAAGGACTTGCTTAACTTTCCTTGAAAATGAAATACATAAATCAATTTGTTAGAAAATTCAGTACCAAGAAATGGACAATTTGAAAGAAAGAAAAAAAAAGGAATAAAACTAGGCTTTTCAAATATCAACTGCATATATACAATTTTCTCTACTAATTATTTCTACCACTACAATACTCGAACGCAAATTACATGAGAATGACAAGAATTAACGTTGCAGTCCTACCTGATCTAACGACATGTAATTGATTTCATGTGCAGCTAGAGCTTCCTCAAATAAGAGCCATCTGAGTGGAATCTCTTCTCCCATGTAAGGCTCTGCCATCGCTACAGTCTCAATGTGTCTCCTCAACGCAACCAGCTACAAAGGAAAGTAATTATTGGTATTTTTTTTGTAACGTGACATGCACCTCAAGATATTTACATCATAATAAAAACTTCAAAATACAACAGCAATATACTCAAATAACATTGGGATTACATCACACAGTAATAATAGAAAAGATTCAGACAAAAAATGTTACGAAGATGTGGATAAATAGTTATCAAAATAATTAAGGCAGTGTCATTAAATATTCAATGATAAATTCAATTGAGCATGTTCAGGAATATTAAGCTTATTGCACACAAAAATTACTCTAGATTAACAGATGGAATAATTACAGAGATGTAGAAATGTGGCCATGAATTGCCAATGTGTATTGAAAGAAATTATATTTCTCTTCCACACTGATTGCATATAAACAAACATATATTGTACAGTTGTATAATTTCCATAGGCAATTAAAACATGAAGCAATAGCTCGTGTCAAGTTTTCTACAAAGAATAACTACTATCTTAACCAATTTCATTTGATTTTAGGTTAATAGTAAATGCTTATAATTGATTTTCGTCGAGCACAGTGGATGGAAATCAATTTTTCTATGAACTACCTTAATATTTCGATTAAATTACAGGAAATATGATTTATCTAAATAACTTCTTGGGAACTTACATGAAAATGTTTTAGAAATTCTTATAGAATCAAATTGAGATTGGATGTCAAAAGGAATACACACCTATTTAATATATGCCATAGTTAAACGATTGGGATAATATTTAAATCCATCACATTTCATCCCATGGCTCCAAGCTGTTTTTTGTATTTTGTTACAGAACAATTGACTGCATTAGCTTAACTTTCTGAAGTGATATATTATTTTTGAAGTGGTCCAGAGATGTAAAGCAATTTGAGCAGCACTTTAAAACTGCAAGGACAGTAATTTGACATTTTGGATTGGATGTAACTGGATTGGATAGATAATCAGTAATACTCTTTTGTTACAGGTTTATAAATTATGAAAGTTGATGATTATGTATGATGTACCATATCGTCTTTGTCCTCTAAGCTGTTTTCAATGGCATAATACTCGGGGACCACATGGCATTGAAACGGCCTCTCCATGATAGATTCGCGGATCTTCTTAAATGCAGAGCCAATCTAGAAGACCATCAGAGTGAAATGAACAGAAAATACACATCTTAGTGATAATGTCAAACATGCATGCATACCTCACTTTAGATGAGAACACGATAATCTATGCTCAATTAGAGAATGCCGTTATGAAATAGCATAACGCAATTAAAGTACACTATGATATCTCATTGATTTTATTACAAAGGAACAAATGCGAGAAACAGATCAGTGAAGAATTGAACAAAATCTCTATATAAATACGAAAGTCATTAGATTTTAAAGTTATAATCAATGCAACACAATTTGGCAAATGTGTGTCTTATCTAATAAAGTCGTCTCCCATCTGCTTGGTAGCGCAAATGAAATAATGTTTTATTTTCTAGCTTATATAATGAGGAAATGGGGCTGTGTAAAAACATATTTGTAATGATTGATTACATCTAGCATGCACGTATGACTGAACGATTGGTTCAGATAAAATAATAATCGTTTAATTTGATAACCCTTTAATCAGATATTGCTCTAATTTTCAGTGATCCGTTTCTCTAATTTTAATTGTACTATCAAAACCAAAAAAATACCAGGGTGATTTTTTTTTTAAACGTCCATTCACAAAAAAGTGTAAATCCAAATTGTGCAAAGTTATATATAGTCAAGCTGTTTTAATACCATAGCCCAATCTCACTGCCAAAGTGACTCCTAACTGAATCCAAATGACCAACGTGATGGCCGCTCAGGGTTAGACAGAGATAACCGTCTGGTAAGGGGAATTCTTAAAAAAAAAGACATTTGTCAACCTCACAACGATGACGCAAAGTCTTTTTCAAAATGAAAAGTTAATTAAGGAGCTATCAAAATGAGCAAACTATCATAAGTCAAAGGATATTTTTCCTTTCTTTTTTTACAATAAAGGGGGGTGTAATATTGAATATGTAAAGAGTGACACAAAATTGTAGCATCTCATTTATGTCGGTCTGGCCAAATGTAGTCACAGCGGAACAACCGTCGATATCAGAGACAGAAGCTTTCAGTCTATTAACTCAGGCTATGGTATTTTTTGTTCGATCTTATTTTGTCGTGTTGGTGTCTGTCTTGTTGGTGTTAGTAGAGTATTAAGGGTATCTGTAAATCTGCTGCATGATGGTCGCACGAAAAAAACTTTCAGAGATATCCCTGAATGAGAGATGTGACTTGGGAAAAATTTCAAACAAATCCTACACAACGCGCCGACCTGGAAAAGTTGGTCCGAACATTTGCTCTGAAGGCAAGACAAGTTTGAAATCACTGCACGATCGAATAAGCTTTCAGATACGTATACTGCGCATGCATGATATGTGTACCACGCGCATGCCCAATGCATGCACCGTACATCGGAAGTATGTAGGTCCCGGAAGTGGTTCTAAATTATATCCATGAGGCACACATCTCGGTATTTGGGGGGGTATTCCCGATAGCAAGAATTGCAGGACCGTCAAGAAGAACAGCTGGGGTAAACAGAACTATTATTTTATTATCAACAAACATGTACATCATACACCATTACCTTTTTCTTTTTCTCTTTTGCATCTCCTGTCACACTTTCTCGATGCGTACCAACGATGAATATTGGTGGAGATTTCTGGGTAGTTTTAGACCGCGTATTCTTATTTATGACTGAAGACGGCGCCACGGCATGGGCGTAGATGGAATACAACCAGAAATTGATGAACTCTAGACATGTCAGTTCTGATTTGGCACCTCCTTTAACCTGCGTTTTAATTGTAAATTATGTGTATGATAAGGCCAATGATAACAAGATGGAACTTCGACCTCGCGCAGACGAAAATGATGCCTCTGCCATAGAGCGATTTTACAAACCAAAACGGAAGTTAGTTTTAATATTCAAGTTTGATTGTAATCCATTAACAGGTTCTCAGAATATTGTGATGACAAGCTATTTTCGATATACATGGCTCTGCGAGATACATACATGTTCTGAGTTTGATAGTAATCCATCTGTCGGTTTTAGTGAAAATGCGTTCACAAGCTATTTATAGGCATACATGATGAGCCCCACTATTTTGACCTGTGACCTCTTCACTATAAAAACGAATCAGTTCATTGGCTCTACAAGATACATACATGTTTTCAATTTTGATGGTAATCCGTCCACCGATTCTTGAGATAACGCGATACAAGCTATTTTTGCATTCATAATAAGCCCTGTGACATTTGACCTCGTGATTTACCTCGATAGTAAATTAATTATCAAGAGAAATTACAGTACTCCTCGATATTCATTCGGTAAAACATTACCAACTATTGTGATTGGTATTTTTTTTCCTCAAAATTTGATCGCTTTAATGACGTGCCCAGGTGTGGAAATGATCGGCAGGATGACCTCGTAGGCCTACGTGGATTTTCAAAGAGATAGACATTTTAGCTATTTAATATCACAGTACACCCTGCTCTGATAAAAGACGGGAAAAGGGTTAATATATCACTGATTTAATCGTACCAACAATTACACATGAATTAATCTTGACGGCAACAGGTAGTTGAATCTACATTTTAAAATAGTTAACATGAACAAGAGCTACCATAATATTTTGTACGAGTAATGAATAATAAAAATATGTAAAACTTTACAAAATAATTAAGGCAAAATAAGGTATGTTTGGCAAAGAAAACACAACACTATCTAAAATGTATCTATCCTCTGTAAAGCATAATTTATTTTGCCATGCAGTATTACATGAAATACAGACATACCATTTCATAATTCTTGTCTCTGGATTCAGGGGGAACGACAGAATCCAAACTTCTACTGAGATCAAAGACAATCACATAAATAGCTCGCCACGTCAGAAATACCTACAGGAGAGGGAATAAAAGTGATGCATAAGTATTTGATAACTACAATGCTATGTTGTTTCTATATGCTCTATTTTTTGTCTATAATAATAAGGAACCTCAGGCACTGTTTATATACGATTAACAACTAAATGATCCATACCATTTGGTGTGTGTGTGTGCGTGTGTTTTTCGTAACTCATGAATGCAGGTGGACTGGTTGAATGTGGGCCTTTGTTAAATACTTTTAGATGTATTAAAGTTTCAATATGTCACATTCTCAAGAAACTTAAATCTTGACAAATCAATTGTTTACGTACTTAAGAAATAGAAAACTTGATAAGGGTATGAATAATTTAGTTGTTAAATGTATTGATATAGAGAGTAAAATTAAGCAGTAAGGGCAAGAGGTCTCTAAACTGCAATATCTTTTTTCAAACCCAAGACAATGCATTCATTTCAAAAAATGTATTACGTTCTTTGGATAAAACTGACTGATGTAGATCCTCTAGTTCCATATATATATAGCCATTATCAATTGCATATTATTAATAAATCCTAGATAACTCTGTGACAATTACAGGTCAAAGGAATAATAAACTTCTGTTGAAATATAAATAATGTTACACAATTAAGACATAGTTCTTAAGTTTTTGCAGTTTACAGCACTTTTCTTCACTTTATTAAATAACAAGAAGCCAGCAATTCTTAACTAATGTGAAGTCTGTTCTCCTACAATGGAATATCAAATATTTTAAAGGAGCAATAATTTAGATACTGGGCATGACTTTACATCTGTGACTGGACCACACATTAATGAACCTGTATGAAACTATATGTCACTATATGGTAAAACCTATATGTAGGTCAACAGCTGTGCATATTAAAAGTACATGAATCCATGTGCCCTGAACTGAAGCATTATAGTGAGACAGTAATTTCTTTGAGAATGAGATATCTGCAATGAAACTGATCAGAAAAAAATCACAAGAGAAATATAAAATATTTAGGACAAGAAAGCCCTAATAGATGTATGGGAGACTGTAATCAATACAATTTATTCAGTTTTCCTATATAATCTACCAATACTTTACAAATTTGCTTTCATGGCTCAACGGTATTATTTAAAGGGAATTGAATGTTCTTAAAATATTATTTTACCTGATGGGTTGAGTAATATATGTCGTGTCCAGCAAAGTCCCATATACTTAATGAAACCCCTTCTCCTTTACCGCTATCAGTCCTGTCTGTTCCTATCTCCTGAGGAATGCGGACAATGAATACACATCTATATGAACAATTGTCGTAAACTAAATTTTACAAAAAATCATGGAAACATCAGTACTAATCCTGAAGACAATTACAAACTACACATTTATTTCAACTGGTATCATGAAGAAATCTTCTATATAACAAAATGTAGCGTCATTTTTAGCACAGTATGATAACAAAACATCCAGTATTAAAGCAAAAAAACATTTTTTATAATATATGTATATATATATCAAAGTGCGAGAATTCTCAACTCTGACATGACAACGGGTGTTCCAGAAAATGTAGGCGTGAATAAAATGGTCTAGGAACGTGAGACGTAGCTGTACTTTACAATTTTATTACGAACTTTCGGCTTGTGAGGCCTGTAAAGTACAGCTACGTCTCACGTTCCTAGACCATTTTCGTCACGCCTATATATTTATATATTCACAATATTTTGTATTCACCATGGAAACCTGTTCCAATAAAGAAATCTTTTCTTCGTTTCCTTGATAGATCTTTCTCACTTTCCTGTGCCTCAGGATCTAACATAGATTTTCACCCCACTCATGACAGCAAACAAGATTGAAATCAGCTGGTATATCGTCGGTGGGGTGACAAAACCTCGTATCTCAAAAAGCATGAATTTTCAGAAGAGCGAAAAAAAATTCCTGTCTCAACAAATTTAGTGATGTGACACCGTCCTTTCTTTTTAAAACTGGAACATTTATACAATTTTAATGTCATTGTTGAAATACAGTAAAATAATTGTTTTTATATTTGAAAGTGAGTTACGAGGTTTTTGCTTTTATCTACATTGAGATACGAGTTTTTAATTTTCATTCAAATTGAGATACGAGTTCTTACTTTCAACTCTGAATGAGTTACGAGGATTTGGTTGAATAAGTTACGAGGATTTGCATACACTAACTTCGGTACTGTTAGGCCGTGTGTGAGTTACGAGGAAAAGGAATTACGTATCTTATGTTACGAGGTTTTGCCAGTGCAGCTTCAAAGGCGGTTAAAGTTACGAGGTTTAGTTTAAAGGTGTTTGTGTGGAATTTGTGAAAACCGAGACAGGAGGCGTTCCATGGATTTATCAGGTGGTGTCGTAGGCCATTAGGTACAAAATTATGCAAAAAAATCAAAATCTCAAAAAATTGAGATACGAGGTTTTGTCACCCCACCGACGATATGCTTTATACATGTATATGTTTTCTTGGATTTTAAAATACTGTTACTTTTCATCACTGCATCTTTCATGGTCTAATGGAGTATCTGCCGTTATACACTTCTGTAGAAACACACCATAGTTCGATGATAGCATTAACTGTAACTGATTAGCATAGGTGGATGTCAGAGGAATATACACTGTTGGTCATAATGGTGGAATATTTATTTTTTTACCCCGATTTATGGAAAGATTTTAACAATGATTTATTCCTACTAGATCTAGATAATAGTAAACATTCTCAGATTTTATTGAGTAATAATTTGTGATTGTTTGTTATGCGTGACTGCTAAAGCATGTGTATGCTACTATGCTAATCTACTAGGGGACCTACGTCCTTAAGTCATAACTGACAGTAATGAGGAATAATGCCTCATAAAAGGGCACTAATAAATCATATCGACACGGTTTTAATCCTGGGGGCTCACATTAACGAGACCATTGCTTAGCCACTGAATCATGACTGTACGCAGCGGGGGCTAGGGTACGTCGCCGCCCCCACAAATACAAACAAACAAAGAACATTCAATAGATTTCAATAGACCCTTAATATTAAAAACAGAAAATCCTCTGTGTGGGCATGCCTTGACCCATAATGCTTTGCCCTAAAGAGGATTTTTTTTTTTTATGTTGGGGACCGGGGGCCGAAAATGCAATGTATTATTGGAAATCTATTGCATTTTCTTTGTGTTTTTGTATTTGTGGGGGCGGCGTTATGACCAACAGTGTATATATCCGTGAATGCTGGCAGTCACATCTCTGTATGTTTCTGTTAACATTAATATTCAAGGTTATGTTACACAACGCTCACTTTCCAGACAGTCATATAGTAAACCTGGTATTAAATTTCTGTTATCCACGCAAACATATATTGCGCTTCTGAAGAAACAGACTGATTACATTCTACAAAAGATTAATCTTACCGGTATTGTTTTGCATTCTAGGTACACACATTTGTTAATTATGGGTCTCATGTGGTAACACGCGAATAGATTATGCATGCAAGGATATAGATCCTTTAACAACATGGTACAAAGAAGTGGAAGATTCTAAGATAAAACGAAAGCATTGTAGAAAACCCTGTACATATTAAACCACATAAAGATACAAGGGTATAGCATGGATTCTACCTTTAGGTGAACCTGTTCCTTAAGCATTTTCTCCACCAGACTTGCTATTTGATTCGGCATATTGTCACCCTTCTCTTTAGCCTTGTCTGTACGAAAGAAGAAATACATATATGTTTTTGTAGGATACATACATTCATAAGTAATCTACATCTGCCACTCCACCCAGGTGTTAAAAGGGTACCAAGAAGGATGCGAACGTTAAAAGGCCCGGTCACTCATAGGGGACGCATAGGGGACACACGGTCCGCGCATTGACAATTTGCAATTTTGGCCAGTGCGTTGTCGTTCGCTAGTGTGCGTCATCATTCGTTACTCGTTCGTCGAGCGCGCTAGACCAACGCCATGCGTTCGTCGTCATTCGCTGTGTGCGTCGGGATTTTTTGACCATGCTCAAAAGTGTGCGCGGAGCTCGACGCATGAATGTACACGCCAAAAGGACGCCAGACATGTGCAGAGCGCGCTAGACCAATACCAGATATATGCAGAGCACACGCCCTGTATACGCACAGCGCGCTGGCAACACGCTTTGCATTCGGTGTCAGCTCGCTAGCTTCTCCTATATCCTGACAAAAGTCGGGATCACGTCTTTTTCCGATTTTAATGCACCGGCCGTGCGTCGTCTATGTGTGACTGGGCCTTGAGAGTTGTTGAGTTGGCATGTGTGCGTTTGTAAAATGGCGCCTGGTCAAAATTGAGCATGTGCATTATCATTCTATTACCTAAAAATGGACTTTAAAAGTTCGAATGCGACTATTTTTAATCATAATCATTAAAGACCATATCCGAACTGAAAAATTAAATGGATGAATATACATCATATGAAAACTTATAAGCTAAATATTACAATAATATCAATTATATGCCATTTCAGTGTCTGTCAGAGGAGTATCAGCTCTCTGAAAACTAAACATTTAAAGCTTTGTAAATTGGAAGTCGTCGTCCTAAAAACGTGATATCGACTTTATGACATCATCTTATATTATGTGGAGTCTGCATATTCACAATGACTTTGCATTACTGAAGCACGGCTCATCACCTCAGCTATAAAGGTAAACCGATCGGGTCCACATGTTATGTCGTCACTGTAACTTTGGCAAATTTTGCCCCCTGTTGACCCGTAATTTCGAGTGGTACGGACAATGAGGTTTTTATTTGCTTGTGTGCAATAATGAAAGGGTAAATATGATTTTGTTTTTTGTTTTTTTGTATTCTACATTCATTCAGTTTCCCTTTATATTAAGTTGTATTTTCATTGGATAGGTCTTACATATTTTGAGAATATTACATGTAACTGACATTTAACAAGTCAGAATTGATTGCAGTTTAAATTGATCACTGGGTTATAACATTTTTTTTTCTGTGATAACACATTAAAGGAAGTTTAAACAAGTAAATATTTATTTGTTATCAACTTTTATTGATACTTTATATATTATGGATGATGAATTAACGATTGATCGAGTGGTAAGAAAGCAAAAGCCAAAAAAAAAAAAAAAAAAAAACATGCACAAACCTGCTTCTACCGGATTCAGGCCTCTACCGAGAGTAGTATCGCTGTGTGGTTCTAAACGTCCTTGATCCTGTTCACGAAAAAAACCAGTATTTAGATTGTCATCGAGCAGCTTGCACTAACCGCATTGCAATTAACAAATATAACAATTTTTTAAGTGGTTGATGAGACGGTTACACTTAACTTTTTTTTGCATTTACACTGTCATTCTGGACTGGTCTAAAGTAATTCATTGTGTCATTGCATGACTGAATAAACCACATAAAGATACAAGGTTAAAAACAGGAAGTTTACCTTTAGGTGAACCTGTTTCTTAAGCATTTTCCGCACCAGACTTGCTATTCGATTCGGCATATTGTTACCCTTCACTTTAGCCTTGGGCGTCTCCACACTATCGAAGACAGATTTGTCTGTAAGAAAGAAGAAATACATATATGTTTTTGTAGGACATATACATTCATAATTAATCTACATATGCCACTCCGCCCAGGTGTTAAATGGGTACGAAGAAGGATGCGATCTGGAGTGGTTGTATTGGCATGTGTGCGTTTGTAAAATGGCGCCTGGTCAATTGAGCATGTGCATTATTATTCTACCACCTAAAGATGGCCTTCAAAAGTTCGAATGTGACTATTTTCATCATAATCATTAAAGACTATATCGGAACTGAAAAATTAAACAGGTAGTGTACCTTAGTGGATGAATCATGAACAAACAATACTGTGCGTGAAGAATCCCTCCTTGTAAAACGATGTGGATAACTTCAGGCCCATAACATGCCTTCCACTTATGTGGAAACTGTTGAATGAAGCTATTTTTCATCTGCTTGATACCTTTCTCAATATAGTCCTATGAAGATCGGAAAGACAATATCCCTTAGGAAAGGAGTCTGAGACTCTCAATCACTTGATGTCCATGGATGACATCAAGCTCGACGGGAAGGATGATGGAGAGGTGGACTAACTAGTGAACTTAATCCATGTGTTCAGTGATGACATTGAAATGGAGTTTAGACTCAAGAAGTGTGGTATTCTCACACTAAAGAGAGTGAAGGTTGAGAAGAATGATGGAATCACCTTGCCTCATGGACGCAAGATGATATCAGTGGAAAAAGATGGCTGCAAATATATTGGTGTACTGGAATACGAGACCTATTACATAGACGTATGAAGGAAGTCTTCTTCTTCTTATCGAGTCACTACACAAGTCCCGTCCAGTGGTCAACACATGCTTTGGCACGGCAATTCACGGCTTCCAGGTCATATTGGGTGCATGGCTCTGGCAGTAGTTGGCAGACTAGCAGGTTTTCCATTGTCTGTTCCTGGCCACATTCACATGCTGTTTGTTCGTCTCCTAGACCCCACCTTTGTATTAGGACTCTGCATCGACCATAGCCAGTTCTAAGGCGGTTGAGGCTTAGCCAGGTAGGCCAAGTCTCACTGGAGCTGGTTGCGAGGGATTCCTTCAGTTTATGTGGAGTGGTCTGGAGGTGGTTAGACCACAAAGTCATCCTTTGGTTGTGAGGGCTGGTATTAAGGGGCTATACAGAGTGCAGAAAGCTGTGTCTCGATTTGAGCTGCTTGCCCACTGGCTGTTGTTCGAAGAGTGGGTGGAGGGGGTTATTTTCTTCTTTGTCCTTTTCTTTCTAGGGCAAGACCAACCTTCTGACGTGTGGAGGGGCAATACCGCAGAGCAGGTATATGTCTTCTCCTTTAGTTGGCCTAAGGCAGCCAGTGATCGCTCTGCAAAATGAATTTAAAGCTGGGTCGATCTTGGGTGCATGGGCCGACCTACTCCATACTGGTGATGCATACTCCACAGCAGAGAAGCAAAGCGCAAGGGCTGTCGTCCGGATTGTTCTGGCATCATTTCCCCAGTTGGTGTTGGTTAGCCTCTTGAGGATGCTGTTGCGGGCTCCATCTTTTGCCTTTGTGTGGGCAATGTGGTTCTTGTAGGTAAGGGAGCGATCCAGTGTGACGCCTAGGTAGACTTAAGGAAGTCTTAATTGGAAGGCTAAGCCACTACATGGTCAGTTGATGAAAGTATGACAGGTCCTGGGACTGGACAAAGAAAGGACACCCGAAGAAATAATAATAATAATAATAATAATAATGACATGTCATGTTTACCCAGGGTAGCCTCATCAATATTCATATTGTTCTCCATGAGGGCCCTGCGTTCAGAAAGAGACAGGAGGTATTATCACTCCGGCTCAAGATCAAGAACTGAGGACAAATGCATTCAAGGCGAAAGTTGAGAAAAAAGATGTGTCCCTACTCTGCAGAATATGTTGAACAAAGGGAGAGACAGCAGGTCATCTGAACAGTAAATGCAGTAAAATGACGCAGGTTGAGTACCTCCAACGACAAAGCAATGCATCCAGCTTCATACACTGGATCATTGTCAACAATTGACTTAAAGCTACAGACAAGTGGTTTGATCATGAGCCAGGGAAGGTGGTAAAAAATGCTGACAAAAAATTGCTCAGGAGTTTTAACATCCAGACAGATCGAAAGATCCTAGTGGTGGACAGAAGAGAGAGACAATGGGTCGTAATTGATATAGCAGCGCGTGGTGATGCTAGGATTACTGAGAAAGAGAAGGAACAGATTGAAATCAAGACCTAGGAGGAGAACTAGGAAGCTGTGAAATACCAAGACATGTGTGGTGGTTGGGGCATCGTACTAGATATAGCTGCGCCTGGTGATGCTAGGATTATTGAGAAAGCAATCTTCCTAAGCATCTGAATAAGATTGGGGTTACCTCAAAGATAGAACTTCTGCAGGAAGCAGGTCTTCTTGGTACCGCAAGACTGATACGAAAACAATTATTCGAGGCCTATGGCTACAATTTGTAGCTTGCCCTTTATGCCTTGGTCTCATATAAACCGGGCCCCGTACGATTCTCCATACCAGGTGGCTCGCCGTGGATTTAGAGACCGTACGGGAACCTTCCGAATGTAATTTCTAAGGCATGTGTGGTCACATATTCTGCGAATCCCGGTGAAAATCGGTTAAGTGAAATGCAAGGCGCCCGTAAGGGTGCCGCTAGGGTGCCGGTCGGGTGCCGGCCGGGTACCTGCCTGTGAGCTTACGGGCTCCGTCCGAAGACCACGTGCACCCATGGCTCCCGGAGGTGCCCTGCGGGGGCCCGGCCGGGATCCTCAAGACGTCCGACCGGGTGCCGTGCGGTGTTCTGAACGATGTGTCCTCTGACATCCGCACCTCCTGTATTTAAAGCTGACTTGTAAGTTTTGAGATGCCCCCGTGAGGGGCCCGCACGGACAATATTCATTTCAAATGGCCCCCGGACGGCAGACGTCCGGTGTTTTGCATATCACCGGGGATCTCGAGGGGCCGTGAGGAAGCCGTAGGGTACACGTACAGCACCCTTGAGCACCGCAAGGCGCTCGTAAGATCGTTCATGAGAATTGACCCCAGAAAATCGTGAGGGGCCCGTCCGGGCACGTCTGGAGCCCACACGGGACCCGTAAGGTGCCCTACGGGCACTTACGGGCTTTCTACGGCCTAACAGTCAGATAAAAATCGCCGAGAGAATTGGGAGCAGCCAACTCAGCACCACGGCGCCCGTATGGCTTTAAAATTGTCCCGGCGCCCGTAGGAACTTTACGGCAACCGGCCGGACACCGGCCGAAAATTCCCAAAGTGTCTTTTTTTACTCGCCGTACGGGCCCCGGAGTGTATATGTGAAATCCCATCAATATGCCTATGAGATAAAACCAGGATAGATCAAGCAGAAATATTGCGAAATAACTACAATGATAATAATAATTATAATAATAATAATAACAATAATGATGATAATAACAATAATAATGACAATAACAATAATAATGACAATAAGAAGAAAAAGAACAATAATAATTAAAAAAAATTATAAAGCACAGCCACTATCTGCTTAAAAATATATATATGCTTTTAGTTTTCAGATAAAATTGTTTTATTTTCCTCATTTGTAAGTTTAAAAAAAAAAAAAAAAAAAAAAAAAAAAATTAATGTGGTTACAATGGCACGTGTGCATATTTAAAAAGGCGCCTGGTCTGAAAACTCATCAGGGAGTGGAGCATGTGAACCATCGTTCTACCATCTATAGGCCTACAAGTGTGACTATTAATATCATTATCATTATTGTTATGATAATATTTTACGTAGCTGACATTTATTAGGTCAGAATTGGTAGCAGTTTAAATTGTGCATTGAGTTATGAAAAAATATTATGTGATAGCACTTTAAAAGCAGTTTTAAGAAGTAAAATGTTTATTTGTTATCAACTTTTTGTATTACATTAATACTTTATATATTACGGACGATGATATTACGATTGATCTAGAGTTGAGAAATTAAACAAACAACACAAACAAATTAAAGCTATAACAAAAACATATACACAAACCTTCTTCTTCTTGATTCAGACCTCTGCTGTGTGGTTCAAAACTTCCTTGATCCTGTACACAAAAAAGTGAGTCAAGATTGCAATCATGGAGCTTGCACTAGCCGCATCACAAATAGCAACTCGGACTTATTTGTTTAAGTGATTGATGAAATACTCCCACTATTTGTTTGTTTACATTGTCATACTAGACTAGTCTAGGGTAATTTAGTGTTTAATAGTATGATTGACTAAAGTACTTGACACACTAGGTGCAAACAAACAGCTAATACATGTGCTAGAGTATGTGAATACTCCAATGCACTAATACAAATAATCAAAATATATCGTCATGAATAAAATGCATATGCAAAGGAAACAGCAACCTCGATATACTATAGTGCATTGTAATCTCGGACAGCCCATATAATTATTATTCTTTACATACTACTCAGGTATATTGATATCGAATTCATTGAACACAATTTTGGACAACATCTATTTCTGTGGATTTTTATCATAAAGTACGATAGACATTTCATTCTCTCTTACGGGTTTACCTCAAATCAGAGAAACAATACATGGATGGAGATAATTACCTGTTGTGGGTTCACGGTCAGCCTCTTTGCTATGTCATCCGCAAGAGCTTTTTTGTATTCATCCTCTGTGAAATTAAATGATCATATATCATATTCTACTATTGTATCATGTATTAAATTGTAATATTAGATTGATTAACTCTAGAATAATTTAAATCATACGATTTTAATGAACGAGTTGGTGTGCAATCCTTTCTTTATAGGAAGTTACAAATTACTAGAAAGTTAGAAATATGATGCGATGTAATGCAACTCCATCCATTTTTCTAATATACATCTTGACTGAAATGTGATTTTCTTCAAAACTTATGGCTGAAAAGGATATGTTTTGGTGACTTCTAAGAACATGCTATCCATAATAAGTATAACAAGACAAATGCGACTGCGTCTCCCATATGCCTCCACCCTAAATTAAGTATACAAAATGGATGGAATTATTTGTCACATATCACAATGTAAACAAATGCCTATATCTTGTGGTTCTTGAGATATCGCAGTAACAAGGCTAAAACCTGTCATTTTAGAAATTGACCTCTTTGACCTCTCACCTTTTACTTTTTTTTTACCCGAATTTCTGATGAGATTGTCTTCCTATGGTAATACATATTACCCCAAAGTTTGAGCCTATTATAATATCTCTAGTGGTTCTAGAAATGTTGCAATAACGAGACTAATAGCTGGAATTGCATAGGTTGACCTCTGTGACATTTGACCTCTGACCTAGTTACTTAACAATCTACTTCTGACCTAGTTACTTAACAATCTACTGATATCGTCTTCCTATGGTGATACATATTATCGCTAAGTTTGAACCTCAATTCTCAAGTGTTTTTTAAGATATTGCATTATCTAGAAAGCGGGACGGACGTACGGACGGACTGAAAACCCACAAATATAATGCTTCTGGCACCACCTTCTGGAAAAGAAGCTTGTGAAAGAAGTTGATTTGTTTAAAATATCTTTTTGTAAAGGAAATGGGAAAGTTGTTCCCAAATACTTTGCAGTCTATTAATCAATTTCGATAATTTGATATTCGCATAGCAGTACATAAATAGTGATATTGCTTGCTATGATATCACAAGGACAATTCAGTTCAATTCTTATATCTTTAAAACCACTGCAAGAATAATATCTTAGTGATTGCTATGTCAGGAAATGTTTCAGACAGTTTCAATGTTAATAATAATGATGATAACAATTATGACAATAATGATAACTGTATACAACATCAAGAAAAGGATAACAATAATGATAATAAAAATAAAGATGCTAATACTAACAATAACAAAGCCAATAATGATAAGAACAACAAAAATAACAGACATATATAAACCAGAGCTTGTATGTGCTTACGAAAGGTAACATGTAGATATTAAAATGAAAAGATACGCTTTAACTTTTGATTTAAAAGTGTTTTCATCCTCATTTATCGCCAACAGTGTGAACAATTCATAATGTTAGAAATAAATATATAATTATGCAGAGAATTTCATTTTCTGTTATAGTAAAGGTAAAATCTTTGTTCAAATTGTCTTTACCTTTGTTATCTTCATTCTCATGTCCTTTCTTTTGAATTGACCACATTTTCTCGCTAGCCTTTGCAACCTCAATGCTAATTTCACATGCGTCTGTTGTTTCTACACCGTCCGTTATTGCCTCATTTTTATCAAATCTGAAGCAATAATACAAATGATAATAATAACATTAATATTATTGACAATTATATGTACACATTTTTATTCAGATTCACAAAAGTAAAATCTATACGCAAAGCATTCAAAACGTTCAACAAGCTGAATTGGGTAAAATCAGAGAAATTAGAGTACAATGTACAAAATCCCATAAATAAATGGTAAGTTATAATTTTTTCAAAGTTAAAATCATTTATTTTATGTGAATCTCCAATTGGTGAATTAGTGAATTCAGTTGTGAAATAATTTGTGACGTAATTGGGGATGAAGAGCTCTCCCATATATCGCCACGTAAAAATATGATGAATTTCAGTTCTGTCAATAAAGCACCTTGTCCCATGGGGTTGTACTCCAAATAAAGAGAAAGGAGAGAGAGAGAGAGAGAGATCATATCTAGTGTACATGTACATCTATACTATTATGATCTTGGATGAACAGGGGGCCCGATTGCTTGATGCTGAATTCAAGAACAAGTCGCAGGCTGAGGAGATCCAACGTCTCTCAACCATTGTTACGGATCAACGCACCACAATGTAAAACCTTCGCTTATCTGTAGCTGACCTTGATCAGTATTCGCGGAGAATGTATTTACAAATATTTGGTGTTGAAGAGCAGGTTAATGAATTTACGGATGACATCATCTGCCAGTTAGCGCGGGATTCCCTTGGAGTGACCATTTCTAAAGGGGCTTCCACACCGGGCCTTGCGTAGAGTTGCGTAGAGTTGCGTAGAGTTGCGTAGCGACTACGCAGATCGTACGCAACCCTACGCCGATCGTACGCAACCCTACGCAACTGTACGCGGAGGGACGCAAATGGGTACGCGAGATGAACGCAAAAAATTAAACATGTTTAATTTTTTTCGCGTACCTTCGGCGTAGACTTTTTACGCAGAAACTACGCAACTGTACGCCAAGCCTACGCAACTGTACGCCAAGCCTACGCAACTGTACGCCAAGCATAGGCAACAATACGCTACCCTACGCCAGTCCGACGAAGCATTAACAACGTATAAAGATTTGTTGTTGTATATACCTGGATGTAAACTTGGCAGGTATTGATCATTATTTTGAAGGGAAATGCTATTTTTGTTTACATGTGTGCGTTCTCACATTTATTCTGTTCATGAAGAAAAAGTGTTTCTTTGACTTTATTTTGTATTCTTGCTTGTAATTATGTTTGTACTACTACAAGGATTTTCAGACTGACATGTTTTGCTTGTTATGGTTTATTCAATTTGTGATGATGACATCTCAGGCTGTTGATATAATAAACAGAGATAAGACTCACAAACTGATGCCTCATGCAAAATGTTATTATGTTTTGTGGAAATCTGTATGTATTTGTGTCGGTTTGTTTGCTTGTGTGTACGTTTATGGTCCTGTTTGTATGTTTCTAAAATAATTTTGTTTAATTGAAATGAGCAAAGAAATAATTTTGTCTCACTCTGTTAGTGAGACTGAGTGAGTGTGTATGTCAGAAGTAATAAATGACTAACATTTATATCATTACATTGTCACATACATATACGCCACGGACAAAGGACAACAGCTATCGTCTTCAAACTTTCAGGAAACTGTTATGGAATGATATTTACAAAGGAGTGAAAAAGGGATATGGTCAACAAATATCAGACTTCTGTCCACATTTATTCACAAATCAAAATAAGCGTTCTTTTGTTGGCGTTTTGAGGTATCGAATCACATCACGTGACCTTGCAATGTACATCAACAGAAAGTTCATTTATTACCCTTGTGAATGAGTATAATAATGTAGTACATCCACAAAAATGTCTGCATTTTTTGGAAAATAATATCTTGAACGAATTAACATTACTGCAAAATAGCCTCAGCAGTTGTTAATACCGACTAAAAAATTGAAAATATAACGGTCAAAACCGTGTACCAAATGCCACTTTTGGCAACCTTACGCCAGGCCTACGCAAGCGTACGTAACCCTACGCCAAGCCTACGCAAGCGTACGTAACCCTACGCCGATTGCCTACGCCGGAGATACGCGGTGCATACGCACAGGGTACGTAACTATACGCAAGCCTACGCAAAACCTACGCAGGGACTACGCCGAAGCATCAATTTATTCATGAGTACGCAGCTTAACTTCGGCGTAGTCGGTACGCAACACTACGCAACTCTACGCAGATCCGGTGTGAAAGGGGCTTGAGGATGACATAGATCGTTCGCATAGAGTCGGTGACCCGAACAAGCAACCGAAGAGAATGAATGGAAAACACGAGAGAAGAGCGCGCCCCATTGTTGTCAAGTTTACATCGTATAGGACCCGGCACGCGGTAATCTCTCGCCGTCGGAGATTGAAAGGCATCGATGTTGCTATTCAAGAACATTTAACAAAAGCCAACTTACAGCTTTTGAAGAGCGTGAAGAATATCAAGAATGTTCTTACTGCATGGTCTAGTGATGGTCGCGTGATTGAAAAACTCCAAGCATCAAATGGGAAAACAATTACAGAGCTATCAGGGATGAAAGTGACCTACATACTCTGGAACTCTCCTCGAAAAACTGAACTTTGTATTTGACTGAAAGGAACTATGGCATATACCCTCTGTCACTATTTGATATTGTACTCTATTTTAAGTTGTATATATTGAATCCTTTGTACATCTGTGATTTTGTTTTGGTCATCTTATGTGCACCTATCTCTTCCCATGCTTCCCAAATATCCTTGCACTTTCTGTAAAAAAACAGTAAGAAAAAATCAAAATGCCATGTTATGTATTAGCTGTTACAAATGGGGTCATTTGAAATGTTCCAATGTATCAGATTATTTTTTCCGATCAAACTCTGACTGGAAATGTGGTGTTTGTCTCTGGAAAGAGTTACCCCTGTGTTCAAGTCCTTCCTTTACAACGAACAATGACACGAGTAGGGAAACCGAACGTAGCAATGAATCAATCGTAAGTGATGACTTAGACGTTGTTCAGAATGAAATAAATATATTACAATTACAAAAGGGACTAAAATTAGGCCATTTAAATTGTCTGTCTTTAAAAAAACATATTGATGAAATAAGATCTTTGGTAAATAGTTGTGGTATGGACATAATGACACTTTATAGTGAAACTCATATCTGTTCTGATACTGATGACCATGAATTATGTATACCAGGGTACATAATCTTACGACGTGATAGAAACAAATTCGGTGGTGGTGTTGCAAATTTTATTATAGATGGTATCGAATATTCGAGAAGAAATGATTTGTTGCAAAATACAGATAATGAAATGATTATAACTGAAATTAAACTGGATAAACAGAACCATTTCTAGTTGTTTGCTGGTACCGACCACCGAATTCGAACATGAAGGTGTTTGAGGAATTTGAGCAAGTTATTCAAAATATAGACAACTTGAAAATGCCATATCATGTTCTTGGTGATTTTAATTGCGACGTGATGAATAGCCCTATACTTAACCACACAAAACAACTTCTTAATATAATGGAGTCATACAACTGTACTCAGTTGATTGAAAAACCTACTCGGGTGACAAAGAGATACGCGACATTCGTTGATCTAATTTTCAGTAACTGTAATGAAAAGATAATTGACAGAAGTGTTGTTGAAGTATCTATTACTGATCATTACATGATTGATTGTGTCCTTGGTAAATCCAGAGCTGGATTCAATAACTATCATAAGTACAAAACTAGAAGATGTCTGAGAAATTTCGATAATGAAGCCTTCAAAAGAGATATTGATGATATAGATTTTAATGTTGTCTATGCTATTAGTGACCCAGTAGAGGCTTGCTCAGTTTTTCTGTCTCTTTTATTAACGGCCATTGATAAACACGCGCCACGCCGGAGAACACGAGTTAAACTGAAATATTCTCCATGGATGACGCTCGATATTTTACAATTGATTTGCAAAAGAGATCACTTAAAGAATAAGGCGAAGAAATCAAAGAAGGATGATGACTTGGCCAAATATAAAAAAGCTAGAAATAATGTAACAGCACAAATTCGACAAGAGAAGCGAAGTTTTGTCTCGAGAAATATTGAATCTGCTTTAGGAGATGTCAAAAAAGTCTGGAAAACTAGTGCCCACAAAGAAGAATGATACTGAAATTCATTGCATTAAAGTTCAAGAAGAAAGTCTACGAGGTCAGGAATTGTCAAATGCCTTTAACAATTATTTCTCAACTATTGGTAAGGCTTTGCATGGTTCCTTTTCTACTACCCAAACTGAACCTACACGATTTCTGTACCCTTATGCAACTTTGTTCGAATTTAGTGATGTACTAACTAGTGAGGTTGAAAACATATTAATGACACTCCCAGTGAATAAGGCTACTGGTCCGGAAAATATCCCAGCAACTCTTACGGCCTATTGCCACAACCATTGCTCCATTGTTAACACATATCTTGAATCAATCACTGCGCATGGGCGTTGTGCCTAGTCAATAGAAACATGCCCGTGTCACGCCAATTTACAAATCAGGTGACAAAATTTGCATGGAGAATTATCGACCTATATCAGTTATTCCTATATTTGCGAAAATTATGGAAAAGATTGTCTACAATCAGATTCACGAATATCTAACCAATAATGCAATTCTATCTGATTGTCAGTCGGGATTTAGGCCTTTAAATTATATTGTGAGTGCCCTTCTTAACGTTACAGATAAATGGTTGGATGTAATTGATAAGGGAAATATTGTTGGCTTGGTGATGATAGACTTAAAAAAAGCGTTTGATACGGTCGATCACTCTATTTTATTGCAAAAATTAGAAATGTATGGATTTGATAAATTGTCTTTAGAATGGTTTAAAAATTACTTCGATGAAAGATATCAGTGTACATCTGTGAATGGTTTTCTATCTGAAAAGAGACAAATTATTTGTGGTGTCCTGCAGGGCTCAATTTTAGGCCCACTGTTATTCACTCTTTTTGTAAATGATATGCCAAAATGTATTAACTGTTGTGAAGTCGTACTGTATGATGACGATACATGCGTATATACATGAACAAAAGATCCACAGGAAGCTGTACGTAATTTGAATAATGGCCTTATAAGTTTATCTCATTGGTTATCTGAAAATAAGCTGATTGTTATTTTGAAAAAATGTGAGACCATGTTCATGGGAACAGCTCAACGTCTGAAGAAAATGCAACATGTATTTGATAACTCTGATATCTTTATTGATGGCATACAAATTCAACAAGTCGAATGTTGTAAATATTTGGGAGTCCTTATTGATATGAATTTGCAGTGGAAAAATCACGTTGAATATGTTAAGAAAAAAGTTATAAAATATATTTATCTCCTGGGAAGACTCCGACCATACATTAACCATAATACGGCCCTGTTGTTCTACAAAACCATATTGAAAAGCCATTTTCATTACTGCAGTCCTGTTTGGACAAATACCTGTAAAACATATCTTGGAAAATTACAAATTCTACAAAATAGAGCTCTTCGTACAGTGTTAAAAGTGGATTATTTGTTTCCTTCAAATGATTTGTACCGTTTACTAAAACTAGACCGTCTGAATGAGCGTTGGTCAAAACACCTAGCTTGTATCATGTATCGATCAATTCACCAACTCTGCCCAACCTATCTTAGCAAAAAAAAAATCTTTCCACCAATCAAAATATAATACGAGATCTGGCCCACGTAAATTGAAACTATCCCAACCCAAAACGAATTACGATAAACGATCACTTGTCTATCGATGTTCAAAGCTGTGGAATTCACTTAGTACCACCGCTCAATCAATAGTCTCAATCCAAGCATTTAAACGCTTCCTTCAGAGTAACCCCATCAGATGATTTGTTTTATTATGTTTTGATTGTTTTATACGCAACAATTTCATACTTGGTTTTCTCCCTCGCCTCTCTATTCCTTGTTTCTTTCTTGCCCCTATCCTGCACATTTCTGTTGCTCTTAATGTATATATAATAATTTCGTTTGTTTGTTTTTGTTTGCCTATTTATCATTGTAATGATATTTCAAATGTATTTTATCAACAATTTGTATTTTTATCTTGTGGATGGACCCCTTTGAAGACCAGCTTTTAGCTGACAAGGGTGATCCTTCCCATATGTGGAAAATAAATAAATAAATAAATAAATAAAAGTATGTGCCTTATTTTCTGAATACTGCTTATAATCATTTGCACCTTTAAATATGTAACTTTCATAATGTATTCCTCTGTACCCAACAACAATTATCATCTATATTAGGAAATATTTCACCAATGTTTATTACTGTTAACAGTACCTCACATATTTATTATTTTATTTTATTTTGTGTACACACGGCTTATTGTCGTGGAAAATGTATAGTCAGACATTACCTAATTTAATCGAATTTCATACTGGGAAATTATATCACATTTAGTTTGTACCATAAGCGGGAAGTCGCCGTAAACAACCCTACACGAAATTAAGACTTTCAAAGCTTCATACCTCTCTCAATGTATTTGGTTCAAACTTTCACCAATCTGTTTGTCTAATGTTCTGCTTTCCTTCAAAGCAACTTGCTATAAAGATTGAATAGTCCCTCAAAAGAGACACTTGTAAATAATTTAGAAAAAAAAATCATTACTTTGTATACTTTGTAAAAGAGTTATTTCCCTCAAATGAGAGAAGAAAACAAAATCATTATGACGTATTTACAATATCAAATGATGTCCTTTAATAAAATCTAACATAGATATGCATTATCAAGTCAGAGTGTTGGATTACAACATTTCAAATGTTTGAAATGTTTTCAAGTTGTTATTCTTTATTTTCTCATTGTGTTTTGTTAAAACTAAATATTGATACATTATACATGTCACCGATGTTTAATGAATTAAATTCCTTTCAATTAAAAATGAATCAGGAAAATTATTTCAATAAGATTCCAACAGTTAATTATTGTGCACAATGTTATGATGTGTCATCTCACTTCTTCCTTAAGTGATCAACAAGTAATATAATTATATACATCGCAGCACGATTATACAAATTGTAGACATGTTGTACAAATCATAGTTATCGAATTACGTAAGACATAATTTGCATATTCACAAATTTGATCACAAACGACCCCATTGTATAATACTTGTACATGATTTTATTACCAACAAAAGAGAAAATAAGAGATAAGCGATTTTAAAAAGGAAAGGATTCACAAGGGGAATTATTTTCAATATAGATAAGACAGAATAAACCAAATCAAATTTATCTTGCTCCCTGATCCTTTATTATGTTGGAAACAGATGTCATGAGTCCAAACAAAAAGTTTTAAGGCAACATAATTGGTAATCATTAATAAAGTTGTCTATTTTTTTCTCTCAAGTGAATAGAAGAAATACATCATATAGAGACAGATAAACAAGGAACAATAGAGAGAGAGAGGGAGAAAATAACTTAACGAGATAAAGGGATAATGGAGAGATTACCCTTGTCTTGTGAGAGTTTTCTTTAGACTTGTCTTTCCAACACGTTCTTGTCCCACAAGCATCAGGCGCGTTCGGAATACTTTCTTCCTGCCTGCTTTAGCTGCTTCGGCATACGCTCGATGTGCTCTCGGCCCCCGAGCCAAGATCTCAGGGGGTGCCGAAAGGCCGCCGAAGGAAACTTCATCCCGATCGCCCCCCGAGTCAGGTTTGAGAGATGTCAGTTGATCGACGTTTTCCTCGTCTGTATCAGTATCATCTTTAATAATGAAGATTAAGAATAACCAAAAATATGTGGGGATAAAAACACAAATTTGGACAAGAAGATACACTGAATATTCCAAGCTATTAAAGCCCCCTGAAATAGACATATGGTGGATGACCTTGACTTTGTCTCGTAAGTCCTCTAAACAAATCAATCGCACACGTTTAATACATCCTCCTATCTCCTTTAGTTCAGAGTTGCAATTTATATCAAGTTGTGATCGATTTGGATTGGTCGTTAGTCCTTATAAGATGAGCCCCTGGTTGTTTGAAAAAAGTCAATATTAAAAAAGCATTTGCTGAATTAGAAATAAAACTTGCTAATATAAATAAATATCTCATAAAACTAGTACGTGTATAACATATTAACACTTAAGGAATAGGCTCAAATATATCCAAATCACTTTCCGCTGTTTTTACAAATATTTTGTTAGATTATTATATAAGACGCTGAAAAAATCCAACGTGTCTTTGAAAAAATGAAAAGAAAGAAACACCAAGTGAAACTTTTTGAGACAAGAAGAAAATATTTTCATTTATTTCTATCTACCCCATTTTCAGGGCCTAAGAAAACAAAGAATACAAAGTAAACCTCTTTCAACACCATAATTAATGTCTTAATGTCCCCCTCCCTTTAAGTTCTTTCTTTCGTTCGTTCTTTCTCTCTCAAACACAATCACACACACACGCATTCACACACGCACACACACACACACACACTCACATAATGGATTAAAACAGAGTCTAGGTTGTTTGCGAACAGTTTCATTAGAATTAATCGTCAAATTCCTTGGGCTTGTGGGTATAAAAGAAAAATACGCATGCCCGTATATCTCCGGAAGTTGCAGTTCTTGTTGTTTTTATCATTTATTATATATGACTTGGGCAAATTCAGCAAAATACAAAACTAATTAAATTCTTCTTTTGGAGAAGAAAGCATTACGTATTTGCACGGGTTTACACTATACAGCAAACTGTAACCCGTTTTACCCTAAACTGAATACCCTTTAAATCTTTGACATATATGCTCTCCAAACAGCGTTACTTATGTTTAAAGTATGATTACACCAGGTACCACCTCCTTAGTGATATGTTTATGCTTCATAGATATATTTATTCGTACCCAAACCGTAACACTAATAATCACCACCTAAATAATCCGACACTTTTTAGCACGCAGATATATCAGGCATTAAGGCCCTGATATATGGAACCCGCTACCAGATGCAGTCAAGTCACACACTTCTCTCTATTCATTCAAGAGAGCCGCAAAAAAGTACCTCCTTAAGCACTATGATAATTGCAAATGAAACATTAAATGTATCCCCCCTCCTCCTCTCTCTCTTTCAATCTCTGTTCTCAATCTTTCCCTCTCTTTCGATCCCCTCATTTCTCCCTCTAAATCTGTACTTCCCGCACGTTCACCCCTCATTTCTACCTTCTGCCTAATTCTCTTTGTCTCTTCAGCACAGCTACATGAATCAATTTGTATCGCTCTAAATAACATCTCCTCTTGTCATCTTATCGTAAATCTTTTTTTCACTGTCATCCCCAACATCATTTTTTTCTGAATTACTAAGTACAATAAAGGATTCCCACTCCTTCAAGCTTAGCTTATGTGCAAATCGGTCTTCATGATTATCTTATGTTAGTATCACAATGTAAGTATTTAACGTTGATGATGTATTAATTATAGAATTTGTTTATCATCTTGATTTATGTTATAATTAGTTTGTAATTTTCGAGAAAAAAAATACTAAAAATACATTTTTTTTTTAATCAAAAAAAAAATCAAGGTGTCTACCCCCCCCCCCCCCCCAATCTTAATTATTAAAGAAGACACAAAAGTTGTACATATTAAAAGTGGTGCATGTTAATTCAACAAAATATTGTACAAATCAGTTTCATCGCCTCTAAACTTTCTTTAATGGTAAATGTTTTCATCATTACTTTATCACATAAGAAAGGGTAGTGGGATTAAAATAACGATAATATTAGAGTTCATCTAGTATACAAATGATGCACCTCATTTTTTATTTATTTTTCATCAGGGGAAAGAAGGAGATCATCAGTAGGATCCGTACAGACAATTTTCATGACAATACTTTTAAGTGGCATTTATGGTTCAGATAGTTTAGGAAACACATTTTAATCATTATGCTACAATATCCCTTCATACGGAAGGATTACAACAACAGTTTATTAAAATAAGACATAACATGTGACTTCATAGATTATGAACAATGAAAATTTCGAAACATATGGTTGGAAGTTTTCATGATAAAGGTGGTATCATTTAAAAAAACACCCGAGCATTCTATCGTGGTGAGCTGAACAAAAGCTTTGAAAGTGAATACAAAATGGAAATATTCAGAAAGCTGACCAGATCTTATAAAGAGGTTATGAATGAATTAAGATTGATACTAACACACTACGAACGAAGTCAAAGGATGGAGGAAAATATATACAAATACATATTACAATACACTTTATATACAAATGACACTCATCTTTTTCATTTCTCTTTCTTTATGGGGAATAGGGAGATCATCAATTGGAAGCCTAAGAGATAATTGTCATGCCTTTATTTGTTAGTGGCATTTATGGTTAAAATAGTTTTGGAAACATAGCTTAATGATTGTGCACGCATATTCCTTCTTACCGAAATATTGCAACAATAGTTAATTTACGTAAGACAAAAAGACAATATAAGTATAGAATCCTTGACTATATTAAAGATGAAAAATAAAATTTTCAAAACCAATGGTTGGAAGTTTTCATATATAGGTGGGGTCATTTCTACACTACTCAAGCATTCTAACGTGGTGGGCTGAACAAAAGCGTATAAGTCTAAACATGAACAAGATTATGAAAAATGACCAGAACATGTGAACAAAATAAATATGATTTAAGATGGACAAGGGGACAGGAAAAAAACATACAGATGACATTAGACTACACTTTATATACAAATGATACTCGTCTTTTTCATTTCTCTTACTTCATGGGGAAGAATGAGATCATCAATAGGAAGCCTAAAAAAAAGTTGTATGCTTTTATCTTTTAGTGCCATTGATGGTTCGATGGTTTTGGAACCATACCTTCATCATTGTGCACGCATATTCCTTCTTACCGAAAGATTGCAACACTAGTTCATTTAAGTAAGACAAACACACAATATAAGCATAGAATCCGTGACTTTATTAAAGAAGAAAAATACAATTTTCGAAACCTATTGTTTTAAGTTATCATGTACAGGTGGTATAATTTCTACAACACCCAAGCATTCTAACGGGATAAGCTGAACAAAAGCGTAGACGTGAATACATGAACAATATTCTAAAAAAATGACCAGAACGTGTAACAAAGGTTAATTTGAATTTGTTTGAATACTTACCCCCTATGGAAACAGACCAAAGGCAGAGGAAAAATTATATAAATATATATTAGAAAACACTTTATATACAAATGATACTCATCTTTTTCATTTCAATTTCTTTATGGGGAATAGGGAGATCATCAATTGGAAGCCTAAGAGATAATTGTCATGCCTTTATTTGTTAGTGGCATTTATGGTTACAATAGTTCTGGAAACATACCTTAATGATTGTGAAAATATATTCCTTCTTACCGACAGATTGCAACACTAGTTAATTTACGCAAGACAAAAAGACAATATAAGCATAGAATCCGTGACTATACATTTTCAAAACCAATGGTTGGAAATTTTCATTTATAGGTGGAATCATTTCTACAACACTCAATCATTCTAACGTGGTGGGCTGAACCAAAGCGTAGAAGTCTAAACATGAACCAGATTATGAAAAATTAACAGAACATGTGACAAAAATATTTATGATTTTAGATGGAAACTTACGTTCTATGAACAAAGGACAAGGGAAAGGAAAAAACATACAGATAAAATTAGATTACACTTTATATACAAATGATACTCATATTTTTCATTTCCCTTTCTCCATTGCGAAGAAGGAGAACATCAATTGGAAGCCTAACAAATAGTTGTATGTTAATATTTATTAGTGCCATTTATGGTTCGATGGTTTTGGAGACTACCTTCATCATTGTGCAAGCATTTTCCTTCTTACCAAAAGCTTGCAACACTAGTTCATTTAAGTAAGACAAACACACAATATAAGCATAGAATCCGTGACTTTATTAAAGATGAAAAATACAATCTTCGAAACCATTTGTATAGGTGGTATAATTTCTACAACACCCAAGCATTCTAACGGGATAAGCTGAACAAAGGCGTAGAAGTGAATGCATGAACAATATTCTGAAAAATGACCAGAACGTGTAACAAACATTAATTTGAATTTGTTTGAATACTTACCCCCTATGGAAAAAGATCAAGGGCAGAGGAAAAATGTTATTAATATATATTAACATTCACTTTATATACAAATGATACTCATCTTTTTCAGTTCTCTTTCTTTATGGGGAATAGGGACATCATCAATTGGAAGCCTAAGAGATAATTGTTATGCCTTTATTTGTTATTGGCATTTACGGTTACAATAGTTTTAGAAACATACCTTAATGTTTGTGCACGCGTATTCCTTCTTACCGAAAGATTGCATCACTAGTTCTTTTAAGTAAGACAAACACACATTAAAAGCATATCCCCCGTGACTTTATAAAAGATGAATAATACAATTTTCTAAACCAATGGTTGGAAGTTTTCATATATAGGTGGAATTATTTCTACAACACTCAAGCATTCTAACGTGGTGGGCTAAACAAAAGCGTAGAAGTGAATACATGAACAAGATTTTTTTTTAAATGACCAGAACATACTTATAAAGACATATTTAAATTCAGATAGATACTTACGGACTATAAACAAAGGAGAAGGGGACAGGGAAAAAAGGACATTAGATTACACTTTATATACAAATAATTCTCATCTTTTTCATTTCTCTTTCTTCATGGGGAAGAAGGAGATCATCAATTGGAAGCCTAGACAATAGCTTTATGCTTTTAATTTGTAGTGCCATTTATGGTTCGATGGTTTTGAAAACATATCTTCATCATTGTGCATGCATATCCCTTCTTACCGAAGGATTACAACACTAGTTCATTTAAGTAAGACAAACAAACAATATAAGCATAGAATCTGTGCCTTTATTAAAGATGACAAATTAAATTTTCAAAACCAATGGTTGGAGGTTTTCATATAAAGGTGGAATTATTTCGACACTACTCAAGAATTCTAACGTGGTGGGCTGAACCAAAGCGTATAAGTCTAAACATGAACAAGATTATGAAAGATGACCAGAACATGTGGGGAAAAAAATATGATTTTTAGATGGATACTTACGTTCTATGAACAAAGGACAAGGGGACAGGAAAAAAACATACAGATGACATTAGATTACACTTTATATACAAATGATACTCGTCTTTTTCATTTCTCTTTCTTCATGGGGAAGAATGAGTTCATCAATTGGAAGCCTAACAAAAAGTTGTATGCTTTTATTTGTTAGTGCCATTGATGGTTCGATGGTTTTGGAACCCTGCCTTTATCATTGTGCAAGCATATTCCTTCTTATCAAAAGATTGCAACACTAGTTCATTTAAGTAAGACAAACACCCAATATAAGCATATAATCCGTGACTTTATTAAAGATGAAAAATATAATTTTCGAAACCTTTTGTTTTAAGTTATCATAAGTAGTTGGTATAATTTCTACAACACCCAAGCATTCTAACGGGATAAGCTGAACAAAAGCGTAGAAGTGAAAACATGAACAATATTCTGAAAAATGACCAGAACGTGTAACAAAGATTAATTTGAAATTGTTTCAATACTTACCCCCTATGGAAAAAGATCAAGGGCAGAGGAAAAATGTTATAAATATATATTAAAAATCACTTTATATACAAATGATACTCATCTTTTTCAGTTCTCTTTCTTTATGGGGAATAGGAAGATCATCAATTGGAAGCCTAAGAGATAATTGTCATGCCTTTATCTGTTATTGGCATTTATGGTTACAATAGTTTTAGAAACATACCTTAATGTTTGTGCACGCGTATTCCTTTTTACCGAAAAATTGCAACACTAGTTCTTTTAAGTAAGACAAACACACATTAAAAGCATATCCCCCGTGACTTTATAAAAGATGAATAATACAATTTTCTAAACCAATGGTTGAAAGTTTTCATATATAGGTGGAATCATTTCGACAACACTCAAGCATTCTAACGTGGTGGGCTAAACAAAAGCGTAGAAGTGAATACATGAACAAGATTTTTTTTTAAATGACCAGAACATACTTATAAAGACATATTTAAATTCAGATAGATACTTACGGACTATAAACAAAAGAGAAGGGGACAGGGAAAAAAGGACATTAGATTACACTTTATATACAAATAATACTCATCTTTTTCATTTCTCTTTCTTCATGGGGAAGAAGGAGATCATCAATTGGAAGCCTAGACAATAGCTTTATGCTTTTAATTTGTAGTGCCATTTATGGTTCGATGGTTTTGAAAACATATCTTCATCATTGTGCATGCATATCCCTTCTTACCGAAGGATTACAACACTAGTTCATTTAAGTAAGACAAACAAACAATATAAGCATAGAATCTGTGCCTTTATTAAAGATGACAAATTAAATTTTCAAAACCAATGGTTGGAGGTTTTCATATAAAGGTGGAATTATTTCGACACTACTCAAGAATTCTAACGTGGTGGGCTGAACCAAAGCGTATAAGTCTAAACATGAACAAGATTATGAAAAATGACCAGAACATGTGGGGAAAAAAATATGATTTTTAGATGGATACTTACGTTCTATGAACAAAGGACAAGGGGACAGGAAAAAAACATACAGATGACATTAGATTACACTTTATATACAAATGATACTCGTCTTTTTCATTTCTCTTTCTTCATGGGGAAGAATGAGATCATCAATTGGAAGCCTAAAAAAAAGTTGTATGCTTTTATTCTTAAGTGCCATTGATGGTTCGATGGTTTTGGAACCCTGCCTTTATCATTGTGCAAGCATATTCCTTCTTACCAAAAGATTGCAACACTAGTTCATTTAAGTAAGACAAACCCCCAATATAAGCATATAATCCGTGACTTTATTAAAGATGAAAAATATAATTTTCGAAACCTTTTGTTTTAAGTTATCATAAGTAGTTGGTATAATTTCTACAACACCCAATCATTCTAACGGGATAAGCTGAGCAAAAGCGTAGAAGTGAAAACATGAACAATATTCTGAAAAATGACCAGAACGTGTAACAAAGATTAATTTGAATTTGTCTGAATACTTACCCCCTGTGGAAAAACATCAAGGGCAGAGGAAAAATTGTATAAATATATACTAAAAATCACTTTATATACAAATGATCCTCATCTTTTTCATTTCTCTTTCTTTATAGGGAATAGGGAAATCCTCAATTGGAAGCTTAATTGTCATGCCTTTATTTGTTAGTGGCATTTATAGTTACAATGGTTTTGGAAACATACCTTCATCATTGTGCACGCATGTTCCTTGTTACCGAAATATTGCAACACTACTTCGTTTAAGTATGACAAACACACAATATAAGCATAGCATCCGTGACTTTATTACAGATGAACATACAATTTTCGAAACCTATTGTTTTAAGTTATCATGTATAGGTGGTATAATTTCTACAAAACCCAAGCATTGTTACGTGGTGGGCTAAACAAAAGCGTAGAAGTAAATACATGAACAAGATTTAAAAAAATGACCAGAACATACTTATAAAGACATATTTAAATTCAGATAGATACTTACGGACTATAAACAAAGGAGAAGGGGACAGGGAAAAAAGGACATTAGATTACACTTTATATACAAATAATACTCATCTTTTTCATTTCTCTTTCTTCATGGGGAAGAAGGAGATCATCAATTGGAAGCCTAGACAATAGCTTTATGCTTTTAATTTTTAGTGCCATTTATGGTTCGATGGTTTTGAAAACATATCTTCATCATTGTGCATGCATATCCCTTCTTACCGAAGGATTACCACACTAGTTCATTTAAGTAAGACAAACAAACAATATAAGCATAGAATCTGTGCCTTTATTAAAGATGACAAATTAAATTTTCAAAACCAATGGTTGGAGGTTTTCATATAAAGGTGGAATTATTTCGACACTACTCAAGAATTCTAACGTGGTGGGCTGAACCAAAGCGTATAAGTCTAAACATGAACAAGATTATGAAAAATGACCAGAACATGTGGGGAAAAAAATATGATTTTTAGATGGATACTTACGTTCTATGAACAAAGGACAAGGGGACAGGAAAAAAACATACAGATGACATTAGATTACACTTTATATACAAATGATACTCGTCTTTTACATTTCTCTTTCTTCATAGGGAAGAATGAGATCATTAATTGGAAGCCTAACAAAAAGTTGTATGCTTTTATTTGTTAGTGCCATTGATGGTTCGATGGTTTTGGAACCCTGCCTTTATCATTGTGCAAGCATATTCCTTCTTACCAAAAGATTGCAACACTAGTTCATTTAAGTAAGACAAACACCCAATATAAGCATATAATCCGTGACTTTATTAAAGATGAAAAATATAATTTTCGAAACCTTTTGTTTTAAGTTATCATAAGTAGTTGGTATAATTTCTACAACACCCAAGCATTCTAACGGGATAAGCTGAACAAAAGCGTAGAAGTGAAAACATGAACAATATTCTGAAAATGACCAGAACGTGTAACAAAGATTAATTTGAATTTGTCTGAATACTTACCCCCTGTGGAAAAACATCAAGGGCAGAGGAAAAATTGTATAAATATATATTAAAAATCACTTTATATACAAAAGATCCTCATCTTTTTCATTTCTCTTTCTTTATAGGGAATAGGGAAATCCTCAATTGGAAGCTTAATTGTCATGCCTTTATTTGTTAGTGGCATTTATAGTTACAATGGTTTTGGAAACATACCTTCATCATTGTGCACGCATGTTCCTTGTTACCGAAATATTGCAACACTAGTTCGTTTAAGTATGACAAACACACAATATAAGCATAGCATCCATGACTTTATTACAGATGAACATACAATTTTCGAAACCTATTGTTTTAAGTTATCATGTATAGGTGGTATAATTTCTACAAAACCCAAGCATTGTTACGTGGTGGGCTAAACAAAAGCGTAGAAGTAAATACATGAACAAGATTTAAAAAAATGACCAGAACATACTTATAAAGACATATTTAAAATCAGATGGATACTTACGGACTATAAACAAAGGACAAGGGGACAGGGGAAAAAAGGACATTAGATTACACTTTATATACAAATAATTCTCATCTTTTTCATTTCTCTTTCTTCATGAGGAAGAAGGAGATCATCAATTGGAAGCCTAGAAAATAGCTTTATGCTTTTAATTTGTAGTGCCATTTATGGTTCGATGGTTTTGAAAACATATCTTCATCATTGTGCATGCATATCCCTTCTTACCAAAGGATTACAGCACTAGTTCATTTAGGTAAGACAAACAAACAATATAAGCATAGAATCTGTGCCTTTATTAAAGATGAACAATTAAATTTTCAAAACCAATGGTTGGAATTTTTCATATAAAGGTGGAATTATTTATACACTACTCAAGCATTCTAACGTGGTGGGCTGAACCAAAGCGTATAAGTCTAAACATGAACAAGATTATGAAAAATGACCAGAACATGTGGACAAAAAAAAAATGATTTTAGATGGATACTTACGTTCTATGAACAAAGGACAAGGGGACAGGACAAAAACATACAGATGACATTAGATTACACTTTATATACAAATGATACTCGTCTTTTTCACTTCTCTTTCTTCATGGGGAAGAATGAGATCACCAATTGGAAGCCTAAAAAAAAGTGTTATGCTTTTATGCTTTAGTGCCATTGATGGTTCGATGGTTTTGGAACTATATTTTTATCATTGTGCACGCATATTCCTTCTTACCGAAAGATTGCAACACTAGTTCTTTTAAGTAAGACAAACACACAATATAAGCATAGAATCCGTGACTATATTAAAGATGAAAAATAAAATTTTCGAAACCTATTGTTTTAAGTTATCATGTGTAGGTGGTATAATTTCTACAACACCCAAGCATTCTAACGGGATAAGCTGGACAAAAGCGTAGAAGTGAAAACATGAACAAGATTTTAAAATATGACAAAAACATATGAACAAAGACATATTACAATTTAGATTGATACTTACGTTCTATGAACAAAGGACAATTGGACAGGAAAAAAAGATGAAATTAGATTACACTTTATATACAAATGATACTCATCTTTTTCATTTCTCTTTCTTCATGGGGAAGAAGGAGATCATCAATTGGAAGCCTAAAAAATAGTTGTATGCTTTTATTTTTAGTGCCATTGATGGTTCGATGGTTTTGGAAGCTATCTTCATCATGGTGCAAGCATAATCCTTCTTACCGAAAGATTGCAACACTAGTTCATTTAAGTAAGACAAACACACAATATAAGCATAGAATCCGTGACTATATTAAAGATGAAAAATAAAATTTTTATAGGTGGATCCATTTCTACAACACTCAATTATTATAACGTGGTGGGCTGAACCATAGCGTAGAAGTCTAAACATAAACAAGATTATGAAAAATTACCAGAACATGTGACAAAAATATATGTGATTTTAGATGGATACTTACGTTCTATGAACAAAGGACAAGGGAAAAGGAAAAAACATACAGATATCATTAGATTACACTTTATATAAAAATGATACTCATCTTTTTCATTTCTCTTTCTTTCCCTTGGAAGAAGGAGATCATCAATTGGAAGCCTAAAAAATAGTTGTATGTTAATATTTATTAGTGCCATTTATGGTTCGATGGTTTTGGAGACTACCTTCATCATAGTGCAAGCATTTTCTTCTTACTGAAAAATTGCAACACTAGTTCATTTAAAGGGATAGTTGAGTTCTGTTTTCAGACCGCAAATGCCTTGGTTATTGCTCTTATTCTTATCTATGACATTTATAGTGCCCTTTTAGAACCTAAAATTGCTATGAAGGTAATTTTAGACCACAAAATGTGTGAAATTTATCCAATACGATCATACCAATTCAGCTACACTTTAAAAAAAAAACACGGTGACCGTTTATTAAGTATTTAATTAAAAATAAAAATACACGAGCCGGCTTATCGTGGGTAATATAAGCAACACGAAAATGCCCAAAAAACAGCCAACATCGGCATTGGCTGAAATACGACCTAAAAGGCGTTATTTCGTTTTTTCAGCGGTTTCTTCAATTTTTTTAAAATATCTAATACTTGTGGTGGTACACAAGTATTAGAAATCGTAAAATTTCAGCCGTCTCTGAACCGATTTTTATCAAACAAGGGTGATTTTGTCATTTAAATATTATGTTCTTTCAAATTTGACACTCAGTTTTTCATTATCTCACAATTTTTTTTTTGTGTAGCGCCCTCTGCAACAGAAATCAACTATCCCTTTAAGTAAGACAAACACACAATATAAGCATAGCATCTGTGACTTTATTAACAATGAAAAATACAATTTTCAAAACCTATCGTTTTAAGTTATCATGTATAGGTGGTACAATTTCTACAACACCCAAGCATTCTTACGTGGTGGGCTAAACAAAAGCGTAGAAGTGAATACATGAACAAGATTTAAAAAAAATGACCAGAACATACAAATAAAGAAATATTTAAATTCAGATGGATACTTACGGACTATACACAAAGGACAAGGGGACAGGGAAAAAAGTACATTAGATTACACTTTATATACAAATAATACTCATCTTTTTCATTTCTCTTTCTTCATGGGGAAGAAGGAGATTATCAATTGGAAGCCTAGAAAATAGTTTTATGCTTTTAATTTGTAGTGCCATTCCTGCTTCGATGGTTTTGAAAACATATCTTCATCATTGTGCATGCATATCCCTTCTTACCGAAGGATTACAACACTAGTTAATTTAAGTAAGACAAACAAACAATATAAGCATGGAATCTGTGCCTTTTTTTAAGATGAAAAATTAAGTTTTCGAAACCAATGGTTGGAAGTTTTCATATATAGGTGGAATCATTTCTACACTACTCAAGCATTCTATCGTGGTGGGCTGAACCAAAGCGTATAAGTCTAAACATGAACAAGATTCTGAAAAATGACCAGAACATTTGAAAAAATATATATGATTTTAGATGGATACTTACATTCTATGAACAAAGGACAAGGGGACAGGAAAAAAAAACATACAGATGACATTAGATTACACTTTATATACAAATGATACTCGTCTTTTTCATTTCTCTTACTTCATGGGGAAGAATGAGATCATCAATAGGAAGCCTAAAAAAAAGTTGTATGCTTTTATCTTTTAGTGCCATTGATGGTTCGATGGTTTTGGAACCATACCTTCATCATTGTGCACGCATATTCCTTCTTACCGAAAGATTGCAACACTAGTTCATTTAAGTAAGACAAACACACAATATAAGCATAGAATCCGTGACTTTATTAAAGAAGAAAAATACAATTTTCGAAACCTATTGTTTTAAGTTATCATGTACAGGTGGTATAATTTCTACAACACCCAAGCATTCTAACGGGATAAGCTGAACAAAAGCGTAGACGTGAATACATGAACAATATTCTAAAAAAATGACCAGAACGTGTAACAAAGGTTAATTTGAATTTGTTTGAATACTTACCCCCTATGGAAACAGACCAAAGGCAGAGGAAAAATTATATAAATATATATTAGAAAACACTTTATATACAAATGATACTCATCTTTTTCATTTCAATTTCTTTATGGGGAATAGGGAGATCATCAATTGGAAGCCTAAGAGATAATTGTCATGCCTTTATTTGTTAGTGGCATTTATGGTTACAATAGTTCTGGAAACATACCTTAATGATTGTGAAAATATATTCCTTCTTACCGACAGATTGCAACACTAGTTAATTTACGCAAGACAAAAAGACAATATAAGCATAGAATCCGTGACTATACATTTTCAAAACCAATGGTTGGAAATTTTCATTTATAGGTGGAATCATTTCTACAACACTCAATCATTCTAACGTGGTGGGCTGAACCAAAGCGTAGAAGTCTAAACATGAACCAGATTATGAAAAATGAACAGAACATGTGACAAAAATATTTATGATTTTAGATGGAAACTTACGTTCTATGAACAAAGGACAAGGGAAAGGAAAAAACATACAGATAAAATTAGATTACACTTTATATACAAATGATACTCATATTTTTCATTTCCCTTTCTCCATGGGGAAGAAGGAGAACATCAATTGGAAGCCTAACAAATAGTTGTATGTTAATATTTATTAGTGCCATTTATGGTTCGATGGTTTTGGAGACTACCTTCATCATTGTGCAAGCATTTTCCTTCTTACCAAAAGCTTGCAACACTAGTTCATTTAAGTAAGACAAACACACAATATAAGCATAGAATCCGTGACTTTATTAAAGATGAAAAATACAATCTTCGAAACCATTTGTATAGGTGGTATAATTTCTACAACACCCAAGCATTCTAACGAGATAAGCTGAACAAAGGCGTAGAAGTGAATGCATGAACAATATTCTGAAAAATGACCAGAACGTGTAACAAACATTAATTTGAATTTGTTTGAATACTTACCCCCTATGGAAAAAGATCAAGGGCAGAGGAAAAATGTTATTAATATATATTAAAATTCACTTTATATACAAATGATACTCATCTTTTTTCATTTCTCTTTCTATATGGGGAATAGGGAGATCATCAATTGGAAGCCTAAGAGATAATTGTCATGCCTTTATTTGTTATTGGCATTTACGGTTACAATAGTTTTAGAAACATACCTTAATGTTTGTGCACGCATATTCCTTCTTACCGAAAGATTGCAACACTAGTTCTTTTAAGTAAGACAAACACACATTAAAAGCATATCCCCCGTGACTTTATAAAAGATGAAAAATAAAATTTTCAAAACCAATGTAGGTGGAATCATTTCTACAACACTCAAGCATTCTAACGTGGTGGGCTAAACAAAAGCGTAGAAGTGAATATATGAACAAGATTTAAAAAAAATGACCAGAACATACTTATAAAGACATATTTAAATTCAGATGGATACTTACGGACTATAAACAAAGGACAAGGGGACAGGGAAAAAAGGACATTAGATTACACTTTATATACAAATAATACTCATCTTTTTCGTTTCTCTTTCTTTATGGGGAAGAAGGAGATCATCAATTGGAAGCCTAGAAAATAGCTTTATGCTTTTAATTTGTAGTGCCATTTATGGTTCGATGGTTTTGAAAACAAATCTTCATCATTGTGCATGCATATCCCTTCTTACCGAAGGATTACAACACTAGTACATTTAAGTAAGACAAACAAACAATATAAGCATGGAATCTGTGCCTTTATTTAAGATGAAAAATTAAGTTTTCCAAACCAATGGTTGGAAGTTTTCATATATAGGTAGAATCATTACTACACTACTCAAGCATTCTATCGTGGTGGGCTGAACCAAAGCGTATAAGTCTAAACATGAACAAGATTCTGAAAAATGACCAGAACATTTGAAAAAATATATATGATTTTAGATGGATACTTACATTCTATGAACAAAGGACAAGGGGACAGGAAATAAAAACATACAGATGACATTAGATTACACTTTATATACAAATGATACTCGTCTTTTTCATTTCTCTTTCTTCATGGGGAAGAATGAGACTTTCAGTTGGAAGCCTAAAAAAAAGTGTTATGCTTTTATTCTTAAGTGCCATTGATGGTTCGATGGTTTTGGAATCATACCTTTATCATTGTGCACGCATATTCCTTCTTACCGAAAGATTGCAACACTAGTTCATTTAAGTAAGACAAACACACAATATAAGCATAGAATCCGTGACCTTATTAAAGATGAAAAATACAATTTTCGAAACCTATTGTTTTAAGTTATCATCTATAGGTGGTACAATTTCTAAAACACCCAAGCATTATAAAGGGATAAGCTGAACAAAAGCGTAGAAGTGAATACATGAACAATATTCTGAAAAATGACCAGAACGTGTAACAAAGATTAATTTGAATTTGTTTGAATACTTACCCCCTAAGGAAAAAGACCAAGGGCAGAGGAAAAATTATATAAATATATATTAGAAAACACTTTATATACAAATGATACTCATCTTTTTCGTTTCTCTTTCTTTATGGGGAAGAAGGAGATCATCAATTGGAAGCCTAGAAAATAGCTTTATGCTTTTAATTTGTAGTGCCATTTATGGTTCGATGGTTTTGAAAACATATCTTCATCATTGTGCATGCATATCCCTTCTTACCGAAGGATTACAACACTAGTACATTTAAGTAAGACAAACAAACAATATAAGCATGGAATCTGTGCCTTTATTTAAGATGAAAAATTAAGTTTTCGAAACCAATGGTTGGAAGTTTTCATATATAGGTAGAATCATTACTACACTACTCAAGCATTCTATCGTGGTGGGCTGAACCAAAGCGTATAAGTCTAAACATGAACAAGATTCTGAAAAATGACCAGAACATTTGAAAAAATATATATGATTTTAGATGGATACTTACATTCTATGAACAAAGGACAAGGGGACAGGAAAAAAAAACATACAGATGACATTAGATTACACTTTATATACAAATAATACTCATCTTTTTCATTTCTCTTTCTTCATGGGGAAGAAGGAGATTATCAATTGGAAGCCTAGAAAATAGTTTTATGCTTTTAATTTGTAGTGCCATTCCTGCTTCAATGGTTTTGAAAACATATCTTCATCATTGTGCATGCATATCCCTTCTTACCGAAGGATTACAACACTAGTTAATTTAAGTAAGACAAACACACAATATAAGCATAGAATCCGTGACCTTATTAAAGATGAAAAATACAATTTTCGAAACCTATTGTTTTAAGTTATCATCTATAGGTGGTACAATTTCTAAAACACCCAAGCATTATAAAGGGATAAGCTGAACAAAAGCGTAGAGGTGAATACATGAACAATATTCTGAAAAATGACCAGAACGTGTAACAAAGATTAATTTGAATTTGTTTGAATACTTACCCCCTAAGGAAAAAGACCAAGGGCAGAGGAAAAATTATATAAATATATATTAGAAAACACTTTATATACAAATGATACTCATCTTTTTCATTTCTCTTTCTTTATGGGGAATAGGGAGTTCATCAATTTGAAGCCTAAGAGATAATTGTCATGCCTTTATTTGCTAGTGGCATTTATGGTTACAATAGTTTTGGAAACATACCTTAATGATTGTGCACGCATATTCCTTCTTACCGAAAGATTGCAACACTAGTTATTTTACTTAAGACAAAAAGACAATATAAGCATAGAATCCGTGACTATATTAAAGATGAAAAATAAAAATTTCAAAACCAATCGTTAGAAGTTTTCATATATAGGTGGAATCATTTCTACAACACTCAATCATTCTAACGTGGTGGGCCGAACCAAAGCGTAGAAGTCTAAACATGAACCTGATTATGAAAAATGACCAAAACATGTGACAAAAATATATATGATTTTAGATGGAGACTTAATACGTTCTATGAACAAAGGACAAGGGGAAAGGAAAAAAACATACAGATAACATTAGATTACACTTTATATACATATTGATACTCATATTTTTCAATTCTCTTTCTTAATGGGGAAGAAGGAGATCATCAATTGGAAGCCTAAAAAATAGTTGTACGTTAATATGTATTAGTGCCATTTATGGTTCGATGGTTTTGGAGACTATACCTTCATCATTGTGCAAGCATTTTCCTTCTTACCGAAAGATTGCAACACTAGTTCATTTAAGTAAGATAAACACACAATATAAGCATAGAATCCGTGACTTTATTAAAGATTAAAAATACAATTTTCGAAACCTTTTGTATAGGTGGTATAAATTCTACAACACCCAAGCATTCTAACGGGTAAGCTGAACAAAAGCGTAGAAGTGAATACATGAACAATATTCTGCAAAATTACCAGAACTTGTAACAAAGATTAATTTGAATTTGTTTGAATACTTACCCCCTATGGAAAAAGTCCAAGGGCAGAGGAAAAAATATATAAATATATATTAAAAAACACTTCATATACAAATGATACTTATCTTTTTCATTTCTCTTTCTTTATGGGGAATATGGAGATCACCAATTGGAAGCCTAAGAGATAATTGTCATGCCTTTATTTGTTAGTGGCATTTATGGTTACAATAGTTTTGGAAACATACCTTAATGATTGTGCACGCATATTCCTTCTTACCGAAAGATTGCAACACTAGTTATTTTATTTAAGACAAAAAGACAATATAAGCATAGAATCCGTGACTATATTGAAGATTACAAATAAAATTTTCAAAACCAATGGTTGGAAGTTTTCATATATAGGTGGAATTATTTCTACAACACTCAATCATTCTAACGTGGTGGGCCGAACCAAAGCGTAGAAGTCTAAACATGAACCGGATTATGAAAAATGACCAGAACATGTGACAAAAATATTTATGATTTTAGATGGATACTTAATACGTTCTATGAACAAAGGACAAGGGGAAAGGATAACACATACAGATAACATTAGATTACACTTTATATACAAATGATACTCGTCTTTTTCATTTATCTTTCTTAATGGGGAAGAAGGAGATCATCAATTGGAAGCCTAAAAAATAGTTGTACGTTAATATTTATTGGTGCCATTTATGGTTCGATGGTTTTGGAGACTACCTTCATCATTGTGCAAGCATTTTCCTTCTTACCGAAAGATTGCAACACTAGTTCATTTAAGTAAGATACAAAAAGACAATATAAGCATAGAATCCGTGACTATATTAAAGATGACAAATAAAAAATTCAAAACCAATCGTTAGAAGTTTTCATATATAGGTGGAATCATTTCTACAACACTCAATCATTCTAACGTGGTGGGCCGAACCAAAGCGTAGAAGTCTAAACATGAACCTGATTATTAAAAATGACCAAAACATGTGACAAAAATATATATGATTTTAGATGGAGACTTAATACGTTCTATGAACAAAGGACAAGGGGAAAGGAAAAAAACATACAGATAACATTAGATTACACTTTATATACATATTGATACTCATATTTTTCAATTCTCTTTCTTAATGGGGAAGAAGGAGATCATCAATTGGAAGCCTAAAAAATAGTTGTACGTTAATATGTATTAGTGCCATTTATGGTTCGATGGTTTTGGAGACTATACCTTCATCATTGTGCAAGCATTTTCCTTCTTACCGAAAGATTGCAACACTAGTTCATTTAAGTAAGATAAACACACAATATAAGCATAGAATCCGTGACTTTATTAAAGATTAAAAATACAATTTTCGAAACCTTTTGTATAGGTGGTATAAATTCTACAACACCCAAGCATTCTAACGGGTAAGCTGAACAAAAGCGTAGAAGTGAATACATGAACAATATTCTGCAAAATGACCAGAACTTGTAACAAAGATTAATTTGAATTTGTTTGAATACTTACCCCCTATGGAAAAAGTCCAAGGGCAGAGGAAAAAATATATAAATATATATTAAAAAACACTTCATATACAAATGATACTTATCTTTTTCATTTCTCTTTCTTTATGGGGAATAGGGAGATCACCAATTGGAAGCCTAAGAGATAATTGTCATGCCTTTATTTGTTAGTGGCATTTATGGTTACAATAGTTTTGGAAACATACCTTAATGATTGTGCACGCATATTCCTTCTTACCGAAAGATTGCAACACTAGTTATTTTATTTAAGACAAAAAGACAATATAAGCATAGAATCCGTGACTATATTGAAGATTACAAATAAAATTTTCAAAACCAATGGTTGGAAGTTTTCATATATAGGTGGAATTATTTCTACAACACTCAATCATTCTAACGTGGTGGGCCGAACCAAAGCGTAGAAGTCTAAACATTAACCGGATTATGAAAAATGACCAGAACATGTGACAAAAATATTTATGATTTTAGATGGATACTTAATACGTTCTATGAACAAAGGACAGGGGGAAAGGATAACACATACAGATAACATTAGATTACACTTTATATACAAATGATACTCGTCTTTTTCATTTATCTTTCTTAATGGGGAAGAAGGAGATCATCAATTGGAAGCCTAAAAAATAGTTGTACGTTAATATTTATTGGTGCCATTTATGGTTCGATGGTTTTGGAGACTACCTTCATCATTGTGCAAGCATTTTCCTTCTTACCGAAAGATTGCAACACTAGTTCATTTAAGTAAGATACAAAAACAATATAAGCATGGAATATGTGCCTTTATTCAAGATGAAAAATTAAGTTTTCGAAACCAATGGTTGGAAGTTTTCATATATAGGTGGAATCATTTCTACACTACTCAAGCATTCTATCGTGGTGGGCTGAACCAAAGCGTATAAGTCTTAACATGAACAAGATTATGAAAAATGACCAGAACATTTGAAAAAATAAATATGATTTTAGATGGATACTTACATTCTATGAACAAAGGACAAGGGGACAGGAAAAAAAACATACAGATGACATTAGATTACACTTTATATACAAATGATACTCGTCTTTTTCATTTCTCTTTCTACATCGAGAATAAGGAGATCATCAATTGGAAGCCTAAAAAGTAGTTTTATGCTTCTTTTTTTTTTAGTGCCATTTATTGTTCGATGGTTTTGGAGACTACCCTTCATCATTGTGCAAGCATATTCCTTCTTACCGAAAGATTGCAACACTAGTAAGTTTAAGTTAGACAAACACACAATATAAGCATAGAATCCGTGACTTTATTAAAGATGAAAAATACAATTTTCGAAACCTATCGTTAAAGTTATCATGTATACAGGTGAGCATTCTTACGTGGTGGGCTAAACAAAAGCGTAGAAGTGAATACATGAACAAGATTTTGAAAAAATGACCAGAACATACAAATAAAGACATATTTAATTTCAGATGGATACTTACGGACTATAAACAAAGGACAAGGTTGCAGGGAAAAAAAAGGACATTAGATTACACTTTATATACAAATAATACTCATCTTTTTCATTTCTCTTTCTTCATGGAGAAGAAGGAGATCATCAATTGGAAGCCTAGAAAATAGCTTTATGCTTTTATTTTGTAGTGCCATTTATGGTTCGATGATTTTGAAAACATATCTTCATCATTGTGCATGCATATCCCTTCTTACCGAAGGATTACAACACTAGTTCATTTAAGTAATACAAACACAAAATAAAAGCATATCCCTCGTGACTTTATTAAAGAGATGGTTCATTGAAATGTGGAAAATGGGCAAATTACACCTGTACAGATTGCCGAGAACATTAACAAAAATGAGCAAAGTACTTTTGAAGCCCTCACTAAATGAATTGGCGGCGTTATTTCACATGCGAAACGATGACGTCACAATATGAACAACCTACATCACACATTCGGGACAATGTTGGATACCCATTGCAATTTTCAAATATGGGTTAACGTTGTTTGTATATTTACCGCCAGTGGTGATATTTCCTCTATTTTTGGCATTTTGAATGAGATACACTGAATAAATGATACTTTCTACAAATGTTTGTTTGATTTTGATTTTTTTTTTTCCCGTCACTTTTGAGCATACAAATCGGAAAAATAATCACATATTCTGAGGGCACTTCAGCGTGTATGTGTCTGATCTGGGAAGGCAAAGGATATTTTGCATGCTGACCTAACGACTCTTTTGGAGTAACATAGGCGACAAATTTACATAGAATTGTCCAGATATTCATTACAAAAATGTGTGATTAGGCTGATTTATTTACATTTTTGATAAATTAAGTCGTATATTACCTGATAAACCGAGAGAAACAGATCAGTCCGGTTCGCGATTCACGGCTAGCTCGAGCGCCGAGCTACGGGCTAGGCTGGCTAGCAAGCTGCGCTAGATGTCAATGAATTGCACACATAGTACATGCACAGAGTACGCACGCACAGCTACTAGCTACCGGAAACTTGAACGCTACATCGACGATATATTCACTCGCTTTTTGAAAGTTATATACCATTTATCTAGACCAACGTCAGATTAAGAACCAAAATCATGCCGTGGAGTGAGGAGCCTTCTGGAGTATACTCAAGTATGTTTTCGTCCATATCCATATTTCCAGGGGATTTTGATGAAGGTAAACAGCGTTAGGTATTTAATGGGTACGGTACTTGAGAGTCAATGCAATACATGTGAATCGAACGCAAACTGCATCTCGCACCGTCGTCAATCATTTCAGCTGAGCGGCCCGCTGTTCATATTGTGACGTCACTTCAAAAATCAGCTGACTTACGATGTTTTCGGGGCGTTGAGTGGATTGATTTTTCGTCAAGTTCAATCAACTTTTATAAATTTCGCTCGCATGTACAAGTTACACAAATGTAATGATTTTACTCAGTGTAATTTTTCAATTGCAATGATACCAAATTCAGTCAAGTTTGATATCAATAAACCATCTCTTTAAAGATGACAAATACAAAATTTGAAACCAATGGTTGGAAGTTTTCATATATAGGTGGAATCATTTGTACACAACTCAATCATTCCAACGTGGTGAGCTGAACCAAAGCGTTGAAGTCTAAACATGAACAAGATTCTGAAAAATGACCAGAACGTGTAACAAAGATTAATTTGAATTTGTTTGAATACTTACCCCCTATGGAAAAAGACCAAGGGCAGAGGAAAAGTTATATTTATATATATATATATATATTAGAAAACACTTTTTATACAAATGATACCTATCTTTTTCATTTCTCTTTCTTTATGGGAAATATGGAGATCATCAATTGGAAGCCTAAGAGATATTTTTCATGCCTTTATTTGTTAGTGGCATTTATGGTTACAATGGTTTGGAAACATACCTTCATCATTGTGCATGCATATCCCATCTTACCGAAGGATTACAACACTAGTTCATTTAAGTAAAACAAACACACAATATATGCATAAAATCTGTGACTTTATTAAAGATGAAAAATAACATTTTCGTAACCAATCGTTGAAAGTTATCATATATAGGTGGAATTATTTCTAAAACACTCAAGAATTATAACGTGGTGAGCTGAACCAAAGCGTAGAAGTCTAAACATGAACAAGATTCTGAAAAATGACCATAACATGTGACAAAAATATATATGAATTTAGATGGAGACTTACGTTCTATGAACAAAGGGCAAGGGGAAAGGAAACAAAATGATATTAGATTACACTTTATATACAAATGATACTCATCTTTCTCATTTCTTTTTCTTCATGGGGAAGAAGAAGATCAACAGCTGTAAGTCTTACGGACAATTTTCAGGCCTTTATTTTTAAGTGACATTTATGGATAGAATGGTTTAGAAAACATATCTTTATTTAGGAAAATCTATATCCATTCTCAACGTTGGGTTACAACAGCTGCTTATAATAGTAAGACAGAAATATAAAATAATATAAAATCCGTGACTTTATGAACATATTTGATATGAAATTTCAAAATCAATGCCAAAAAATGATCATAGATAGGTGATAGCATGTCCAAAACACCCATCTATTCTATTGTGGTAAGCTAAATAAAAAGCCCAGAAGTGAATAATAGATACAAATTCGGAAAGATGATCACAATTTTTTAAGAAATTATAATAGAAATTAGATTGATACTTACCCACTATGAGCAAAGCCAAAGGGTGGCAGAAAAAAGACATAAATATATTTTAGAACACACTTTATATACAAATGATACTCATCTTTTTCATTTCTCTTTCTTCATGGGGAAGAAGGAGATCATCAATTGGAAGCCTAGAGAATAGTTGTATGATTTTAGTTTTTAGTGCCATTCATGGTTCGATGGTTTTGGAAACATATCTTCATCATTGTGCACGCATATTCCTTCTTACCGAAAGATTGCAACACTAGTTAATTTAAAGATAAACTTGAGTTCTAGTAAAAAAAGAAAATGAATTCTCACAGAATCTAACGAAACTTACACTGAATGTTCAAGATTACAAATAAATGTCATGTGCCAAACAATTTTGGAAGAAAATGTACACTGGCTGAGTAATGAGCATAGACAGATAAGGAAATCAGGGTAGTACTAGCCCCGACACCATGTGTGTTGTCCCATATACATCTTTCTGTGTAAGTGATTGTAACTTTACCAAGACTCTGCCAAATTTATGATGAGTTTGATGACTCCAGAACCTTGCATTACACACCATTACTTACATGCTATATGATCAAATTTTCTGATCCATTCCACACCTTTTCTTTCACAATGCAATCGCATTACCAGAACTCAAGTTTATCTTTAAGTAATACAAACACACAATATAAGCATAGAATCTGTGACTTTATTAAAGATGAAAAATTAATTTTCGAAACCAATGGTTGGAAATGTTCATATAAAGGTGGAATCATTTCTACAACACTCAAGCATTCTAACGTGGTGGGTTAAACAAAAGCGTAGAAGTATAAACATGAACAAGAATAAGAAAAATGACCAGAACATGTGACAAAAATATATATGATTTTAGATGGAAACTTACGTTCTATGGACAAAGGACAAGGGGAAAGGAAAAAACATACAGATGACATTAGATTACACTTTATATACAAATGATACTCATCTTTATCATTTCTCTTTCTACATCGGGAATAAGGAGATCATCAATTGGAAGCCTAACAAATAGTTTCATGCTTTTTTTGTTAGTGCCATTTATGGTTCGATGGTTTTGGAAACATACCTTCATCATTGTGCACGCATATTCCTTCTTACCGAAAGATTGCAACACTAGTTAATTTACGTATGACAAAAAGACAATATAAGCATAGAATCCGTGACTTTATTAAAGATGAAAAATAACATTTTCGAAACCAATGGTTGGAAGTTTTCATATATAGGTGGAATCATTTCTACAACACTCAATCATTCTAACGTGGTGAGCTGAACGACAGCGTAGAAGTCTAAACATGAACAAGATTATGAAAAATGACCAGAACATGTTACAAAAATAAATATGCTTTTAGATGGATACTTACGGACTATGAACAAAGGACAAGGGGAAAGGAAAAATATACAGATGACATTAGATTACACTTTATTTACAAATGATACTCATCTTGTTCATTTCTCTTTCATCATGGGGATGAAGGAGATCATCAATTGGAAGCCTACAAAATTGTTTTATGATTTTATTTTTAGTGCCATTTATGGTTCGATGGTTTTGGGAACATATCTTCATCAATGTGCATGTATATCCCTTTTTACCGAAGGATTACAACACTAGTTCTTTTTAGTAAGACAAACACACAATATATAGCGTAGAATCTGTGACTTTTTTAAAGATGAAAAATAAAATGTTCGAAACAATTTGTTGGAATTTATCATGTATAGGTGGTATAATTTCTACAACACCCGAGCATTCTAACGTGGTAAGCTGAACCAAAGCGTAGAAATCTAAACAATGACCAGAACATGTGACAAAAATAAATATGAATTTAGATGGATACTTACTGACTATGAACAAATGACAAGGGGAAAGGAAAAGTATACAGATAATATTAAATTACACTTTCTTTACAAATGATACTAATCTTTTTCATTTCCCTTTCATCATGGGGAAGAAGGAGATCATCAATTATTGGAAGCCTAAGAAATAGTTTTATGCTTTTATTTGTTAGTGCCATTCATGATTCGATGGATTTTGAAATATATCTTTATCATTGTGCATGTATATCCCTTCTTACCGAAGGATTACAACACTAGTTCATTTGAGTAAGACAAACACATAATATAAGCATTTCCCCGTGACTTTATTAATGATGACAAATTAAATTTCGAAACCAATGGTTGGAAGTTTTCACATTTAGGTGGAATCATTTTTACACTACTCAAGCATTCTAACGTGGTGAGCTGAACCAAAGCCTAAAAGTCTAAACATGAACAAGATTATGATAAATGACCAGAACATGTGACAAAAATATATATTAATTTAGATGGATACTTACGTTCTATGAACAAAGGACAATGGGAAAGGAAAAACATACAGATGACATTAGATTACACTTGATATACAAATGATACTTATCTTTTTCATTTCTCTTTCATCATGGGGATGAAGGAGATCATCAATGTGAAGCCTAAAAAATAGTTTTATGCTTTTATTTGTTAGTGCCATTCATGGTTCGATGGTTTTGGAAACATATCTTCACCATTGTGAATGTATATCCCTTCTTACCGAAGGATTACAACACTAGTTCATTTAAGTAAGACAAACACACAATATAAGCATTTCCCCGTGACTTTATTAATGATGACAAATAAAATTTTCGAAACCAATGGTTGGAAGTTTTCACATTTAGGTGGAATCATTTTTACACTACTCAAGCATTCTAACGTGGTGAGCTGAACCAAAGCCTAGAAGTCTAAACATGAACAAGATTATGATAAATGACCAGAACATGTGACAAAAATATATATGAATTTAGATGGATACTTACGTCCTATGAACAAAGGACAAGGGGAAAGGAAAAAATATACAGATTACATAAGATTACACTTCACATACGAATGATACTAATCTTTTTCATTTCTCTTTCATCATTGGGAAGAAGGAGATCATCAATTATTGGAAGCCTAAGAAATAGTTTTATGCTTTTATTTGTTAGTGCCATTCATGGTTCGATGGATTTGGAAACATATCTTCATCATTGTGCATGTATATCCCTGGTTACCGAAGGATTACAACACTAGTTAATTTAAGTAAGATAAACACACAATATAAGCATAGAATCTGTGACTTTATTAAAGATGGAAAATAGAATTTTCGAAACCTATTGTTAGGAGTTTTCATATATAGGTGGAATAATTTCTACACTTCTCATGCATTCTAACGTGGTGAGCTGAAGGATTACAACACCAGTTCATTTAAGTAAAATAAAATACACCATATAAGCATAGAATCTGTGACTTTATTAAAGATGAAAAATTGAATTTTCGAAACCTATTGTTGGAAGTTTTCATATATAGGTGGAATCATTTCTACACTTCTCATGCATTCTAACGTGGTGAGCTGAACCAAAGCGTCGAAGTCTAGACATGAACAAAATTATGAAAAATGACCAGAACATTTGACAAAAATATATATGAATTTAGATGGATACTTACGTCCTATGAACAAAGGACAAGGGGAAAGGAAAAAACATACAGATGACATTAGATTACACTTGATATACAAATGATACTTATCTTTTTCATTTCTCTTTAATCATGGGGATGAAGGAGATCATCAATTTGAAGCCTAAAAAATAGTTGTATGCTTTTATTTGTTTGTGCCATTCATGGTTCGATGGTTTTGGAAACATATCTTCACCATTGTGAATGTATATCCCTTCTTACCGAAGGATAACAACACTAGTTCATTTAAAGATAAACTCCAGTTCTGGTAAAAAAAAAAAAAAAAATTCCCACAGAAATTAAACGAAACTTACACTGCATGTTCAAAATTTCAAATAAAGGACATGTGCGAAACAATTTTGGAAGAAAATGTATACTGGCTGAGAAATGAGCATAGAAAGACAAGGAAATCAAGGTAGTACTAGCCCCGACACCATGTGTGTTGTCCCATATATAGCTTTCTGTGTACAGTGCTCGTTACTTTACCAAGACTCGGCCAAATTTATTATGATTTTGATGACTCCAGAACCTTGCAGTGCACACCAATACTTACATGCTACATGATCAACTTTTTCTGATCCATTCCACACCTTTTCTTTCACAATGCAATCGCATTACCAGAACTGGAGTTTATCTTTAACAAACACACAATATAAGCATAGAATCTGTGACTTTATTAAAGATGGAGAAAAAAAATCCGAAACCTATTATATTAAGTTATCATGTATACGTGGTATAATTTCTACAACACCCAAGCATTCTAACGGGATGAGCTGAACGAAAGCGTCGAAGTCTAAAAATGAACAAGATTATGAAAAATGACCAGAACATGTGACCAAAAAATATATGAATTTAGAAGAATACTTACGGACTATTAACAAAGGACAAGGGGACAGAAAAAAAACATACAGCTGACATTAGATTACACTTCATATACAAATGATACTCATCTTTTTCCTTTCGCTTTCTTCATGGGGAAGAAGGAGATCATCAATTGGAAGCCTAACAAATAGTTTTCTGCTTTTATTTTTTAGTGCCGTTTATGGTTCCATGGTTTGGAAACATATGTTCATCATTGTGTAAAAATATCCTTTCATATAGAACGATTACAACATTAGTTCATTTAAGTAAGACAAACACACAATATAAGCATAGAATCCGTGACTTTGTTAAAGATGAAAAATAAAATTTTCGAAGCCTATTGTTTTAAGTTATCATGTATAGGTGGTATAATTTCAACAACATCCAAGCATTCTAACAGGATGAGCTGAACGAAAGCGTAGAAGTCTTAACATGAACAAGATTTTAAAATATGACAAAAACATATAAACAAAGACATATTACAATTAAGATTGATACTTACGTTCTATGAACAAAGGACAATGGGACAGGAAAAAAAGATGACATTAGATTACACTTTATATACAAATGATACTCATCTTTTTCATTTCTCTTTCTTCATGGGGAAGAAGGAGATCATCAATTGGAAGCCTACAAAATAGTTGTATGCTTTTATTTTTTTAGTGCCATTGATGGTTACAATAGTTTTGGAAACATACCTTAATGATTGTGCACGCATATTCCTTCTTACCGAAAGATTGCAACACTAGTTATTTTATTTAAGACAAAAAGACAATATAAGCATAGAATCCGTGACTTTATTAAAGATGAAAAATAGAATTTTCGAAACCTATTGTTTTAAGTTATCATGTATAGGTGGTATAATTTCTACAACACCAAAGTATTATAACGGGATAAGCTGAACAAAAGCGTAGAAGTGAATACTTGAACAAGATTCTGAAAAATGACCAGAACGTGTAACAAAGATTAATTTGAATTTGTTTGAATACTTACCCACTATGGAAAAAGACCAAGGGCAGAGGAAAAATTATATAAATATATTAGAAAACAGTTTATATACAAATGAAACTCATCTTTTTCATTTCTCTTTCGTTATGGGGAATAGGGAGATCATCAATTGGAAGACTGAGAGATAATTTTCATGCCTTGATTTGTTAGTGGCATTTATGGTTACAATGGTTTTGAAAACATACCTTCATGATTGTGCACAATATAACAAAGATATATTTGAATTTAGATGGATACTCACATTCTATAAACAAAGAACAAGGGGAAAGGAACACAAATACAGATTATATTAGATTACACATAGTATTCAAATGATACTCATCTTTTTCATTTTTCATTCTTAACCCGTTCCTTCTGGGAACCTGGTATACCAGACTCCCGTGGAGCTCACTCACAGACGGGAACCTGGTATACCAGATTCCCAAAATAGGCAGGTAAATGACGTCTTTGCAAGCCTAAAATTGCCTTTCCTTGCCACTAATTCACTAATCTAGTGGATTTGAGGGTTTTCCCAAAGTATATACTATCATTATCCATTCCTCCTGTTTGTTTTTACTTTCATATTATTCATTATAATTGTACTTTTTCATATGCATGTCAAGTTTTCTCTCATATGAAATTCCAGCAGCAGCTTATTGCAGCTCCGTGATGTCTGTCCCAGAGATATTGACTTTCGCTGAGACCTTCAATGCACATATTACTGTTACTGCTGGTATTTCATTGGGAGCAGCGCAAAGCTTATAACCAAAGCTTATAACGGAAGGCGGCACGCGCGGAACAATGCACTTCAATTCACTGCACTTGAAAGGAAAAGCCAAAGGTCAACTCGCTATTGTCAACAACAACAAGCAGTATTATAAGTCTAAAGCAAGATGGCGCGACCGCGAAAAAACCTTCTATTCAACTTTGATAAGGCTCGCGAGGCTCTACTCGATTCAGACTCCGAAAACGAGTGTTGATCAGGTGTATTTTGGATTTATTATTATGATATTTTTATCACCGACTCCCCCCCCCCCCCCCCCAGCTCAGATTTATTTTTTAGTTTGTCTCCTTTTTGTTTGTTTATATCATTTGGCTAAAGTATGATGTCCGACGTATATAGTACCGTCAATATAGCATAATAAACATTTCCTTTTCTAGCAGTTTGGTGCAACAGAGATTTACATTCAAAAGTTTTACTTTTTATAAGTATGGTACAGTAATATTCATCTCATTTCGACATTATCAGCCGCTCGTTTTATATTTCGTTCCCTATACTAAATATAAGGTATAGGTGAGAGGGGGTATAATTTATGTGAGAGAGAGGGGGAGATAGAAAGATAAACGTAGCCTGTATACTGTATTTATTTTTATGATATTTGTATACCCGATCAACCCCCCCCCCCCCCCCCCCTCTCCAGCTCTGATGTGTTTTCTTTACTTCGTCTGTTTTTCTTTGATGATATCTTTTCGCTAAAGTATAATATCTGACGTATAACATCAGGGATATCTTATGATAAATAATCTCAAGGAAGGGATGATGCCGGCATACAAGTAAATGGCGGAATAGACAAAATTATTAAAGATGAAGATGGAAAACGACATAGAAAGAGAGACAGAAGGACAGAGAGAGGGAGAGAGAGAGATAGAGGGGGCAGGAGAGATAGAAAGTTGGACGTATTCTGTGCTGTATTTATTGTTATGATATTCGTCTCACCACCCCCCCCCCCCCCTAGATCAGATATATTCTTTAGTTTTTCTCTTTTTTGTTTGTTTATATCTTTTGGCTAAATTAAGTATAATGTCCGACGTATACTAGTACCGTCAATATAGCATAATAATCTCTCTTTTTTTAAATATCAATTTGATGCAACAGATATTTACATTCAAAAGGTTTAATTTGTATAATTATATAACAGTAATATTCTTCTCGTTTCGACATTACCAGCCGCTCCCTTTCTATTCCATTCCCTATAATAAATTTAAGGTATATATGTGTACATCATCAGGATTATGTTATAATAATTCATCTCAAAGAAAGAATGGTGCCGGCATACAAGCAAATGGCGGAACAACATTGGCATATAGACAGAGAAACAGACATAGAGAGGGAGAGAGGGGGAGAGAGGGCGAGAGGGGAAAGAGAGAGGGAGAGAGAGACATAAAGAGAGAGAAAAAGAGAGAGAAACAATCATTTCTCATAATCATCTTTTTGTCTGTGACATTTTAGCTTATCACATATTCTTGTTCATTCCTTTATCTTGAATGATTGTTATATTTTGTAATGATTATTTCAGATAGGGTAAAATCTAGTTCTACATTATATGCTTAAAAACCGGCAACGGCAACTGCAAAAAAAAAAAACCCAGTCCCCCCCCCCCCCAGAAAAAACAAAAACAAAAACAACCAGGGTTATACATGTAGTAGGATCATCAATGCTGTAAGTCAGTTCATTGTCATTCAATTATAACCTTACCTTACTTCCGCTCTTCTATTGTTGGAGTTTATAACCATGACAACGACCTTTACATTCGACAACGTTCTTTGTTCCTCTTACGTAACTTAGACAGATTAGCCAGCGACGATGTCAGTTGACAAGGAGACCAGGCAATTAGTTTCATATCCAACAAATGGTGATGTGCCTGCAGCCATCCAACAAAGATGCATCTATCATTATTGTATCTTGACCTGGTACTTTGCCGTATGTCTTTATGCTGCTCTGATGTACCAGTGTGTACTTCGGTGAACTGTTCCAGTACATCACATATCGTCACTGATTTCACGAACCGGCACGCGAAGCCTCACAGCGCGAAAACAAGTTTCCGAGATAATCGTGTTTAAAGACAGCGGCCAGTTTAAAATGCTCATTTGAATACCGTACTTTCATTTAATCAACATGGAATTACATGTGTGATAAGAGTTGAATTTTTTCTTTCATATGCACTCAATATTACAGCAAGAAACGAAATACTTTTGGTATCATTGGGTATCAATCATGGTCAAATACGTATGCCGGTTCGTAAAATTACTCGTATGCGCATTTTGCATAGAGCGCGTAGTTAAGAAAAATTTTACGAACCGGCACGCGTTGATCCTGTGCCGGTTCGTAAAACTTGCGCCTTGTGTAGCTGCGCGCACTGATGAGTTTTACGAACCGGCATACGAGTTTGATGGTGCATTAAAATGACATTCTCAATACGAATTGTCACGAGGACAATTCAATTTTTTCCCTATACCGCATCACACGTTTAGCATATCTTTGATATCTCACTTGAACCTGTATTTATATTTTGTTTACTTTTTTTTTCTCTTGATTTTTTCATTTGTTTCCAATATTCTACCCCTTCTCTCTCTATTTCGCATTAAGTATCCCGTATGTTCCTCTTTAAAAAAAATTATATCTGAGTGGTTCTCTTCTGAATTCTATCATGTTGGCCTACTAGTCATATAAACGATTAACGTTTGTAACATATACTATATGATTCGTAGATGATTTACATTGCCATAGTATCAGGACAATTTCTCCCTCGACAATCACCCCCTGAAAATTACCTCTCCGGGAACTACCCCCCCCCCCCCCCCCACATACATGGACAATAACCCCCATGATCCCCATCCCCTGAAAATCACCCCCTATTATTAGGACAATTACCCCAGTTCATTAAAGGGGAAGTCGACCCTGATAATAAGTTGGTTTTTTAATAAAACCAGATTTGTTTTCTCTCGGGGGTTAATCGTCCTGTTTGTGGGGGGGGGGGGGGGGGTTATTGTCCAAGAGGAGTAATTTTCAGGGAGGGATGTTGTTTGATGTGATACCTTCATGGTTTATCAAGTAATTTCCCCAAATCTTATCACAAAATGTCCACATCTTTGGCAGATACTCAATACTGCAATCCCTCTCTCTTCACACATCCTCTCTCTTCATTCCAATCTCTCTCTATCTCATATAACCTTTTACATATTCCTATCTCAGTCATATCCCTCTTTACCTCAAGGAAAGTAGAATTTAAATTCAGAGAGGTACATTGTATCTAATTTACATATTATCATATTATTTTCAAGGTACTATAATGTGGGGCACGGTGTAGTTATATATTTTACTGTTACAGTAAAGAGAAAATTCGCTCTTTGAAATTCATGGTTTTAATTGATAATATACATATTTAATCCTCATTTTGAGCAAAGAAATGATTAATTGTTTGTACAACAATTAAATGTAACCATTAGAAAATGCTGCATAGTTGTTACAAAACACGATTGTAGCAAAACTACAAGAGGCATGCTAACAATCTACAAATCGGCGTAAAATTAAGCTCAATATATTTGCACAATACAATAATATGTTCATCCTATTACATGTATTTCAATTTTTATTACAATTTATACTAAATGCATACGTGTGCACATCTGGGGGTGTAAAAAATGTCCATGGATTTGCATTAATATAAAGAAAATTTATTTACTCAATTATAACATTTGATGGAATTATGAAGCCAAAATGAGGTTCATGGACAAGTTGAAAACATTGGCAAATTTCAACAAGTTTCTTAATTAGTACAAATACGCCACAGAAAAGATGATTCTTGAAGACTTAGAAATGATGCATACAAATAGTACACATTACCCATATTCTTTAAATGTTGCAATGAATATGAATATTGTAATTTTGAGATGCAGCTAATATCTACTTACTCCATATGACAGCTCATATATTTTTCATGCATAATTGACTACATTTCTTGCAGTATATGCACAAGGAATCTGCAGCATAATACTAGTTTTAGAACAGGAAATACCTTTTTTCAGATAACACATGCAAAGAGTACTTTCACATGAAATCTACTCTCAATTTAATTTATCTATAACTTAGCTAGATTACTCATTACTAAAGAAACAGCATCAACAATGAACTGGATCAGAGAAGGTGATTATCCAGTGCCCTTCCTGATCAGTTTAGAAAGACATATCAGATATATTTTAGAAAATCTTCAGATGATATGCCAAACACTGAAAGCTCAAATGGGAATAGAATATACATTCAGAGTATTTCAGATATAATTAAACCAACTTGTTAATATTAATTTCATGAGTTTATTGCTCCCCAATGAAATATTGGTGTAGATTAGTCACTTGAAAGACAATTGATGATTAGAAGTTTGCAAGGCCACTATATACATATTATGTCAACAACGCATTCTTCAACAATACATTTAAATCCCTTTAAAATTTGTCAATGAAAGCCATTTCACAAATGAACACTTCAGCCCCCATCAGAAAAGATCCACCAACTGAGAAGAGTTACTGTATGAAACTGAAAGCATTAAACAATGTAAATCTAACAAAATGTATGTCCAACTAATAAAGGTAGTGGCCCTCATTCTAAAGCCTTCCAACTTCTATTTTTCCTTTAGCTCTTCAATTGGCCCCCACCCAGGAAACCTCTTTAAATTATCATGTATTATACAATGTTGTAGCATGATTACAAACCTATTACAGTTCAAGATCCTGGTGGAGGCTTGCAAATGAAGGCTACAAAATAAACACGAAGAGGGTAATGTAATTTTCTGATAAAGTCATACTATATGTTAGGATGTTGTAGCATGAGTAGTAGTTAAGTTGTTTTGGAATAACCAAGTGTAAATAACAATGTTATTTTGAACATATCTTTTACTTGTAAACCTTGGACAAATTAAAAGAATTATGTAATATATATATATAGATGTATATAATTTGAATGATTATGATTCAAATTACATGAATACAAATTCCAATATAACAGGTGAAACATCTGCTGTGCTATTACTGACCAACAGCAGCTAACAGGAAGTTTTCTGTGTCAGATTCCACTTTGTGTACTTCATCCTCAAAGTCTGTATCCAACTCCTCACCAGGTCCGAGAACTTTAACACAGAGAGCAAAAAAGTTTGGGAGCAGTTTAGAAAAGAATATCACATATGCAATATTCCTCATCAGTCTTGGTTTATTTATTTGGATGGTTCATTGAATTTAATAAATCTTGCTTTGGTCTGAATTACTGAATATGAGGTTGTAGCAGCCACAAACGGATATTTTTTACAAAAATATATTCTAATGAAATCAACAAAATGTGTTGAAGTTGTTCTAACACATACATCATGATTCAACAAACTTAGAAAGTGCAGTCAAAGTTAATGCATAAATTGCAAATCCTAAGCTAATTTCTCTAAGCTGCACTGTACACTAACCAAAGGTAATAAAAATAGACATCCCCTGCAAAAAAAAAACTTAATAGAAGGACACTTTTTAAATATCACTCAATGATTGCATCCAGGAGGTGTAAACAATCATGTAACTTACCTAAAAACCAGTGACCTGTTGTCCATGGGTTTGGGATCCCTTGGCTCTCAATTTGTTGAGCAATTATTTGTGGACCATTGTTCTAATAGCAGTCAGTTTGTGGGCTGTCAGCAAACTGTGGGCTATCCTTTTGTAGAACTGGGGCCAATTGAATCACTGGAAATGAAACAAATAATATCATTCATTAATTTCATTTCATTGGGAGCATACAAATACAACAGAGGAATTTTGAAATGAGACAAGATAATACCATGGAATACTATATACAGATAAATGCATGTATGCTGGAGTAGGTACATGTGTATAGCAGCCAAAAACAAAACAAAACAACAACTTCATATCAGGCTTACCCAGAATCTAAATACATGTATAATAAATTGTGAATAAAAACTGAAAGGTAGTTATACAACAATTAATAATTTGATAATCCATATTCACTTTGCAAGCAGATTCAACGTGAATGTCAAGTATTGTCAATAGAGAATTTAAAGAAAGATACATCTGGTAATTCTTTAAACTTATTTTTACCTAACTACTTGCTAAGTTGTTATTACAATATTCTAATCACTTGTGAATGTTGTTTGATCACAATTCATAGTTTCAGAATAAAATCCAGACACAGTCAAACCTGCTTTAGTGACCACCTGTCTACAAAGACCACCTGTCTACAAGGACCACATTTTTTGTTTCCTTTGAAAATGGTTTCTCATTGAAACATGTACTAAAGGAACCTGTCTACAAAGACCACCTGTCTACAAAGACCACTTTTTGTGTTTCCCTTGGGCGGTCGCTGTAGACAGGTTTGACTGTATTCACAAACATGTACATATAAATATAAGCTTAAAATATACTAGTTGGTGTAATGAATATTACCCAAAACTATAACTTTTCTTTAACTGGAATGAAAATTGCATGATTCAGATTTCAAAAACTTACCATTCTTTAGGACAATGATATCTGTCATAAAATTATACTGGAAGGTGGTAATTTCATTTATTTTCAGGTATGTATGTCAAACTTCAAAACCAATTAAAATACTCAGTATTATACACGTATCTAGTTACATTAACATAGGCTAAATGTATATCTTTGTTAGCTACAAAAAAAAAATAGAATGAGGAATAACTAACCACCAATCTGTGAGCTTTAAGTTGGCTGGTCTTCAATCAAAAGGGGTCAATGTATGGGACATTACATCCTTGCTGGACCTCTGATGGGCATTTCAACTCTGTTAGGAGCATTTTTAGGCTGTCAGTCTGTGGGCAGTCAAACTTAGTATCATCGGTCACTGGGCGTGAACGTATCTGAATCACTGCAAAGCAATACATATAATATTTGCATTGATTATTCAGAATGAAACAGAAATAATGATAAATTAATGGACTGCATTGGAAGCATTCTACACCATAAACATATTCTAATGTTTGCTTAAATATCACTATACCCAGAAACAAATAATTTAACTAAAGTTACTATGGAGATAAACACACCTAATAATTATTTTTTTATCTGGCTGGTACTGCCCCCCCCCCCCCCCCCCTCATCACTTCGGGGTCAAAGGGACCGCAATTGTGTTCCCAAAATCTCCGGTAAAGAACAATAGTGAATTGCATTAATTCAACCCAGTGTAATGATTGTAGCCTCTCAACATAATCCCAATTTTTAAAAAGCATATCAACTAATCTATTTTACACACTACCAGTACCCAACTGCAAACTACAAGATGTACTCAGTTTTGATAACAGCCTTTATAGAAAGTAAATTGGATGATGTGCATTAACGAGAAGAAAGTATCTGAATAGAAAAATGTATTACTAACCAAGCTCAGCTAATGGGATGTCTCCCATATCCATGGTGTGTACAAGTCCAGGTTCCGACACTGCCAACATTTTCCCCGCCACCACCTGCTGCCCTATTTCATTTTCACCTAAGTGCCTCTCCTTGGTACCAAATTCTTTCTCCTTTTGATATCAGTCAAGTTAGTAGATTTGTCCCTGTTCTACGGGACAAGGCTATCCTGGATAAACTCCATCTGTTTGAATAAAGGTATTTATAATAGCAATAGTTTATAAAGAAAATAAAACCTGATATTTGGTAATCGTATCTCTAACACTGGCAAACCTACCAAGTGCTAGACCTGACCTGGTGAAGGCATGTGGTTCTACATGTACAATAATTTTAGTGCACTAAAGTTTAGACCCAGTCAGACTGTTGAATTATATTGTTTCAAGTCATTTCTTTCACTCTGCTCTAATTAATCGTGACCACTATGAGAGACAACATACCACAATATCCTTGTTTAGTTGCTGAAAGTGAAACAGCTTTCGATGAGTACGAGTATAGATGTACGGTAGACTATATTACCGAAGATCTGCACTTTGACAAAATATGGTCATACCTAAAACCACTTAGCCTATACTTATATTAATAAGGATGCAAAGAAAAGACTTACATATATGACCAAATTATGCAGGTCTAAAGTGAATTTGAAACTAAAGTAAAGGTAAATGTGATGGTGATCTTTGGTAGATGTTGATGCAGTGTACTCACTACTCACTAGACTAGTCACTATATAGTGGCAGTGGTATATTTCTACAGCAACAGATACAGAACCCATCTCTGAAATCATGCCAGGTTTGCCACATCACATTAATTTAAGTTCTAAACATATACTGTAGCCCACAGATTAGTAGCAAATAAAGTGGGTCTGTTTTTACTACGATAACCCCAGAATCTAATTTAATGGGTCCCGTTCATTGAGCGAAACATTTTAAAATTGTTTGCATGCACGTGCTTTGTACACTAACATAACCCGCTACATGTGGGACTGGGTTTACGAAAGAGGAAATAATCATAGGGTAATCACCAATTTAGGAGAGGTTTATTTACAATTTTATAGATAACTCAATCACGACGTGCATACATTTTCATTCAATCGACAACAAAATAAACCTCAACTCACCAGTTCCACGCAGACTCGAAGTTTAAGCATCAGATTTCGGTGAATCCTATTCTGCTAGCAGACTAGTTATAGCTAGGCGTGCCGGTTCGTAAAATCAACAAATTCCTTTTCGCGCGTTAACTCGAGCTTTACGAACTGGCATACAAAGCGCACACATTTTATAAAATCGAATAACTTTTTAATTAAAGCGTTTTATGACCTAAAATTTTGCAGAAAGGTTGATCATGGTAATATCATTCAGAATATGTAAAAATATTAAAATCGAAAATTGACACGAAAAACGCTTCGTATGCCGGTTCGTAAAATCAGCGACGATATATAGAAACACAGCGAGGAAGTGCATGAACCCACTTTGCCAATGTGCTGTCTGTGATTCCAAGTCCACGAGTCATTCCTCCAGATGATTTCAGCTGCCGCATCAGGAACTGTTCAATGGTCTGATCAGAGGAGATTCCACCCCAGAATGAATCCACACGGTGAATGGTGAAGGATCCCTTTTCTGGAAATTGTGTATATTCATTTCCTGGCATGGTTTGCTCTAGGGCTTCCATCTGATGTAAATACAACCTGTCATATTTGGCATAGGGAAGATGTCCTGCAGCAAGGAAATGTGGTATCAGTTCATTCACACAGCTGAGATGGAACTTCTAGTCTGTCCTTTCAGCTCGAATGAAACATTGCAGAAGAGACACTTAGTTGTCGGAAACACTGCACTCAAAGCTTCCCTGACCTACTTTGTCCTGCTGCCTGATCAAGGAGTTGTGAAATGATCTGACTTAACTGTTTGACACACTCCTCCTCAGCACATCAGTCGCCTTCTTGTCCTGGTTAAGAAGTACACCATACAGATTCGCTAAGTGGTCCTTATGTATGCTGTCTAAGATGTCAAGTTTACCCATCAACACGCCAATGAGGGCAGCTGTAGTGAGCACGAAGTAAACGGGGAAATGCATGACCTGATTGTATATGTATGGTAGACCCTTTGGCGTACACTGTCTCCCATAGCTCTGCAAGCCCACTTCCGTCCATGATGTGGCCTATGCTGCCTAGATGTGACATGAGGAGGTAAAATCCACCAAGATGGACGATTACTTTTGCTACGTCTTGAAAAGAAGCTAAAATCTCTGCTGCCTTGATGTACAAGGGCTGGTCAAATTTTACTGCACATATTCTCAAGTTATGCTTTTCACATTGTGACTGTGCAAAGTATAGTGCCGTTCTGGTACTCGATTGGAAGGGTCCAAATTGATGAAGGGCAGCGTTTCAATTATCGTCCTCTCGTACTGGTCACTCTGCATGGCCACTTTCATCATACCTTTGATATCATACCTTGGAAGTAGGCATGTAGGTATACAATACGTATTTGCCCCTCGGTGTCCGCTAGTGGGTTACTCTTAAATTTGAAACAACTCAAGATGTATATTTGTTCACGTGAGCCATACTTCCGGTGTACATACACAGCTATTCCACCAATAATGGCGACACAAATGACCTGGGTCTTATGACAGAGCTGATGGCATGTGCTATTGAGTTGCATTTCCTGTTTGAAACCGTGTGACTTTTGGCTTTGCTGTCCACTACATTATGTATGAAACGCTTTAGCCACCTTGTTACTAATGTGTCTCCATTTGCTAATGTTGAGTACTCTTCACGGTAACGGTTGTACACTTCCGGTCTGATACCGTTGAGTATGATGGAAGCAGCCATATGTGTGCACGCGTGTGTGTGTGTGTGTGTGTGTGTGTAAACTTTATGCATAAGAAGTATTTATTTAATGACAAGTTTTTTGTACTGATATGTATTTAAATGGTGTTATTTTAGTCTAGTCATTTGATTATATTCATATTAACGTATCTACTTTAATACAATGAAATAAAATTGGAAATAATGGCCATTTTCGGCGCCATTTTGGATTTCGTGAAGGGCTCAAGTGGTTTTACTGCCACTTATGTGTTTCAAAATGTGTTAATAAGTATTTGGTTGAGTTCCTTATGCCGAAAAACATATATTTGACCATTTAAATTTTGTATGTGGGTTACTTAGTTGCACAATTACAAGAAATTTAGGAAATGGCTGCGATTTTAGGCGCCATTTTGGATTTCGGGAAGGGCTAAAGTGGTTTATAGCTACTTGTGTGTTTCAAAAGTCATCAACAAGAATTTTATTCAGTTCCTTATGCTAAAAAAAACATATATTTAGACATTTATATTTTTGTATTTGGGTTATCTAGTTGCAAAGTAATAAGAAATTCTGGAAATGGCGGCCATTTTGGACGCCATCTTGGATTGCGGAAAACGCTCAAGGAGGATTTATGAGGACTTTTAGTTTGTTATTCTAGACATATTCCTGGATATATCCTGAAAAAATCAGCTTGTTATGGAAAATTTCCAGGTTTAAGCCTATTTTGACCTAATGCTCTTGGCCTAGGAGGAGGAATAAGAGTGAGAAATAAACAAACAAAAAAGATGCGGAGGAGAAAGAAGAAGAACAAAGTAAGAAGGTAGAAGAGGAAGAAAAGATAACGAAGAACAAAACCCTACCGTACGGAAGAACTGAAAGAACTTAGAGGTTGGAGCACGGCAGATTGCCAAATGACCTGCGCATGCGCTAAGTTCCTGCTCGTCGAAGCGACTAGCCAGGCTATAGCTCGCTTGAACGCACACGCATTGTGCCGCGCGCTGAACGGTCGCAGGGTACGGCAGCGAAGGAGTCGAGTTTTCGATTTTTGATCTCGTTTGTGAGGTGGCTATCAGGCTGAATAATTTCGGAGGGAACGGGATGATTGGGAAGATGGAGATCTTCAGTTGGAAGCTTTACAGACAATTTTCATGCCGTATCTTTGAGGGGCATTTATGGTTAAATTGGTTTAGGAAACATATCTTTATCATTGTGCACACATATCCCTTCCTACCCAAATACTTCAACACCAGTTCATTGAAGTAAAACAAAGAAATGTGAAAGCAAATCAATCCCTGATATCGTAAAAAATGAAAAATTAAAATTGTAAAAACCAGTAGATTGAAGTTATCATGAAGAGGTGGTAGCATTTTCACAACACCCAAGCATTCTATATTGGTAAGTAAGTAATTACTAAAATTGAATACAAATATAAACATTTAGAAAATGACCGGAATGTATAAGAAATTTACAATTATATTTAGATGGATACTTACCCGCTTTGAATGAAACGAAATAGTAAAGGAATATAGATAAAACTAGATTTTAGAATACACTTCATATACTAAAGATACTCATCTTGTTCATCCATCTTTCTTCATGAGAAAGAAGGAGATTATAAGTTGGAATCCTTGTAGCGCAGTAGATTATATACTTAATGTTGGATAGTTTCTGCGCTCTATGAATGTATTGTTATTATTATTATTATTATTATTATTATTATTATTATTATTATTATTATTATTATTATTATTATAGACAATCTTCATGCCTTGATTTTCAAGTGGTATTTATGGTTACAATGGTTAAGGAAACATAGCTTTATCATTTTGCACAAATGATTTTTACAACACTAATTCATCAAAGTAAGGCAAGTATACATATTAGATAAAATTACAGTCCTTGACTTCATAAATGATGACAAATTAGAATTTTAAAACCAATGGTGAGAAGTGATCATGGACAAGATGTAGCATTTCTACAGCAACCTAGCGTTATTTCGAAGTGAGCCTAAAAAAGACCTAAAAGTGACTACAAATCGAAAAATTCTGAAGGACGACCACAATTTATAAAGAAGCTATGATTAAATTTAGATGGATACTTACTCGCTATGAACGTTGCCGAAGAGTAAAGGAAAAGAAATACAAATACATGTTAGAATACAATTTCTATACAAATAATACTCTACTCTTTAATTTTTCATTCTTGAAGTGAAAGATGGATATCCTCAGTCGGAAGCTTTACAGACAGTTTTCATGTCGTATTTTAAGTGGAATTTAATATTACAATGGTTTGGGACACTTATTGATATCATTGCGTACGAATATTCCTTCTTACCGAAGGATTACAACACCAGTTCATTAAAGTAGGAAAAATATAAGATCAACATACAATCCGCGACTTTATAAAAAATGAACAATGAGAAGTCTTAAACCGATGGTTAGAAGTGATCATGGAAAAGTGGTAGCATTTCTACAACAACCAATCATTCTATCGTGCTAATTTGCAAAATTCCAAAATTGAATACAAATAAAAAGATTACCGGAATGTATGACCAAAAGTTGTAATTAAATTAAGATGGATACTTACCCGCTATGAACGAAGCCAAAATGTAGAAGAAAATAGATAAAGATTCATTTTAGAATACAATTGATATTCAAATGATACTCCTCTTTTTCATTTATCTCTCTTTATGGAGAACAAGGATATCATCAAATTGAAGCCTAAGAGATAATGTAGTGTCTTTATTTGCACAATGGTTTTAGAAACATATATTTATCATTGTGCACGATTATTCCTTCTTACCGAGAATTACGACACCAGTTCATTAAAGTAAGAACAAACATAATTTAAACATACAAACCGTTACTTTATGAAAGATGAAAAATGAGAATTGTTTAATCGATAGTTAGAATTGATTATGGACAATTGGTATCATTTCTACGACACCCAAACATTATAATGTGGTTTGCTGAACAAAAGCGTAGAATTGAATGCATGAACACGATTCTGAAAAATGACCAGAACATAAAACAAAGAAATATTTGAAATTAGATGGATACTTACATTCTATGAACAAAGAACAAGGGGAAAGGGACAAATACAGATGATATTAGATTACACTTTTTATACAAATGATACTCATCTTGAATCTTGAAGAATTACTCTCCCAAAAGCGTGGTTGTTCTCCGTGCACTATATACGATGTGCAGGTGCAGTGTGCAGGTGATGAAGGTGTGTCTCTCGTTAAACCATATTCAGGGGCAGGGGCGGCGCCATAGTCTGTATGGCGGGTAGTGCCGCTCCCCTAAAGCCAATAATTGTATTTACAGTAACAGCGTTGCTCAGGAGAGTGTTCCAGACACGGACTGCTCTGGGAAAAATGCTGTACATGAATCAGTTAACTCGGCAAAGTGGTTGGGTGAATCTGAAGTTGTGGCTTTGATGTTGTGCTCGTTGCGGTCTGGTGATGCCTGTGATAAGTCGGATGTCAGGAGGCAAGGAGATCTGGACAAGTTTGTGGTGTACTTTGAAGAGCATCTCGCATTGATTGAGCAAGCGGCGGTGTTGAAGTGTGTCCCAGCCAAGAGAAGACAGCATGGAGGTGACACTAGATTCTCTTCTATAGTCATGGAGGACGAATCTGGCAGCTGGTCTCTGTATGCTCTCTATGAGTTTGATCTCCTTCTGGGTGTGTGGATTCCATGCACATGAGACATATTCCTAGTGGGGTCGTAAAAGCTGCTTGTATGCAATGCCCTTGACTTTCTGCTCACACTTCCCAATGGCTCGACGTACAACTCTAAGAGTTCTTGCAGCTTTCGCTCGGACCTTTTATGCATGGGTGTTCCAGCTCAAATTGTTTGACACTGTGACTCTGAGGTATTTATAGGAAGTAGCTTTGGGAACTGCTTTCCCATTAATGTTGAAGTCAAAGGTCCAGGAATGCCGTTTCAAAGAGATGCACATGTGGGCACATTTCTTCACATTGAATGACATATCCCAAATGTCTGCCCGTTCTGCCAGTGTGGAAAGATCCTGCTGTAAGGCTATGTGGTCATCTCTTGTGTGGATCCTGCAGTACAAGACACAGTCATCAGCAAAGAATATTATTGAAGATGATACGTCTTCACATATGTCATTGATGTACAAAGAAACAAGGCCGGACCAAGGACCGATCCCTGAGGGACCCCAGAGATGACATCCGTTGATGGCGATGAGGCTCCATTTACTGACACAGTTTGGGATTTGTCAGTCAGGAAGCCATGAATCCAGTTAATAGTTGATCCTTGGATTCCGTAGAACTTCAGCTCGTGAACTAGCTTTCGATGTGACTCCTTGTCAAATGCCTTGCTGAAATCAAGGAAGATCGCGTCAGTTTGGTGCTGCTGGTTGATGTTACTAGCCAAATCATTAACGGCTTCCACAAGCTGGGTTTCACAGGAACGTCCTTGCCGGAATCCGTGTTGATTGGGAGTGATGATGCCATTTTTTGCCAGAAACTTGGACATGTGGCTCAGAATGATGTGCTCAAGGATCTTGCAGCAGATGCATGTGAGGGACACAGGTCTGTAGTTAGATGGGTCACTTTTGTCTCCTGATTTGTAGATGCTTGCCACTCTAGCTCTCAGCCAATCCTTTGGTAGGACTCAATTATCGTACGACTGTTGGCAGAGGTGGGTAAGAAGAGGTGTGATCTCGTCTACATAATCCCTCAACATTATGGCAGGTAGCTCATCAGGACCACTAGCCTTGTTGATCTTGAGTCCATTTAGTTGTTTGTTAACTCCTGGGCTGCTGATGAGAAGGTTCTCAATTGGCTCGTATGGTGAGTGGCCCTAGTCAGGTAGTACCGATGTGTTATTGTCGTGAGTAAAGACTGAGGAAAACTGAGTATTCAGGGCGTTTGCTTTATCTTCATTGGTTGAGTACATTTTACCTTAAACCTTGAGTGTTTGAATACCAGCAGATTCTTTCCTCTGGGTCTTGACGTAGCTCCAGAATTTCTTAGGGTTAGACATAAGGCTTTCCCCCACCACATCATTCAGATATTCATTGTGGGCTAGTTCTTTCATTCTCTGGACAGAGTTTCTTTTCGTCTTGTACGTATCCCAGTCATGTGATGATCTTGTCCGAATTGCTTTCTTGTACAGCATATCTCTCTTGTCCATATCCCTGGTGATCCTCATGGTGATGCATGGATGGCTGACCTTGGACTTTGAGTTCCGGTGAGGAATGTGGGTCATGATTGAGAGCATGGAATTCTTGAAAACGAGCCAGTTCTCCTCTTCTGTAAACTCATTTGGTTTTCTTTCCATGTACGATGAAGTCATTTGAGAACATCGTGCCTTTATGTCTTGTTTGTTTGCTTTGTCATACTCGTAATTTGTCCAAACAGGTTTCCTCTGTATTTCAGGACGCATATCAATGTCAAAAAGGACAATATGGTGATCACTAATTCCTGGTGTTGTTTGTGTATTGCGCACAATTGCTGGTATACCGGTAGTTGTAAGGATGAGGTCTAGGACATTTCCAGAGGATGGTCTTGTAGGCTCCTTGCTCAATTGGGTGAGGCTACATCCATTTACGAAGTTCAGGAAGTGTGAATGAACAACTTGCGTTCTAGGATTGGACGTGGTGAGATCATTCCAGTTGATGTCGGGAAGGTTGAAATCTCCAGCCAGAAGGAGGGTAGGCAGTTTCATGTGCTTTTGCATGATGGCATTGATGCTTCTTTGCAGTTCATTAATTAATTCACTGTTAGCACCAGGGGGTCTGTAGAAGCTGCCTACACACAGTGATCCATTTTTTGCAAAGTCAATGGAAGCCCAGGTTACTTCAGAGGTGCAATTAAATTCAGGTCGCATTACTGACACAAGGTCCATCTTTGCAGCAACAAACACCCCTCCACCAAAAGCATTGCGGTCTTTCATATAGACTTCGTAGTTATCTGGGAAGATTGAGTATGTGTGAGTTCCATCAGCAAGCTTTGATTCGCAGCCAAATATGATGTCTAGATTTTGCTGTACAATAGCTGCCTGAAAATCTATTCTGCTCTTGTCAGATTTAAGTCCATTACAGTTGATCTGCATTCCCCTCAGCTTAGAACGGCGCAGTCCTTTCTTCTTCCCAACATTGGTCCTCCTTGGCGTTGATGCTGACCTTGGTAAGAAGGAAGACTGGGAGATGTTCGCCGAGCCTGTGGTATCGCAGTTCACTGAAGCCTGAGCATCTTCAATACTTCCGAGAGGAGTGAAAGAGTTTGATGTCTCAATGGAGAGGAAGGTATTGAACAAGAAGCAAGGACAATCATTGTGCACGAATATTCCTTCTTACCGAAGGATTCTAGCACCAGTTCTTTAAAGTAAGATAAACATACAATCCGTGACTTCATAAACGATGTAAAAAAATGATAATTATTAAACCGATGGTTAGAAGTGATCATTAACAAGTACTGGTAGCATTTCTACAACAACCGATCATTCTATCGTGCTAATTTGAAAAATACCAAAATTGAATACAAATAAAAAGATTACCGGAATGTATGACAAAAAGTTGTAATTAAATTTAGATGGATACTTACCCGCTATGAATGAAGCCAAAAATGTAGAAGAAAATAGATAAAGATTCATATTAGACTACAATTGATATTCAAATGATACTCCTCTTTTTCATTTCTCTCTCTTTATGGAGAACATGGAAATCATCAAATTGAAGCCTAAGAAATAATGTAGTGTCTTTATTTGTACAATGGTTTTAGAAACATATCTTTATCATTGTGCACGATTATCCCTTCTTACCGAGAATTACGACACCAGTTCATTAAAGTAAGAACAAACATAAGATAAACATACAATCCGTTACATTATGAAAGATGAAATATGAGAATTTTTTAATCGATAGTTAGAATTAATTATGGACGATTGAAATCATTTCTACAACACCCAAACATTCTAATGTGGTTTGCTGAACAAAAGCGTAGAAGTGAATGCATGAACACGATTCTGAAAAATGACCAGAACATATAACCAGGCGCGGATCCAGGGGGGGGGGCGAGCGGGCCTTGGCCCCCCCCCCCCCCCCCGCAAAAAAAAAAAAAAAAAAAAAAAAGAGAGAAGAAAGGAAAAGAAGGGAAAGGGAAAGAGGAGAGAAGGGAAAGAAAGAAGAGGAAGAAAACAAAGAAAAGGGGGAAGAAGGAGATCGGGGGGCCGAAAGGGCCTTGACTCCCAGGCTGTTGACCCCCCCCCCCCCCCCCCCCCCCCCAATCAAAAAAATAAGAGGAAGGAAGGAAAGGGAAAGAAATGACATAATTTCCTAGATTTTTCCTCACTTTTTAGTAAATACGTTTGTATGTGTTTGTTGGAGAATGACAAATTACTAAATTTATAGCCAGGCAAGAAATATGATTCTTGAAATTCCTACATGTCAGGCCCGAGGTGGGGCGGGGGTCGGGAGCCTCGAGCTCCCTTCCCCCCCCCCCCCCCACTTTTTTGAAAAAGTATATTGAAGAGAAATAAAATAGAATGTGAGCAAGAAAGAAAGAATAGTTAACTGCCAGTGTTAACAATTAATGAGGCATCTAAATATGCTCATCTGACGGTAATTTAATACCTAAAACCCCTGATTTGTTGGGGCTCCGCCCCCTGGAACCCTCGCCAAATAGTGACCTGCCAGTGTCATAAAATAATAAGGTATAACAAAAAAATGCTCATCTGACCTTAAATAAACGCCTAAAACCCCTGAGCTTCCGGGGCCGGCTTAGCCGCCTCGACCCCACCAGGGGCCCTAAGGCGGGCCCCTGAATGCTTATCTGACCGCAATTTATTGTCTTAAACCCCTGAGCTTGCGGGGTCGGACAAGGTATCAAAATGTGTTTATCTGACCGCAGGCACGTAGCCAGGGGGGGGGGGGGGGTCCCCCCAAATCGGAAGAGGACGTAGGAAGAAAAAGGAGCAGACAAAAAACACCTTTGAAAAAAGGATTAAGAGTATAGAGAACGGTACAACGCATCGTCTTCTTTCTCTAATAATTTAATGAAACGTCAAAGCTTCGCTCAGGAGGGGAGGGGGGGGGGGGGAACTGAATTCAGACAAGGATTAAGAATCGAGAACAGTACAGCGAATCGTCTTCTTTCTCTCATAATCTTATGAAACGTCAAAGCTTCCGCGCGAAGCGCGAGAGTGGGGAACCTGAATTCAGACGAGGATTCAGAGGCGAAAACGGTAATACGAATCTTTAATGATTTAATGAAACGTAAAAGCTTCCGCGCTTAGCGCGGGAGGGGGGGGGAAACTGAATTCAGACGAGGATTAAGAGTCGAGAACTGTACAGCCAATCGTCTTCTTTCTCTAATGATTTAATGAAACGTAAAAGCTTCCGCGCTTCGCGCAAGAGGGGGGGGGGGGAACTTGAATTCAGACGAGGATTCAGAGGCGAGAACGGTAATACGAATCTTTAATGATTTAATGTTACCTTCCGCGCTTCGCGCGGGATGTAGGGGGAACTAAATTCCGACGAGGATTATTTTCGAGAACGGTATAAAGAATCGTCTTCTTTCTCTAAGGATTTAATGAATCGTAAAAGCTTCCACGCTTCGCGCGGAAGGGGGAAAACTGATTTCAGTCGAGGATTAGTGTCGAAAACGGTACAACGAATCGTCTTCTATCTCTATTGATTAAAGGTAACTTAAAAAGCTTCCGCGCGAAGCGCGGGAGGGGGGAACCTGAATTCAGCTCTCCAAAGAATCGTAATCATTTAATAAATCGTAAAATTAATTCAGACGAGAATTTTTTTTTAGAACGGTACAACGAATCGTCTTCTTTCTCTAATAATTTAATGAAACGTCAAAACGTCCGCGTTCGCGGGGGAAACTCGCCCCTCCCTGCACCGACCCCCCCCCCCCCCCCGCATTACGTCACTGTTGGTCACCATTACGTACCAATATTTGGCTCGCATAATTTCAATTTTGGGCCCCCCCCCCCCCCCCCTAAGAAATCCTGGATCCGCGCCTGCATATAACAAAGAAATATTTGAAATTAGATGGATACTTACATTCTATGAACAAAGAACAAGGGGAAAGGAAAAAAATACAGATTATATTAGATTACACTAACGCGTCAGCAAGGGCGGCGGAGCGACTTCCAAAGTGGACGGGGGGGGGGGGGGGGGGAGGCACCTACATAGGGAAATCTCAAAGCGAAAATATACATTTGTTTAGACGTTGGTATATACATCTACATTATGATTACATTATCAGGAACAATTTCAATAGTTGTTTCTTTCTTCACATCATACAAGGAATTGATTAAGCATCATACTTTGCAAATGGGTATGATGATCTGAATATTCATTTGAAAATTACAACCCTAAATCCCAATCCTGATGGGGTGATAAGCACATTCTCAAAACGGAAGACTGAAATGAACTTTGATAAGTAACATATAATTATATCATCTATACATGCGAAATTATTCTTAGTCGCTTTAAATTAGGGGCACATTTAATGATGAGATGAAAAGGGGACACTTATCGACAGGGACAAAAATACTTATAAGAAAAAATAAGGAACATGTGTGAAAGTACAAAGGGTTATTATCAGAGGTGAAAATTGGGCACTTCTTTCACCTGAAAAAAGGAACTCACCAGAAATGAAAAAAAAGGCACTGATGAAAATGGGAAATTGGCGTTTTTCGACGGAAAAGGGGCATGCATCATATTTCGATAGAGGCAACTATCAGAGGTGAAAAGGGGAGAGGTCCCTTATTAGTAAAGGAGAAGCGTATTATTGTTAAAAATGGAAATTTGTAGACGCGAAAAGGTGTACTTATCAAACCTGAGAATGGAAAAGGGACACTTTCAATGAAGGAACGTGTGAATTTGTTTAAAAAAATAGGGGCACCGATTAGATTTTAATAGGGGCATTGATCAGAGGTGAAAGGGGGCTTTTATGAGAAGGTGGAGGTGGCTCGTATCAAGAAGAAAAAGAGGCACTTGTTAAAATAAACGGGGCACTTATCAGAGATGAAAAGGGGCACTCATTAAGGATGAAAAGGGGCACTCATTAAGGATGAAAAGGGGCACTCATTAAGGATGAAAAGGGGCCCTCATTAGAGATTAAAAGAGCACTTAAGAGGAGGGAAAGGGGCACTTGTCAAAGTAAAACGAGCATCTCACAGATTTGAATAGGGGCAATTATCGGAAAAGAATTGCGCACTTATCTGAAGTGAAAAGGATTAACTTCTCGCTCCGCCGACGATTACTCCGCCGATATTTGCTCCGACGACATTTGCTCCGCCGACAATTGCTCCGCCGACAATATTTCTTTCATGTTTTTTTTTTTTTTTGTGTGTGTGTGTGTGATTTGTGTGGGGGATGAGTTTTAATTCCCCGATCACAAGACACTGATGGAAAAAAAAGTGATACATCTTTGAGAAAGACGCAATCTTTTTTGGGGGAGCACGTGCAGAACCTTTGAAGTAATAGATACACTTTTCTCAACCTTGAGTCGACCTTCTTTCAACAAATAGTGATTTTTTTTTCTTCTAATGCAGAATATAATTTAAGGTAATATTTATTCCCTTTTGGTAAGCTATGGTATATAGCGGGAAAGAGAGAGCGAGCTAAAAATGTAGACTTATCATTATTAATTAAAAGCATTTTCCTGCTTAATTTGTTTTAAACAAAACAATTATTTTCAACAATAATGAGTATCAAAACAGAGTTGTCTTGCTTCGGGACGGGTTGGGCACATTCATAGTGAAGGCGATGTCAATGTCCCGGCCCTTCTCCCCCCCCCCCCCCCCTCCCCCCTGGAAAAAAAGGAAAAAAGAGAAAACATTATTTTGTTTGTGCGTGTGTGCTAAAGAAAGCAAACAAAAAAAGCGTTCCCCCCTTCTCGCCCCCGCCCCCCCCCCCCCACCCAAGCCACTGAACGAAATATCTGACGACGTAATTTTTCCAATATCCGCCCCCCCCAAAAAAAAGAAAAATGCTCATCTGACAGTAATTAAATGCCTATAGGCCTACCCCCTGATCTTCTGGGGGCTCCACCCCTTGACCCCCGCCGAGAAACGTTCAGCAGGGCCTGTATGTAAGAGTGGTGGGATGGGGATTTCTTTGGTCTACCCCCCACAACACAAATATTGTTTTTGCCACTGCCGGTGTCACCATTACGTACCAATATTTGGCTCGCATAATTTTAAATTTGCCCCCCTAATAAATCATGGATCCGCGCCTGCTTTGGGGAAGCAGCAATGTTGGAGCATTTAAATCTTACACGGCACTTTTTGGGCGGAGCTGTCGAAGGAGCAATATTGTCGGTGGAGCAATTGTCAGTGGAGCAATGTCGGTGGAGCATCTGTCGGCGGAGCAAATGTCGGCGGAGCAACTGTCGCGAAGCAATTGTCGCCTTTTTTGCGGAGCATTTGTCGGCGGAGCAATAGTCGGCGGAGCATATTTCATGGATTTAAAAAAGGGCCCTTATTAGAAAGAAAAGGGGGAACATGTGTAAAAAAAAAAAAGGGTACCCCTTACCGTGTAAAAGCAAGAGGTTGCTCTAAAAGGGGAAGGGGGCGATTCTTACAAAATAAAAGGGACACCTCTCTTATTTAAATAGGGCAATCATCAAGTCAATCATCTAGAATCATATACAGCTTAATTCCGTAAGGAGATAAGATATTAAAAATATCATAAAGGTAATTGAAAAGTTCTTGTAAAATTGTGTTCCTATTATTGTTATAATTATCATTATCACTGTTATTATTAATATTGTTATCATTATTTTTATCATGATTATTATTATCATTATTATTGTTGTTATCATTATTTCTCCTCCTCCTACTTCTCCTCCTGTGCCTCTCCTTCTTCTTCTTCTTCGTGTTTTTTGTTTGTTCTCTTTTTTAATCCATCTTGATTTGCCTAGCTGGTTTAAAGTTGTTGAATTTTCCCATTTTCTTCTTTCTGTTTTTGTTGTTATCATTTTCCAATCTTAATTTTAGTAGTTTTATTAAAAAAAGGAAGAACCGCGGATTCACTTGCCTTCAATCTCCAAAGGAACACTTGCTTCTTCTTCTTCTGCCATGCCTACATTGATTAGTAGTTCAGTTGATAAGGAAAATAATATTTGTTAGGCCATGTTGAAAAGCATCGTTCAACGAGATATTCAAGAAAGGAAAACATTGCTTATATAGACTGTAATAACCGATCCGAGCTCTTTCTTTGGCAGCCTAAATCAGGGGAGAGGGAGAGAGAGAAATAGAGAAAGACCGACGGAACAAAAAAAGGAGAAAAGAAAGAGAAGATAATCCAAAAGAATAGATAATTGATGGAGAGACATAGAAGAAAAAAAAAGAACATCGAACATCAATTTTACAAATACAGATTGCAGTGCCGGTGTGTTGGCACACCATTTACTAACGAATCCTTCAGATGAAGGTAGAACAGTAGAAAAACAGTTATATGAAGTTGTCTTTAAGAGAGAAAGAGAGATGATTTCTAACGAACTGACAGAGCTCCTTCGGTGGGCCCCTTGAACCCATCCTTAAAGATAGAAGTAGTTCCTCTGAACCTAATCCAAGACAAACCTTTGTTTATAAGATTGTCTTTTAAATAGATTATGTGTGTATGTGTCGTGTGTGTGTGCGTGCGTGTGTGTATGTGTGTGTGAGGGAGAGAGAGAACTGATTTCCAACGAAATAAAGCAGTATGGGCTTTGCAAATTTCAAGGCACAAATTATAATGTGTTTCCCTTAAAGATGACCATATTGAAGGTTCTGAATTGCTAATACTAATATATAACTGACAACTGAAATACACACATAAAAAATGCATATATATAATTGACATCTTGAAAGTATGGAGGTTAGTCAAACAATCAGTACAAATACAGTGGCCACCTATCATAATCATGAATGCTTGCGTCGATAGTAGCCGGGAAAAAGAGGGAGGTACATGACGCTGTGTTAGGATGGCTGGATAGTTTTTACTATTGGCCTGTACAGTCCGTCATACACTCTGGGAGCGGGCATGCGTAGGTTCGAGTAGGTAATAGGAAGTTTTAGATTCGCACGAAGACAATAGGGATTGCTACGATCGACGTCCTTTTAATGCACTGCCTTGAATGGACGTCACACGTATCAGTCCACGCAAATCTAAAAGTCCCTATTAAGAATGTATTGAGACGATATGTGTACATGTCAATTGATTATGTAAATGCTCTTTATTAAAATCCCCCGTGGGTTATTATGTTATGGCTTTTGTATGTTTACTTTTTGGTTTGACATATGTTGTATTTTATAAATATCTTTCTTAATTACTATATACTTGTTTAATATATAATTATGTTAGCATTTAAAGCTCCGGCCTACGATAAAATGGCATTAACCTGTTTGTATATCATTCTAATCGAGCCATGACAAATTATCGACGATCTTTTTCATCATATTCTGTACGGAACCTGTTCTTTACAAGCTTTGCTTTTTGTTTGGTTTAGACTATTAAATAAATATATTTGTCTTCTTGTGAAAACTTTTAAATAACTCGGTCAATAAGTAAATTTGTAACAAATATATAATTTCCTTGTGTGTGATTATACTTGACAATACACTATTTTATATCTATTTATTTACCACCTATTCCCATGCTCAATAAGTCATCTTCACTTGTAGTCCTGTTTTTACTATTTTTTTCTTCACTACCAGGTATAATAGTGATGCCTCTGACATCTAAATTTCATGCTGTCAATAACTTTGTTGTACTGCTGTTTTTGTACGACATAATCTGTTTAAAAGCCCGATAAATATTGTCTCCTCTTTAAACATAATGTAATGTTTACATGCCTCTAAGTGGCATACAAATACATTGAAATGAGACGTAAAAGGGGTTTGCCGATCGTTATATTAACAAACACAATCCCCGACACATCGCTTTGCGGGAATGGAACTAGTGGGCCTATCACAAATATTCTGCTTGGGAACAAATTTGGTATCTACAAGTAGACCATTAGGGATATCGTTTGCCAAAACCGATACGCAGCGTCATGTATAACTAACAATACTGGCCACACAATGCATTTTGAGTGATAAAAAGTTCTTTCAATTCGTAAAGATCAATTGTGATATTTCATTATTTTTACGTACGGTCATACTTCACACAATCCGTGTACACAGCTATAGTCTGGAAACGTTCAGCACAATGCTGCTTGCTATTTTTAGTTTGACAAACACGCTGTATTTCATTAATCTATTTGGACTATCTTGAGGATATTTTAGAATATTCAGAATTTATCAAGACTGTTTCGGAAGGTTAGCTACGTCACTGCGTGTAGCTCGCGTGCATCACGTTCAGCGCGGATGTATATCACTACAAACTGTTTACGACATTGAACGAAAAAGAGGCTCGGCCCACACCCATAATACATACACGGATATAGGCCTACTGTAGCAGTGTTATATTTTGCACGCGGGGTATTGCAAAGGAGGAAGCAATAAGATCAAATAAAGTTGTGTTACAAAAAATGTACGAAAACCAACACCAACAACAACAATAATGTTTGTAAACATATCCACCTTACTTTGTCCTAAACGTCCATGTAGCATTTTTGCCTACCTTAAATATTGGGCCCTTTCGAAGTGGCGCTTGTAGACCCACTGTGTTGTTATAATGTACAGATTATAATTATGGCATAGAGCTATTATGGGAAATGCCGTCACAGTAGTCATGATTATGCGCACACAGTCTTTAATTAAGACCGCATTGTTGAAGGAAGGTTCAATTGCTATTCTGGAGCAGACGAAATACATGTACATTGAAACGGGCTTCAGTGAATTGAAACTCCCAAGGATGTTTGTTTTATTCAACTGATTTGTTTAATATGTATACATGTATTTTGTTTATTATGTAAACATGTGTTTTGTTAATTATGTATACATGTATTTTGTTTATTTTACTATCTGACGAAATAAAGTTTTTTGCCCAAAATATTACATGATAATAATAATAATTGCTCGTTCTTATATAGCGCTTTTAAGGACCGGAGGCCCTCTCAAAGCGCTTTACAGATAAGTATATTATTACCCCGGTCATTGGATTCAGGCTTACCCGCACACAATGTATGCAGATTCCCCACTCCCTGGGGAGCATTCCAGCCAGGCGTCATTTTTACAAGCGCACACTTGCTAATCTAACCACATTAGCTTTCGCAACTGGTAAGGAAACAAAGTTGTCCACATATGTTCAAAACTTTTAACATACCGATCAACTGTTCTCCTCATGAGAACAGACACGTTAGGTATAATCTTAATATACTTAGTTAATACATAATATATATATATATATATATATATACAATCACTTTTAAACATGTACATGGTTTATAATTAATATGTTTTCCCCAAAATAGGAGGTTGAAAAGCTTTACGTACATCCCCTTATTATGTCCATTTCACACCCTCTCCACCATCACTCCACCAATTGGGATGCGAAATGGGCCTCGGCGGGGGAGACCCGGGGATCTGGCGCGGGCGGGTGAATTCGCGCGTCTGGGGTTAGTCTAGTTATGAATCCCGAGAACCGGTTCGATAAAGGACCGGTTCTCGGGATCGCGCCGTCACTAAGGATGGCGCCACCACTCGGCTTAACGCTTATAGTCGGCGAATAAAATAAATAAATAAAAGGGTCCAGAATTAGACTAGTCAGGGCTCTCTTTTGGAGCAGGCATATGTGCAGGGTTTGATGCACGCCGACCATGGTATAATACTTAATTTATAATGGGAATCTCGCCTAGCTTTTCTGAGATTCCCTTTTCTCCCATCTCAGTTAAATTAAGCAATGTCAAACATTTTGTCTTATTCCCCAACTTAAATGTACTCTGTAAACTTATTTTGTTACGTAGATACTTATCAGTATTCGTTACCAGTATACTTCATTTGTTATATTGAATATTTTAATATAAATGTATGGTTTATATATGTCATTTTAATTTTTGAATATGTTAGTGGATAAATAAATAAAATAAAATAAAAACCGAAAAATCTAATTAAATCAAATATATATTAATAATGATAAGATATTTGTATACCACAAATTGCAAAATTGCAAAAAAGCTGATAAGTAAATGAAACAGAATTTGCATTACAAATTACATCAATTCAATTAACATTAAATACCGTCAATACTACTGGGCCAGAAAGGATTAGACCACACAGCAAGGTCGCTGACCGGTGGCTATCTCATTAACTCAGCTCCCGATTGGGGGAGTTTTCTATATAGAGGGAGCAAGTAGCTACATGTAGGACAGTGGGGCTTTAAAACTTTGCAAATGAAAATAATACATGTACATAACTACAAATTAATTACAATCAAAATACAAATAGTTCATAAATTAATAGTATCCTACGTTAATCTACACTCACACAAAAAAAATAGCAAAAGGTCAAAAGGGCTATTCAGGAACAAGACTTAAAGATATGTGTTTTTAGCATTATTTTAAATGTATTTAAAGAGCTAGCATTATGAATTTGAAGGGGGAGATTGTTCCAAAGAAATGCAGCTGCATAAACTAAAGAATGTTGACCGTATTCTTTGTATGAAATAGCGTGAGACCGAGAGAGGAGAAATTGAGAAGCAGATCGCAAAGTCCGGACAGGAGTGTATCGAGGAAGGAGTTCAAAAAGATATGAAGGAGCGAAACCATGACAAGTCTAGAAAGTAAGGAGGAGGATTTTGTAGGTAATGCGAGAGGTGATGCGAGCCAGTGAAGTTGTTGAAGTAATGTGAGAAGTACGAGGAACATAAACAACAAGACGAGCTGCTGTGTTTTGGATACGCTGGAGCTTTGAGGTTATTTTTGCAGAAAGACCAAAGAGATAAACGCAGTATTCGGTTAAAACAAATGTATAAAGATATAAATTGGCGGAAAAGGTTAAACATAATTATACCTGTATGTTTAATTATAAAGTTGACTTGAAACGCATTTCTTCAAAGTGTGATCTCTCTATATAGACAGTGCGTATCAAGTATAAAGGAGAGCCAAATTTGGTAGTTTACAATTAGAACGTAAAAATCAATGTGACCTTGAAACCTACTATCTCCTACGAAAATTACCTCCTAGGACAATGAACCCCCGCCCCCCCCCCCCCCCCCGGGAAAAATACCCCCAAGGTCAATTACCTTCCTAGGAAAATTATCCCCCGATGTTAATCACCCCTAAGGACAACAAACCCTGATGACAATTACCCCCTGAAAATTAGACAACTAGACATCGTGGTGACTTTTATTTACCTCTTGTAAAAATACAGTTACCTACACAGGCTCCAAAAATGTTATTATATCAAACTTGCCCTATCGCTCAATTCGTTCAAGAAAAAAATCAAAATCATTACTTGTACAATCTTATAAAACAAATAGAATTTTCGCGTAGTCAATTCGTGTCTGCCTCTCCCCCCCCCCCCCATTTTGTTTTAATCTTATTTTATCTCCTGTCGCGTTCTATTGCCTTTTATTAATATAACACATAACCGGTCACTGTCTCTGCATCATTAAATCGAGAGCACTCTCCTTTCTCCTCTTCGTTTATATTATCATGTGCAGCCCTATTTATACCTTTGTACCTTGTACCTTCTTGTTCCCCTGTTTCCGTTCATTTGTCTTGTTTTACGCTTTTGTGTAATTTTCCCATCGTGTCATTATTCGTCGTAAGTCTCTGATAGCTCACATGTTCACCCCGATGTAGGAGAAGTAGGTTGTAATACATTTTCAATCTATGAATTTATAATTATGTTGTCATTCCGTATTTACAAATTAATCTGTTTTCTTCAAATATATATTAATTTATTAACTATAAGTATAAGTTAATTATTATCGTTATTTCAGGAATCCACATTCTACAAGCCCTGCTTTTTAGTAGATCCATGTAAACTGTCGCTCATAAAGTTGGAATATTTTTTTTTTTTACGCCAATTTATGGAAATATTTTAACAATGATTTATTCCTAATAAATCTAGATAATAGTAAATATATTCTCAGATGTTATTGAATGACAATTTGCCAGTGTTTGTTTTGAGCGACTGATAAAGCCTGTGTATGGTACTATGCTTATCAACTAGGGGACTGACGCTCTTAAGTCATAAATGACAGTAATGAGGATTAATGCCCCACGGAAGGGCACTAATACAGCACATCGACACGGTTTTGATCATGGGGCCTCACAGTTACGAGGCCGTTGCTTTTCCACTGAACCATGACTGTATGCAGCGGGAGCTAGGGTAGGGGGCAGTTCCCACAAATAAAAGAGCAAGGAAAATGCAATAAATTATTAATAATTCATTGCATTTTACCCCGCCCCCCCCCCCCCCCCAATAGGAAAAACTGTAGGGCCATGCATTATGGCTCAAGGCAAACCTGGTTTGTAAAAACGCGTCGAAACGCCTGATGTGGCGCACATAAAACAAGGTTGGTCGAAAAACCTGCTTTGTGAATTCGGGCCATTAAGTACGACAGCTTGTCAATTTCGAACAGAGCATATAAATCACCATGTCCGCGTTTAAAGGGGGGGGGGAAGTAAAAACAGCTGGTTTAAAACTTTACTAATATTTCAGTATGAATTTCATGTGGAGGTAGTGAAAGAATGAGAGCTGCATATAAGATTAAGTTAGAAGAGTTTCTGATTGGATGAATGTGTTTGCATTTAAATTGTTTCTAGCCTTAATTTGGCATAGAGTTTGACAAATTTCCACCTATTAAAAATAAAGTCATGAAATTGGCAACTCGATCTGTGACGTATCTTGCAACCTCTCTTCTCAATCGCCCTATACTGCAAAACTTTAAAACTCTGTATTCTTCCTCAATAAAATATTCAATCATACATTCACCATAAACATAATTGTTGAAAATATTCTTTGAATACAAAACCTGATGAAGCAAAGTTATTCCGTCATAACTAATTTCGAAAATTAAAGTTTATAGAAATATTCTGTAGAGAGCGACTTGAAGCGGAGATCGCATGATAAGCCACAGTGTTGCCTATTTGTGTTTCGCTGATAATATATGGGTGGTTATTTTCTGTGGTGATGTTTAACTTGGGGGGGGGGGTGTACACCGAGGGCAATGGGCCTAGGGGCCATTTTCCAGAGGGTAATTGTAATTGGGGGTAATTTTCCGGGGGTACTTCCTCGTGGGTTAATTGTCCCGCTGGTAATTGGCCGGGGAGGAAGGGGGGGGGGGGGGGCGTCCAGGGGCTAGTTTCCTAAACCTGTGCGAAATCCATTGATTGTGAATGTGGGAAACCCGTTTTATATGCATTCCACTGCTTGCATTGACGGAAGAGCAAACTGTGACATTATGTACCACACCATCTCTTGTTATCAAAATGCTATTTAGAAAGATGATAGATTTGAGAAACTTAACATGAGAGTCGTTCAGCTAACATCACTTCATGTCCATGTGTGGGGGTTATACATGTAGGCAAACACAGTTAACACAACCATCACAACGCATTGAACGGAAATATATTTCCGATAAGTAAACCACGCACTTCCTGCAAAGTTGGGAAATATCCGACCGATATTTCGCAAAACGCACTGCGCCTCCTTTTCAATTGCTACAAGCAAACTGATCGTTTTCCCGTATGGTCGAGAGGTTCTCATCGCAACGGGATAATATAGACGAATTGTTCGTATTTTTCATTTATGCTAACAAAAAATACTTGTAATCATTTTATTAAACATAAAGTCTCTTACATCGGACGAAAGATGGATAATAGTTGGTATATTTTACTCAAGTGATGAGTTTAATAAGAACGCGCTACGAAACAAACTTAATGTTCAAAGTATAGAAGATATGACATTATTTGTATTCGCCTAATATTAGTATATTAGTAATGATGTATTCAGACGAGAAATAGGAGCAGAAGACAAACTAATAAAGAAAAAAAATGATATGCCTGACATCCTATTTGAGGTTAAGTGCCCCTTTTACTTTGATAAATGCCCATATTCATGTGTTTGTTTTAGTTTAACACGTACCTCATTTCCTTCGACAAGTTCGCATTTTTCTAGCAATAATTGTCCATTTTCCATTCTCATGAGTGCCCTTTTTAATTTCTAGTAAGTGCCCCTTTTCACTAATGATAAGCGCCCCTTTACTTCTGATGATTGCCCTATTTAAATCTGAGAGGTTCCCTTTTGCTTGGACAAGTTTCCCTTTTCCTTTGTAAGAAGTACCCCTTCCCTTTTTAATAACTACCCCATTTTAACTCGGATAAGCGCACCTTATTTTTTTCCAATATGCCCCTTTTTCTTTTTAATAAGTGCCTCTTTTCCTTATGATAAGTGCCCATTGAAAAAAAACTTCCCCTTCTCATAACTTTCCTTTTCATTCTCAAAAGTGCACCTTTTTACCTTTTGTAAATTACCCTATTCAATTCTGAGATATACTCGTTTTACTTTGACAAGTGCCCCTTCCCCTCTTGATACGTGCTCTTTTAATCTATAATAAATGCCCCTTTTATCTTGACACCTTTTCTTTCTTAATAAATGCTCTTTTTTCTTCTTATAAGTGCCCCTTTTCCTTTTTATATAATAACCCCCTTTTCATCTCTTGTACGTGCCCCGTTTATTTTAACATGTGTCTCTTTTTCTTTTTAATAAGATCTTATTCCCCTTCTCATAAAAGCCCTTTTTTACCTCCAATAAATGCCCCTATCAAAACAAATCTGATCGGTGCCCCTTATTTTTCAACAAGTGCGCATTTTCATTTTCATGAGTGCCTTTTTTCATTTATGGTCAGTGACCCTGTACAGATACGATAAGTGCCACTTTTAACCTTTGGTTACTACCTTGTTAACAATGATACGTGCCTCTTTTCCTTTCTAATGTTGAACCTATTCATAAATGCCCTTTTTATTTCTTATAATTGCCCCTATCAAAATATGATGGGTGCCTATTTTATATATATATATATATATATAATGGTTTATTTATTCAAAAATCACATTGCACCCCAAAGGCTGAATTGCACGATCTGTTTACAATTGTTTGACATAAAACCAATTCATAATGAACATTGTAAAAGCATTACACAAAATAATTACTACATACTAGATTAGTAAAATAATATATTCAACAAATATTCTTTTACATTTTAAACCGAAATAGCTCGGATTGACATATGGTATAAAGGCACATAGATTGATAGATGATCAGATTGAGAGAGAGAGAGAGAGAATCAAGAAGGGAGAGAAAAAAAGATGGTAGTCAGAAGAAGAACTAGTGTTGGAAGAAAAAATCGTTACAATAGAGGCAAGTACAGAGTGACGGATACAATAGGAGAGAAGGGGGGAAGGAGAAAGAGAAAAGAAAGAGAGAGAATAGGAGAGAGGGGAGAGAGAGAGAGAGGGGGAGGGGAGAGAGGCAGAGAGATAGAGAGGTGAGAAAAAAGAGTGCTAGAAACAGAGGAGAGAATGGAAGAGGGGAAGAAGTTTAGCAGCTACGATTGATACAGCAATGATTTGTCAATAAGCTGTCGACAAATACCCATATCCCATGCTCATTGGTGCCTTTTTCATCCCTGGTAAGTGCCTTTTGTGTAGGTGTAAGAAGTGCCCGATTTTCAACACTAATAATTAGCCTTTGTACTTTGACATGTACTCCTTTTCTTTTCTAATACGTGTCTTATCCCTATCGATAAGTGTCCCCTTTTTCTTCATCATTAAACTAGCCCCTAATTTCAAGCGACTCAAAACAATGTCCCCCAAAGCTCGCTTGCATTTAAAGATGGTAGTATTATGTTACTTACCAAAAGTCTTTTAAGTCTTCAATATGAAAATATGCTTATAACCCATCATAATTGGATTTTTACCCTTTATAAGATCTAATTTCTCGCACTGCGACCTCACAAATCTTCTTTTTTTTTCGATCGCAAATCAATTTTCAAACCATCACATCCAACTTCAAAGTATGATGCCTAAGCAATGTCTTATATGATGTATAAAGATAAACTAATATTGAAATTATCTCTGATAATGTAATCACAATATAAGGGTATATATCAATGTCTAAAAACTTGTATATTTTCGCCTTGACATTTCCCTTTAAAAGTGCCTTTTTGTTGGTGCCCCCCCCCCCCACACTTTGGAAGTGCTCCGCCCCTCTGCCGTCGCCTTTAACATATCTGGTTTAGTCAAAATAAATGTTCAGAATGCGATCAGAACAAAAGATTTCGTCTCTTCGTAGGCCTGAAGCTATTACTCCTGGAACAAGATTTAGACTCCAACCAGTCAGAACAAAGTTATGTCCGCCGTCGAGTAAACCAGAGACCATTATCTCAAGTCATTACCATGGTAACTTGATTGAAAGACTTTGAACCCGTTTTGATATGATTCATTCCCCGTATGTTGTTTTGTATTGAACCGGAAACAGGAAATCACTTCCGGTAGGAGCTTAGTATAGAATCCTGGTTTAGTTTCATAGATACAGACAGACAGGAAACAATATGTAAGGAGTGAATTGTATCTGTATGGCTAGGAACTGATGAAGAATTATGGAGCAAAGTCCTCGGCCCGTTATATACATGTACAACAAAAATAATATCCCTGTGAAACATTATATATATATATATGTATACAGTGTGAGTACAACAAAAGTTTACACCTAGAAAATTGCTAATTATTTTAAAAATTATCGATGAACAGTAAATGATTATACATCTTATGAAAGAGTGTTTTATCCCGAATCATTTAGTATCATTTTGTGTGGTATGTGTTTACGCTTGGGTAAACAGGAGGCATTGTTTGCTTATGTGATGTTTGAATAAAACAATTGGGATTTGGGTATTAATTCGGTCTTTGCAGATCCAAATAACATCCCTAACAAAATTAATCATGCCACACATATCAAATATCGAATATCAAATATTAACGAACATTTGTGCGCGTGTGTGTTTGTGTGTGTGACTTTGCTTCTGCAAAACTCATTTGCAATGCATTTCATTTGATACATTCAATTCATTCTCTCACTCCGCTAATCCCAACATACTGTAGGCCTCACTTTGGCGCAAGTCAATTGTTGCACTCTCGCAAACAATGCCTTCTGTTCATCTAAGCGTGAATACATACCACACAAAAATGATACCAAATGATTTGGGATAAAACACCCTTTCATAAGATGTATAATAATTTACTGTTCAGAGATGATTTTTGAAATAAATAGCAACTTTCTAGGGGTAAACTTTTTTTTGACTCACACGGTAAAATATGTATACGAACGTCTTCAAGATTGTTCACCTTGTTCCAGAGTATATTGGTCTATACTGATATTTATGTCGTGGAACTCATTATTAGTATTAATTACGTTTCGCTACATAATCTATTAATGACAGTGATACTATCCTCGGTATCAATTGCTTCATTATATAAATTGTATAAATTGCATCATTATAAGGAGAGAAGCTTTAAACTAACGTCCTAACGTAATGAACTGATCGCAACTAATATTCAACCACCTCATCCTTTCCTTTCTAATTATTCATTTAAAATAACAAGCTGTATAACAATACAGAAGAAACAAATACCAACAATTTACTGTATAACAATACAGAAGAAAAAAATCCCAACAATTTACTGACATTATTAATTTCATAAACACAACGGTTATATTCGCCTAATTATTAGTATATTAGTAATGATTAGGTTATTGTCAATCCAACAGAGTAAAAGTACCAAGAGATGACCATTAACTACGCCCTATCACATTGCCTGGCGTAAATCATCCAAAGATGATGGAAAACGCCATTAATTTCAACAACAACAACAACAACAACAACAATAATCATCTAGACAGGAAATGGCTGATTTTGCGAAGTCATTTTGTTGCATTGCATAAAGCAATCCTTAAATTAATGGTCAGTTATCATTTTGTGTAGAAATGCACGTAGGCAAATGAGTGACAGTGCAGAGACACGAAGAAAACAACCGATGTGTTTTGGGGGAACAAAGAAACACATGGGTCCATACTACCCTTGATTAAGATCACGTTTTGCAAAGAAACAGTTAAAACCCAGGCTAACTCCCTATGTTAAACTTCATCTTGAACAAAATAGAAGATTCATGTCCGGTTTAAATAATATTAAGATACAGGCCATTAGGTTTGCGCTAATATCCTGCTTAGTTTGATGACCATACAGCATTTTCAATGCACCACGGAGCGTTTTTGAAAGTCCCGGCCCATATGATTAGTTCTGGAAGAAACTTTCGGAGCGGTGGTGAAAGAGGAGGGGGGGGGGGGGGGGGACTATGAATATTTACATGTATATGTATAGCTTAAGTTTAATGAAAGAACGGTTTAAAGCCACAATGTCCTATTTGAAGCTGCTTGCTCCCTCTTTATAGAAAACTTCCCAAATCGGTACCTGTTGGTCCCCCATGATCCTTTTTCTTATGTTAATTGAGAGCTGAGTTAATGAGCTAGCCACCTGTCACAGTGACCTCGCTGGCTAGCTGGGTGTTCTAATCCCTTCTGAACTAGTGCAGCCGGCCTGTAATACCAACAAGTGAGAGAGCATATCACAGCATATCCCACTACATAATATCTGATTTGTTGACAGAGGACTCGATGTGAAAACCACCAGTGCAACTAGGTACGGGACAATAATGCTACAGATGACCTGAGATGGCGCCGTAGAGGGGATTTCGCGGGGGAGCTTCCAGAACAGAATGGAGTGAAAAGCAAACGTCACCTTCATGTTTTGGAAGTACCGTCTTTTTTTTCTAGCAGCTGTTGTATGCTATCAAAACATTATTTGAAAGTTCATAGAGCAGATTTGAATAAGAGTCGAAATTCAGCAACACAAGCTCACACTCAACGCGCATAAATTCATGTCTACCCTCCCTTTTACTCTCCCTCTCTCTCTCTCTTTATTACTCCACACACACACACACACACGCTTACACTCTTCCACGCCCACACATAAAAAAATATCACGCCCATACATCCACACACACGTACTCGTTCACGCCCACACACACACGCTCCCTCCCCCAAACATATATGCACACGCCCAAATTAAAGGGAATATGAATCAAAATTATGATGAGGAAGTATGACTTCGACTGGCTTTGTATGCAAAGCAAATTATAAATGTGTTATGTTCTGAGAACAAGAAAAGTGTTATATATTTGCTTTCATTTACAGTGCAGTTATTTGTTTTGGGAGGGGGAGGGGGGGGGGGGTAGCTCATATTCTTATTTCGCTGCAATCTTACGCATTAGGATATTTATTTACTAATACACTCATTTATTTGTTTGTGTATGTATTTGCTTCTTGATATTGTTATCTGTACATGTTTTTCTTCTGTTCTACTTATTTCCCATTTCTGTATATTAGATGACCTGATTTGCTGATCATTTGTCTGTTCTCTCTCCGGGAAAATGACATGTGTACTATTTGCTTTAATTCACAATGGACTCATCTTAATAAAAGCACACAACTAACACAAATTAGTTAGATTGTTTGTACAATTTAATAAATTCTTTTAGATCAATACATTTTTTCTAAACAAAAATCAGTTACTACCGAAATAATATTTACGCGGTAAATAACTTCTGAAGAGGAATGGAGTTGTTATATTAAATTGATAATTCATAGTGTGAGAAAATGAAAGGAAAACTTTCATACATGTTTTAGAGAGTTTTATTCATTTATTGATAGCATAAAAGCATACATATATTGATGAGTCTTTTGATTCATATATTTTCTGCAGATTTAAATACAATAACGTTATCCTGTTTCAAGTGGCAATCCGGTATGGTGTGAGCTTAGTTTCCTTATAGACCCAACATTTATCATAATCAGTTTAGCAACGTACCACCCCATGAACACATAAACGTACTTCAAATACAAATATGAATTAAAATTCTGTTTTTTATGATTATAGAGTTCTTATAGAGCCTTTTTACTTGCTTTGTAAATATCATCACAATTTCTTTTGCAGCAAGCAAATGAACAGGAACCTTCACTGTCAACAACACAGAGTGCCCTGCCCATTATAGAACTGAGCCATTGCAGGACTCTCCCACTGCTCAGATTAATAGAGGAGCACCGATGCACGGCCAAGTACATGTACGAAATATTCATATTAAATTGAATTCATTTCCACAAAACATGAACAAATACAAGTTTACAAATGATACAATTTTTAAAAAGTACCAAATACTTATTTAGGGTAAACAATATCCAAGCAAATATGTCCACAAAGTAAATAAATTACAAAATTGAAATTAAGTAATACCTATTGATTTCCACAATTCGAAAATCCCCTATATGGATACTCGAATCGGGGGAGATAGAGGTACCCCTTTCTCAAAAGGTCAGAAACATTTTACCAATGACTGAGGAGAAGACAGGGGAGGGGGTACTTTGTTCTGCCCCGCCTACATAATAATTAAAGCATTTACTTCATAATGAAAGTAGACAGTGGTACAAATGGATCGTAATTAATTTAAAAAGTCATATTTCACAATGAAGCATACATGAACAAGGACAAGCAGGGTATAACATATAAACATAACACATAGTTGAATTGTCAACGTAATATAGTTTTCAATACATGAAGTAAGTTATATCAATTAAAATAATGCAATAAGACAAATATTTACAACATATTGAAATTAGAGCATATAACATCTGTTTTAATTCAACCATTTATACAAAAGAACAACAGTATCGATTACATAAGGTATTACTACGATGATATTAAAGTTGGTGTCTGTACACTTACCATGGTAACCTACGTATGGGAGAACCATGGTATTCAAAAGAAATAGTCATACACGAAAACCCGGGTCCAAGACACTGTTTAGAAGAAAATACATATGTTCAATTGGCAGGGTGCACACAAATACAACTTGTACATGGAACATAATAAGGTAAAAGAAACATTTAAAACAAATCGAGAAAGGAAAAACATCAACAGTTTTAAGCAAGGTATAATATTATACATTATTCATCATTTTAAGAAAATACAAAATAATAGTAATAAAGAAAAACCTTGATTATGAATAATTGTAATAGTCCTGTTTATTATGAAGATTAGAATTGTCATAGCAAACACTGATTCTTATTCTTATTCTTCTTTTTCTTGACAAAACAAAATAATAATAAAAACTGCTTGGGTAATTGATGTGGTGATATCGGAAACCTTTAAATGTAATGATATTTTTCCAGATGTATTGCAAACTAAATAATAAAGAATAATAAAGACAGATATTTCATTTTCATAAGCAGTGTTTTAAAGCAGACATTTTTTAATGAATACATATTACATTACAAATATATCACATGGCCTAAGACGTCAGAATTAAACAAAAAAGTTATATGTATAAATCTCAGGTCATCATAATGATGCATTATACCGGTCCCTCGGAGAGGACCTAAAGCCTTTGGTCCTCTGGCTCTTAGCAGTCACGTAAAACTAAACAAATAACCACCACATATAATTTGTTATAAAGAGAAGAATACATTTTCTGGGTTAATATAACAGAAATGTCGATATTAAAATATAAAAAAAACAACGAGTAATTCTTTCTCTAGTAATATTACATCCAAGTCAATATCAAGACAATTGTATGTAATTGAAATAAAATCATACACATATACACACATAAATACAGCACAGATGCAATTCATTATACATGGGAACAAGGGAGGCGGTCTTGTCAGGATAGTCCTTTTCTAAATTAAAGATAAAATGTTATATATTATTTACATAGATGGCAGAAATTAGGAGGGAGCCTTTATTGACACATGAAATTTAACTCGTTTGATCTACATAAACCTCATTTACAGCTGCATATTGTATTAGTCGGGTACCTTCATTATGTAGGTGTACCATGCACACACACTTTTAACGTGTCATTTCAATTTAAGATTAATATGGAGGATAGAGTTTTCAACTGCATCAAATGCCTTCGTTAAATCAATTTTTACCATACCAACAATGTCACCTGTATCCGTACTATGCAACCAATCTTCTGTAGCATTCAGAAGGGCGGTACTTGTTGAAGGCTCGAGTCCAAATTCCGAACTCTCTTTCATCAGTAATATTATTGAAAGATAAACATACGTCTCGAAAGTATGCGCTGCAGGTATAGTAATGTAGTAATGTGTTATATCACGTGACCAAAACACTAACCTGGAAATCCGGAAGCGTTCTATAGAAATGAAAAGGCGAGCGTACCCGTAGAAAGACACCTCTGGAAACGAATACGCTGTTCTATTAACGTTAAAACTATTTAACCTGATTATTGTTTGTTTGAACAGAAGTGTGTACCTTGAACAGTTCGGACAATTATGGAATGTAATGTTATTTGACACCCTAGAAACACAACATGAAACAAATATCAGAGGAGAGAATTCCTGTTTGTGCTGTACATTTCAGAGGTTAACCATTGCTTTAACTTAGTTTTAATATAGGAAACAATAAACTCATCACATTACAAAAAAAAAAAATTTCTTGCAAAATTGTTTGATGTTAACAGTTAACAGTTTTCAGTCATCCAAACGAGCCATGCAGATTTTCTCATTTATGCCCATATTCACATGCCAAGCTAGCCATGTACATGTAAATAATGTTTCTACTTTTGCTCTTGTTTATACGTGGATCTAAGACCACCAGCCTCTGACTCAACAAGAACCTGGTCCAGGTCTGCCAAGGTCCTATGGGATTTTCTCTTCCACATCTGCAGAAGTTCCATGTACGTTTGTCGATAGTCATTCATCTTCTGCGTAAGGATGCCTTGTGCAATACTTGATCGGATTCCCAGAGCAACGTACAAATCGGAGAAATTTCCCGGAGGGAGTTCTTTTGAGATTCTTAGCAAATGCACATCTGTAACTGTTGGTGAATCGGTAGGCCTAAAATTCACATAAAGGAGAGAAAAAAATTACACTTTCACGTAGGCCTACAGCTTGTTTTGGCAAAAAGTTTGTCAATGGTACTACTGAATTGATTAGAACAAAATAACGGTGGTCAATTTACAACCAGTCTGAAGTTGAAGAAAATGTTAAATAAACTTTGCATGTAGAGCATAATTATGGTAAAAACAGTTTACAGGCAACAAAATTAATATATTGTAAACATTATAACCAAACCACTGAATTGTCTCATTAAGCTCCTTTTAACCTATTCAAACCTGTCAAATTGGTGATTATCTTAAAGAGTGTCACTTAATGTAAATTACAATGGAATGGAGAAGAAAACACCACTGCACACAAAATTGCACAAACCACGAAAATCCACTCTATGAAAACTTAAGTTGCACAACAGACCCAACTAAAAATCAGAGGAAGTAGTCAGAAGTAAAGTATTTAAATGTCAGCACAAAAACGCCATAAAAAAAGAAATCAGCAGCGAAGTAGGATATTTCGAAAAAGAAAGAGAAATATATAGACCTACTTTTGAGCTCTGTTTTCCCTAGGTGTCACCTCGTCTCCTATAATAAGAAGGAAAAAGTTCGATGTTTCATTCTCCCTTAGTATTATGTTATAAAAGATACTGCATTCCATTGGTATTTCCAAATGTAACATTTTGCTCACACTCTTATAAATGTTTAACATGTTATAATTTCTTGTAAATGTTGTAATTTTCTTCGATTAATGGTACATTCACATGAAACAAAACAATTGCAAAAAAGAGATATGTGCACCGTCTGCTAATGCATATTGAAGAGGAATGCCAGCAGATGTTGACGGTCCCGTGTCTGCAGTCATTTATCTGGATGATGAGTCGCCTGATTGTGATTGAATGACAAACAATATCGTAACTACGTAAAACAAATAATGTAGGTCTATGATTAATATACAGGCTAATATATTATACTCAATGATTGTATTTGTCCAATTATGGTTTACATTTTTTTTAAAGAATCATTGGCAGTCCATCGTCAAGGATATAGACATGATAAAACCAATTAGTGTTTTCTTGCATAGCTCCACAGTTAAATTATGCTGGCCCTGCGGAATCCACACAGATTGGCCGCTCTCTTGCTCTCAGCAGCTTGAGAGCGCTCTGCTTCTGCCCTATTGGCTGCTGTAGCAACAAGTCGCCTCAATTTTGTTGGACTACGGCTTTCTCAAGTGAGTCATGGAAGATCTAAGTCACCTTTTCAGGGTGTACGTTAAACGGAGAAAGAGGCATCCAACAGACCTTTTGCCCAACTTCAATTCTCAGTAAAAGTTTTGCCTTGGCAGGCGCTTTTCTTTTTCCTGCTGAAATTTTGAAGGGCAGGTTATACGTCTCAGGAAAAAAAAAAAAAAAACATCTCTTAGACTATTATATGGGAATTTGTTAGAAGTCTGTAGCAGCTATGAAAGTGGAGATAGGAAGGCAGAAAGAAAGGCATGCACAAATCCGCTAGACATCAACCCCCCGGATAACCACCCCCAGTCAACTACCCCCTAGGACAACTGTCCCCTAGGCCAACTACCCCCGGACGACTACCCCCAGATACCTACCCCCTACGACAACCATCCTCTATGACTACAACCACCCCCCCCCCCCCGCACGACTCTCCTAGGGGGTAGTTGTCCGTTGGGTAGTTGTCCTAGGGGGTAGTTGTCTAGTGGGTAGTTTTCCGGGGGTGGTTGTCCAGGGGGGGGGGGGTAGTCATCCTAGAGGGTGTCAGCCCTAGGCCTAGGGGGTAGTTGATTAGGGGTGGTTATCCGGGGGTCGATGTCCAGGGGGTAGGTGTCCGGATACGAATCCTATGATGTGTTATATAAGCCTGGCATTATTATTGAGAAATAGCTGCAGCTGAAAAAGTAAAAACATAGAATAACAGTAAACCCTCTCTTGATTGACACAAGACACAATATTCTATACTAAAATATATAGAATAGTAATATACTTGTGAGCTTATTGAATAGGCAGATTCAAACTGGGAAAATGAAAGCCTACTCCTTACAACATAATTCCAGAAAAAATGATAACGATGAGTGGATGAAGTGATTGCATACTTACTTATTGGACTTGTGTTCCCTGACTCCATTCCTTCGTCACTCATACCTTAATACATGAAGACAAAAAATCAAATTGACAAGAGTTGAGGTCTAGTGGAGGAATTGGAGGGCTGTGGATCATAAGCTTTAGGGTTCAAATCCCTACCACAGCAATACTATCTACTGGCAAGATATACATCTATATTTTCGGGGTTTGTGATTTTGAGTTTCCTAACACCATTTAGAGATGGCTTCGAAATATTAAGAACGTTATTCTTTGGCATAAACATTTCAGGTACAATAAGTGTGAACCTAATCTCACTCCTGACACCAAATATAATAAAACATAATATTCTATACTATTTATATAGAAAGGTAAGATATTAAGAGATTAATTGTAATTTCAATTTTGTTTCAATCATAATTATATAAAGGAATTAAGGTTAGGAGTAATAAAGGTTAGGAGCCTTAAAGAAGCAAAAGCCCATAAACAGGGCCTTTTATTGAACAGACTCTCCAGATTCAAACTAAGAAATTTTACAATCCTACTTCTGACACCATGATTATAGATAATATTTGTCTCTCTTTAATTGTACCTAAATAACAAAAGTAAAATAAAGAAGTAGAACAAAAAAACAAAAAAAACAGAACTTTATGAGGAAATCCAATCAAATATAAATGACCGTACACACGTCGTACTTTTATATATATATTAAACACGCATGGTGCTCTCATGGAGAATTTGACACTATTCGGGTGTTTACCAAATAACAGATGTTATCAATCACATGATACGCCTTCATTTTTATGACCAACATGCATTAGGTATTGCTCTGGATTACCCACACAATCACCCCATATGGATAAAGTTATTATCTTACATTTCCCTCACTCAAATACTCTTCAGGAGACTAGGGGGTATAAATTAATGGAACCTTCGGTTTGCTGTGTGGGAGATTTGTTTCAATACAGAGCTAAATGGTTTTCGGTGGAGTACCAATTTGTATAGACTTACCAAACTTTAACTTGATTTCAGCTGTACGGATGCTATGTAGTCCACACTTGAGTGAAATTCCCTTGAAGCAGTCTTTAAGCCGTTTCTTCCTACTGCACCTCGGGCACAGAAAGAGTACATCATACTTGATCCTCCTAGCCCAGTGCTGAATAAGGCTATCAAGGGTTTCCGTTACAAAGTCCATCACCTTCAATAAATATACAAACATCCCCAAGACATATATTATATTTTAATTTCCTTTTGGCTGCTTCAAGCTTATTTAACTTTGATTTAAATTAACAACAGACGGATCTACAATAAGAGTGTCATTCGGATAGTGCATGAATCGCACGTCACATTGGCTTATAGTATCCGTTAGCCTAACAAAGTCTGCCGAGACACATGCACATGTATTGCCAATTATGGGTGGAGGGAAAGAAATTGCGTCTCATCTTCCCGATCCATAAACAGTACATTTGTTTCGAGGTTTGTTTCCAATATATCTCGACCAAAATTAATCATGAACTATTGATATTTTCTTGGAAGTTAATTTACAAATGTCCATAAACCTATGAAAATGAACAGTTTCTGAAAGGTCTACTATTTTTACGAAGCACCAAGTTTCATAATTTGATAACTGAACTGAGTTACCACATAAACTAGATGTATACTATGGCTTAAATTAACCCGACTTTCGGAAATACAATTATAGTTAATCCTGCTTTTAACTGTAGTGGATTGTTAATAGTCAAGTATAAGTGCCCTTTGGTCTAACTTTACTGTCCTCTAATCTGACAGGACTCAACATTTCACCACACTTTTTGATATATGATCGTTAATGTTAAGTCAATTACAGCTAACTCTGCATAACTCAAGTACAAGTCATATTTATTTTCGTTAGTTAAATCAATTTTCTTGAAAAACCTATGCAAATCATGTGTTATTTACACTTCTTAAGTCGAATTTTGACTAAGTCAAACTATTTGTTTGCGGTCTCAACCGATTCAACTAATGCAACTAGAAACACATGTTCTATGACACATCCAAACAATTATTTACCAGTGACAGTTTTAATTCTATGTTTCAGAGACCTTTCTCAGATGTGTACTGGCAGACACAAGCAAGCTACCAGTTTTCCAATCGAACAACAACATAATTTTCTCTGTTCATTTATATTGTGTAGTAATTGAAACCATCCTGTTGAGCTACCTACCTCTTTGACAGCGCTTGGGGCTGGGGGTTTGTGACTATCCCCATCATGATCAGAACCAGCAACCGCTCCTTGATATACAATGACCTGACATGATCAGCATCAAAGGTAAAAGGAAACAGATTTTGAAGAAATTATTGATGGTGTGTAATTTTGTTCATTTTTCCTCAGTTTTGTGAGGGTTATTTATTAACTTATTTATACATTTTTAAATGTTGTGTTCGTTCCACAGAATATGTTTCTCAGCACAACTGATTTTGCAATAGAGAACTTATTTCATGATATAATTAAAATACAATGTAAAACAAAACAATTATAGAATAGCAAGATATTACAATACATTACAAAACAAAGCAAGAACAAAAAGGTTGAAAATAAAAACAATTATAGGGCTTCTGATCAAATCTTGAATACACTTATCAGCTAAGAATGTACGTGTATTTAAAACCAATAACAAGTGAGATATTATGAGGTCCGCTTTTCAGATTAGAGCACTAAGAACCAGACCTCTGCACTGAATTATAGGTAAAGTTTACAGAGTAACACGATGCAATTACTTCACAGAAATAAGAGCCCTGGTTCTGTACGTATCGACAGTATCTTTGTTTTCAGGAGAATGACTATAACATTGCCTGGCGGAGGCTATTCATTGCCCTTGAAGGTATCCGATGCCCGGCCTAAAAAAACTTTGCCTAAAATTTAGTATCTCCACCATGATAAATATCAAGGTATCGCTGACGCTTGACTCAGACCTTGATAGTTGCTTCACATGGAGGTAACATCTCTAGTAAGGCATGGTGCACTCCATCAACCATTAGACTGATGTGACGATGAAAAAGATTGACTGGTTCTCCATCTCTTTCACCCATCCATCTGACTGCTCTCGCCATCAACCGATGAAACAGCCCATCTGTAGAAATGGCACATGAGAGGGTTGACGAACAGATTATGGCTAGTAACGTTTTGAAAGCCAGCTCAAAAAGATATATTAGCTGCAATAATACTTAACGACAATTATATATTTCTGAGAAACAAAACACGAGTTTCTAACAAGATGGACTAAACTCCGACTATCAACATAGTCATAACTATGACTAGTGGCTTTTACAGCTGACCGCCCCGACACGTCCTTTGGCAGGACAATAATCTACATCTGCCACTCACCACCCAGGTGTTACAAAGGGACAAGCAGGGAGGATTTCCTTAATTTGCTGGGGGCAACCTACATCAAGTAGCCCAGAAGAGCCGGGGTAATATTAAAGCAAATTGAGCAACTTGCGTGGTGGATATGTGCACTCTGAATTAATTCAATATTGATATTACCATTCGAATTAAAGCAAATGAAACGAATATTGTATAATAATCTGATACCAAAAAAAAGGATCAGAAATAGTCTGTAGCTTACTATCTTTTTACTCAAGGTTGAAGCCAATCCTAGAGTTGTCAAATTTATCCGTGAGTTGGACATATTGAACTTCCTGTTTACTTTGGATGCATGGGTCATCTTTGGCAAGAACCTATTAAGGTCAGTCAAACTTGTCTATTGAGGCCACTCAAAGGAAAATAGAGCACGCAAGTGGCCACTGTAGACAGGTGGTCTTTCAGGACACACATTTCTTTCTCAAGGCAGACAAAATGTATGGCCTTTCTGGACAGGTGGCCACTTAGACAGGTTTGACTAATATACAAACCTTGTTGCAATCTAATTGCCATACAGTCTTTTTGGAGCAAGAAGGGCATTAAGTCAACGATACATTACACGTGTTAACACATTTCTGGCTGTAAACAGATGATGAATTCATCTTCACCTGGTAAGAAGCGCTGGAAGTCCACATAAAAGTCTGTAGAGGATTTGATCTGTGCAATCTCTTCTGGGGGGCAAGGGGACGTCAGTCTGGAAGGAACATAGTAGCGCTTCTTTACCTCCGGCTCTGTTTCATTTGATACCTAACATAATTATAAAAACATATCCAAACACTTAAACCATAAATACAAAACAAAATATAGCAAGATACTAAAACAAATATCGAGAAATCTAAGCAAAAAACAGAGCAATTCAATTTTACTCATCATTTAGTTTCATACATCTCACTCCTGCCATTAAATTATGCGAAGTTTCACAACAACATGGACCCATTGAGCAATTCTGATTTCAAATGTCAGAAATATACATTTTTGGTATAATTTGTAAAAGCTGTAAAAACTCTGCTTAATCTTTACATTTCACAGCACAATACAATAATTTTTTAATATTAAGGAACATGTCTGCGAGTATAAAACAAATTACAATATCCAAAATGAAGCCATTTTCATCCCTGAGTCAATATTTGCACATATATATATATATATGTATTTATATATTTATATTTACAAAAGCTGGTACATGTCCCCTGTTTGCTCCTATATTGTCTGTATATTTATAGTCACAATATTCTGAGGTTAACTTCAAATACTGAGGTTAGGGTGAAACAAGATGATTACACCATGCAATAATTGCTTTTGTTGTAATGTCCTATCCTAACTAAATGTATAACTTCAGCAATGAACCCCAAAATATACCCCAATCTGGACCCTAGACCGAAAATCCCAATTGCAACCATCAACCTAATTCTATACCTATGATAAAATAAGAATCGGGCATTGACGGGGGAGCACCGATCGGAGCACAATTTAGCTGGAGATTTTACCTCAGTGTCTACTCCATCCTGTTGCTCTTGCTGTAGTCGTTCTACAGGAGCCTCACAGATGAGATCGAACTTGGCCATGAGCTGGACTAGGGCCTCCTTTTGCTCCAAAAATCCTTGCCACATATGCTGAATCAACCTATCCTCTAAGATACCATCCTCCTCAAGAGTGGTCCAAGCATCACTCACAATCCCATCCTGAAATTAAAACACAATGTTAACTTAATGGCAGTTGGGATAACTGGACATAGGAGTATATATTGTAAACCGTTACTAGATGATGAGGAGAGAGCTTTGTTACATCATAATCATCAATAATATGTCCTATCATTTATATCAATACTATACAACTCTGTCTCTCAAGAGACTTCTTTACAGTCTTCTTCTCATAGGCCATAGTGGCGCAGGTTACCGTAATATGTTGTTAAGTGTACTACGCTAATAATTTTCTATCTTTTAACACACAGGTGCATTGTCTGAATCCGATGCTGGGGGAAATGATACATATTTAAAGCTAATACATACATTGTTGATGTAATAATCACTAACAAAACACCAGATTATTAATATAAATGGAGGGGAAGGTTTCTCATCCTTTCTGCAGAACCCAAGATGGTATTGACCTGCTTGAAGACATCGATTGTACCTGTGCCAAAGGCAGACGTCGATGTAGCTGCGGCCCAGATCCAGAATGTTCTTCAACGAAACGAAACTGCATCTCCTGATTTCGTCCAACTTGTCATGGGGGATTTTAACAGTTGTGATCTTCGCGGCGACATGCCCCATCTGCATCAGTACATCGATGTTTCGACGAGAGGGTCAAATATTCTAGATAAATGTTATGGAAATGTCCAAGATGGCTACAAAGCAGTGGCTAAGCCTCCACTAGGGAGCTCGGATCACAATATCATACAGTTGTTACCTCGATATAGGCAAAAGCTGAAGCGATTCGAACCTACAATAAAGAAAGTGAAAACCTGGTCTGAAGAAAGTGCTGAAACACTGAAGGCTTGCTTCGAATGGACAGACTGGGAAGTACTCCTTGAAACTACATCTCTTGAAGCAGCTGTAGAGGTAGTGACTGATTATATCAATTTTTTTGAGAACATGATAGTGCCGGAAAAAGCGATCAAAATCTATCCAAATAACAAATCATGTGTAGACAAGCAGTGTAAAGTCTTTTTAAATAACAAAGCAGAGGCTTTTAAGAATAATGACCCAGATTCAGTAAAAGCAATAAATAAGAGTTTCAGGAAATACATTGTAAATAGGAAGCGCCAGTACTGTAGTAAGGTAGGAAATAAATTTAAGGAAGGTAATTCCAAAGCAGTTTGGCAAGGCCTGAAACTGATAACTGGTTTTGAAAGTAGAAGGAGGGGTAAAGGTGTAAGCCTTAACGATGATGTATCTGTCTTTGTAAAGGATTTAAATGATTTCTACTGTCGTTTTGATTGCCTTAATAATGTTACTGATAACTTGCAATGTCAGGAATGTACGCAAGAAAGTATTCAAGAGAGTACCCCAGTGAATAATAGGATAATTGTAAAAGGTGAAAAGGTCAAACAAGTCTTTGCGTCAATTAGAACTGATAAGGCTACAGGACTAGACGGTGTGTCAGGAAAAACCCTGAAAATATGTTCCCAACAGCGTGTTGATGTGTTTCAGGTACTATTTCAATGGTCGCTAGATACTTCTAGTATTCCTAGTTTCTGGAAATGGGCTACAATCATCCCAGTACCCAAAATTCCAAAACCCAAAGTACTCAACGATTATAGACCGGTAGCCCTCACTCCTATTGTCATGAAATGTTTTGAGAAAATTGTGAGAAACATCTTGGTTGAACAAACAAAAGATATGTTAGATCCCCTCCAGTTTGCTTACCAACCGAACAGGAGTGTTGAGGATGCTATTGGTTACCTGCTACATACAGTTTGTAAACATTTGGAAAGAACTGGTACATATGCTAGGGTGCTCTTTGTAGACTTCTCTTCTGCATTTAATACGATAGTTCCTGGAACCTTGGTGAAAAAACTAAGCAGTGTTGTGAATCCCAAATTATGTCAATGGTTAAGGGATTTCATGACAAACAGGGTGCAACAAGTACGTCTTGGAAATGTTATGTCCCAAACTAGACGACTTAGCACAGGCACTCCGCAAGGATGTGTGCTCTCTCCCATCCTTTATACCTTGCTTACTAGTGATTTCTCTTGTTCGACTGCTTCATTTTGTCACGTAGTAAAGTATGCAGATGATACTTGTATCATTGGCTTGATCACCAACAACGATGAAGTTGCATATAGGGATACAGTTGATAAGTTTGTTACTTGGAGCGAAGAGAATTCACTTGTTCTAAATGCCACAAAAACTCATGAAATGATCTTTGACTACAGGAAAAATGGTGGCACAAATAACGTGCCCCTGTACATTGATGGGAAAGCCATACAACAGGTGGCTGAATGCAAATACTTAGGAGTTGCAATTGATAACAAACTGAAGTGGGATGGTAATACCAAGGTAATACTAAGCAAGGGCAACCAGCGTATGTATTTTCTAAGAAAGATGAAAGCATTACATGTAAAAGGTGATACAATGTTCCTGTTCTACCAATGTGTCATACAGTCAGTCATCTGTTTCTGCTGTCTAGCCTGGTTTAACAGCCTTAGTGGGAAAAACAGAGCAAAGTTGAATAGGATAGTGAAACATGCCAGCAGAGTAATTGGGGTCTCTGTGTAAGAGCTGGAAGATGTTGCAGAAAGGGCATTATTGGCTAAGCTGCAAGTGATTGTGAAGGATTCTAATCACCCTCTGCATAATGAAGTGGTTTTCAATAGATCAGGAATAATTAGGTTACCTAGAATAAGAACTGATAGGTTCGGCAGGTCTTTTCTCCCAAGTGCAATGAAAGTGTTTAACAACAATTTCTGTAGATGAATGACCCTGTACACCCCCGAGTACGATCCCCTACCCTCTCATTCTATCTCTCTCTCTCTCTCCTCCGTCTTCTTCTGCTCTCTCTCTCTCTCTCTCTCTCTATCATACATATATCTCTCCCTATCTCTCTCTCTCTTTCTGTCCGTCTCTATCTCTCTCTCTCTCTTCATATCCTGGAAGTACAGGGGGTGAAGATGGGTCGGCTTGTATAAGGTCAAGGGGGAGGGGGTCCTCCCTGCTGTTATGGTTGGGTGGTTGGTAGTTTGTAAGTGACATGTGGACTCATCAATTCAATTTAATTCAACAATATTTTCAATATCTCACACTTCACTTTTCCTCCTTTTCCTTTCTTTCCTCTCTTTCCTTTTCTCCACTTTTCTTTCTCTCTTTTCTTCTTCTTTCCTTCTTGTCTCTTTTCAAGCCTCTTCTATCTGGCATCAATTTTCTTCTTTCAACTGTACAGTGTATCTACCATCTATATGTACTGTACATGTACTAGCATACAGTTGTATTTGTACTTCTTGGCATGCATAGCAGTGTTTCCTAAATGTAACAGTACTAAGCACAGGTGCAATATAAATAATGTCTATTACAAAGCATTGTTTTGAATGAAATTGTATATGCATCATCTCACACTGAACTGTTCCTCTCTTCCACTCTCTCTCTCTCTCTTTCCCTTTCTTCCTTTCTCTCCCCCTTTCTCTCTGTCGTTCTCTCTCTTGTCTTTCCTCTTTGCCATCCAGTATGATGTACTTTTAGTTTATGTCTGCCACCCAAAATAAAAAGTTTTTATCTGGAATTTTTAACAATTGATGAATAATTGATTTTATTTCTTTGCTGTGACTTGTTCTATTTATATGTTATATGACATTGATTGTTGTCATGTACATTTTTTGCTATTTATTTAAGTCAGTATTGTCTGTTGGGAGCCAGGGGAGTACAAACAATCAAATAATTCCCCTGGCTCTCAACAGAGAGGTTAAATTATATTACATTGTTATGTTATTTATGTTATGTGTAGTTACTGTCTATGATATGTTAAGGTCTGTTGGGAGCCAGGGGAGCACATTATAATCAACAATTCCCCTGACTCTCAACAGAGAGGTTAAATTATATTACATTGTTATGTTATTTATGTTATTTGTAGTTACTGTCTATGATATGTTAATGTATTGTTATATTTATACAAATGTGAGCTGTAAAACGATTTGTATGCCTTCATTTTATTTTGTGCATGACAATAAAGAATTCAATTCAATTCAATGTCTTGTAGGATAGAGTGCAAAGAACCTATGTAATACGCACTTAGTTTCAAATGCCCACTTCCCATTCATTTCGTAATACAAAAAATAAAATGCTGCAGTTTACTGCAGCAAGACTAAACGAGACTGTAAAGGAAAAGATTTCTCACCCTCTTTGCAGGATCCAGAATGGTTATGACCTGCTTGAAGACATCAATTAGCCATTGGGGATTTAGGATCACTATGTCTCGTAAGAGAGACTGCTGGTCTTCAATGCCTCCGTAGTAGACTACATTACCAAGGTCGTGGTGAAAGTTCAGCATCGTGGGGAGTTCACTCTCCGATTCCATCCCGACCGGCTGTGTCAGTTCTTTGGTCTGGGAGAATGCACAAAAAAAGTTTACAAATTATAATATGATTGGTGAAAAACACAAATGAATAAATATCATAACAGTAATATTACATTCATTTTACACAGTGCATACACAGAATATGAATATAATAATGAAGCAAAACGTTAACAGAAGGCAACATGAAGCCTCAATCTTATTCCCAAATTTGCAAAGGCACTACATCTATTTATTGAGACAGGCATTAAGTGGGTCATTTACAAAATTAAATGGGTATCATTGATGGATGCATTTAAATAATATAGCATTACATATTTCCAACAATACCAGGAGAGTTGTACGTAACTATGACAAAATGAAGTAAGGACTAAACTAACATTTCCTTGAAAATGAAATACATACAATCATTTTGTTAGAACACCCAGTACCGAAAAAGAAATACATACAAATCATTTTGTTAGAACACCCTGTACCGAAAAAGAAAGTTTCAAAGAAATAAAACCCAACTAGGCGTTCAAAACTTGAAATTCCAATATTAATGAAATTGCTCTATATTTAGTTTCCACTACAATACCCACATTATTTGAAAATGACGAATTAACGTTGCAGTCCTACCTGATCTAATGACATGTAGTTGATTTCATCCGCAGCTAGAGCTTCCTCAAATAACAGCCATCTTAGTGGAATCTCTTCTCCCATGTAAGGCTCTCCCATCGCTACTTTCTCAATATGTCTCCTCAGCGCGACCAGCTTCAAAGGAAAGTAATTATTGGTTTATTTTAATTTTTAATTTTTAATTTGTGTAGCTCATGGCTAATATTGTCTGTTTTACATAGTAATCAGATTTTTACATTATAATACAAACATCATTATACAAAAGCAATATAACAACAACAAAAAACAATGGTATTCTACCACACAGCAATAGGGACTTTTCGATTTGCACGTTCACTAGTGGACTGCGACGTATGCGGTCACTTTTGAAGCAGTGGGCATGCGCATCGACGAGCTCATCGTTCGTAGCAGAATTCTCGAACGCGTTCGCCCCCGTTTTGCCGTCGTTCGCAAACTGTGCGGTACATGTTCGTAGGCAATCTTTTGTACGCACGAAACATCACATTGAAGTCACAAAATGGACCCAATTGACCTAATTATAGAACCGGAGAGTGGTGGAAGCGTGAATTCTCTTAAATTAACACATTTTCGGGTCTGTAATTTCCCTTAAATCAAAATTGGTGCAGAATAATTCATAAAATGTACACATTTTATTAATGCATCGCAAATCTGTTACAGCATATTTTTTTAGAACAATCCCATGCACCGAATTCGGTGTTGGATCTTTAGCTATTCGATCGAACTTTGCCCTCACTAAGCGAGCGTCGTAGTTGTGTAAAATCGAAAAGGTAACAAACAACAGTCAGCGTGCCTCGTCAACCCTGCTAAAACATGACCGCAAACGTCGCAGTCCACTTATGAACGTGCAAATCGAAAAGTCCCTAAACATTATAAAAGATTTAGAAAAAATGCTATGAGGATGTTGATAAACAACTACAGCGTATCAAAGTATTTAAGGCAATGTCATTAGTTGTTATCTATATGAGGCTTCCAAGGGGTACAATAAATCAGTGTATTCAATATCTTTAGCGCAGTACCCGGACGGCCGGCCAATATTGTTTTCGTATTGATCAGTCATCCGGGAACTTCAACTTATCGCAAAATAAGCGCGACACAGTCAGACACGCGCAATGCAGGATACGCTTATTTGCGCTAATTTTTAGACAATGGGTTATGTAAATGAGGGTTTAAAACATGGGTTAAGTTAAAGATCCTTCGTGAATTCGGGCCAAAGCCATATTTACTGAGATAATTAAGTCAAAACTTGGTTATTTCGCTAGTCAGCCTAATACAGATATTAATAATAATATCATATGGCGTTGTTTTTGTGTGATACAAGAATATATTGCTCTCGCTATGACAGTATTAGACTCGTCTTTGACTCGTCCAATATTGTCAAAGCTCGAGCAATATATTCTTGTACCCCACTCAAAGCCATTCAATATTATATAAATATGCAATGTTAAATTGTATTGATAAAGATAAAGACCAGTTATGGCCATGCGATCGTATTGTAAAAGAAACGTTGTGGAATCGATCAGAAAAGGTTGATTATTCTACATGTAAGTATTGGTGTGTACTGCAAGGTTCTGGAATCATCAAAATGATAAGAAATTTGGCCCAGTCTTGGTAAAGTTACAAGCACTGTAGATTGATTGATTGATTTTTATTCGACAAGCTTCCAACATACAACAATATACAATAATAACAAATCAAAAATAAGTCAGCTTGAACAGGATAACCCACGAAAGCTCGTGAGCTTATTTCCAGTGGGGTCCCATACAGACATGTATACAATTAATAAGTTAAAATAGTAATATTTACAGACAGATCAGAAAATTTAAAGAAGTACTTATTAAAGATAATAATAATAATAACAACATTAAACTGATAATAGAAATGATATTAAGTACAAGAAGAAAAAGAAGAAGGAGAAAAAGAAAAAGAGGAGAAGGAAGAAGAGGAAAATAATGATGAATTTGTAGAATTTCTATAACGTACGAAAAACATAAGTATATACAACATGAAAAAGTATGAACCGACAGAAGAATACAAATTTCAATCATATAACATGTCATTCACTTCTCTTCTCTGACTGTCAAGTATTAGGTATTCCTTTAATTTCCTCTTGAAATGATCATAGTTTCCTATTTCTTTTACACCATTGGGAAGGGAATTCCAATGTTTTATGGCATTGTAATAAAACGAATTTCCAATACTACCTACTCTTTCTGGTAAGTTAAAGTTGAATCGGCTATTTCTTGTATTATAATCATGTACGTCAGTAACAAGATCGAACTTGGATCGAATATAATGATTTGACCTAGTATGATATATTTTATGCACGTGATGCAATACGAGTTGTTTTGATCTTTGGTCGACTTCAAGAAAACCAGCTTTAGAAAGTTCGCTGTAGCCAACATGAGTTCTTGGACCAGAACAGTTGATAAATCTCACCATTTTGTTCTGTATAATCTTCAACTTCTTTTGATCTGACTTGTTTATGTTACTATATTATGCAGGGTTAGCATAGTCAAATAAAAATTGAATAAGAGCAAAACAGAGTGTACGTCTTGCTTTTAGATCCATACAACTTTGATATCTGTACAAACATTTCATACGAGAATTTGCTTTTTTTACAACTGATTCTACTAAAGATGAAAATGAAATTGCGCTAGCCAACTCAATGCCTAAATACTTCACAGACTCTTTTCTCTTGATTGCTTGATTATTGTGTGTCACTTTGAATTCAAATGACTTTTTAGAACTACTTTTAGAACAAAATAAAATGCTTTCTGTTTTTCCCAAGTGTAAAGAAAGCTAATATCAGTCATCCAATCGACACACGTAGACAGCTGTTCACTGAGCCTTTCCTCAATATATTTAGGATCAGGATTTGAATATAGTAGTACGCTGTCATCTGCGTACAATAAAAGTTTGAAGTCTTTTATACAAATACACATATCATTTATATAACTTGAAAATAGAATTGGGCCTAAAATGCTTCCCTGAGGAACACCGCATGTTAAAGGCATTAGTTTGGAACGAATATCATGAATGGCCACTACTTGGTGTCGATTAGATAAATAGGATCTGAACCAATCTAAACTTGCCTTATCAAAACCCATTAGTTGTAACTGCTTCAATAAGACGCAATGATTAACTGTATCAAAAGCTTTTTGCAATTCAAGGAGCACCATACCAACAAAGCGCCCTTGGGAAGTTTCTCTCCTCAAATAATCAGTCAAATGAATTAGACATGTTTCAGTCGAATAATCATGTCGAAAACCAGATTGAAATTCATAAATTATATCATTTTCTTTGAAATATCTTTCAATTTGAACACAGACCGATTTTTCTACAATCTTTGATGCTACGCTTAAAACACTAATGGGTCTATAGTTGCTAACATCAGTTTTATCTTTCTTTTTATAAAGTGGAGTCACTTTTGCTATTTTCATATCCTCTGGAAAAGTACTCGTCAAGATAGATAGGTTCATTAAAGTAACTTAGAGGTTTAAATAAAACCTTCGCACCATCTTTTAGAAATTTAGCTGGAATCAAGTCTAACCCAGTACTTTTTGATACATTCAACTTACGTAACTCTTTGAAAACAAATTGTTCACTGATTGGTAATAACTCGAAGCTGTTTTCACGTACACCTTTTCTTTCGTAAAACTCACGAATACAATCATTGTCTGCGCTGAAAGGTCTTTGGAAGGGGGGAGTTTGTCTACTAATTTGGCAGCCACATTTGTGAAATGAGAATTGAATTCATCAGCGATGGCCATCTTATCATGACATAATTCCCCATCAATTTTAATGACAGATTATTGTTCTTTTCGCTTCTTATTTTTCAATCCTAAGCTTTTTTAGATTATGCCAAAGTTTTTTTCGAATCTTATTTACTTTCTTCTATCTTGTTTTGTAAGTAATCGAGTTTAGCCTTTTTCACCTCTCTTTGGACCATATTTCTTAATACTCTGTATCTTTTATAGAGCGTCTTATCTTTTGCTCTTTTCCTCAATTTTGTGTATATTATATTTCTCTCTTGAATTAGGGAAATAATATCTTTAGTCACCCAAGTTTCTGATCTTTGTTTTATTCTTATCCGTTTCAGTGGCGCTATCATATTCAAATTTGAGATAAAAACATGTTGAAAAATTGACCATGCCTCATTTACATCTGTACAGTCAGTTATTCGGGACCAATCAACAACAGATAGTTGAAGATTGAAAGACTCTTCTGTATATTTTTTCATGGATCTGATATCATTATTCCTGTCATGACCTATAGCCAGTCTTATATTTTTCCGTGTACAGAAAGTAAAAGAATGGTCGCTAATACCTAGATCAATAAAGATGTATACGGGACTACGCACACGTGCGCGATACATGCGTTATATCTGTAAGATCAATATAGATATAATAATTCACCAAATATATCAATTAGTATGCGGTTTCTCGGCAAAATTTGTATTATCACGTATTAGTCAAAACATATTCTTTCACAGGATTGGTAATAAGAGTTTCTATTTCCTTTTTAGAGAGGGGGGCGTTTCCAAAACTGGCCTTTTACCTTTAAGCTTATTGCACAAAATATCACTTCAGAGTAAGAGAGGGGAAAATAACACAGATGTAGCACATACATCAATAACACATCAGTGTCAGTATATAACCACATGTACTTCCCACATATTTGAATTTGTTCATGCGCAGTAGGTTAATGTAAAGTAAATATTATTTTCATGAATAATTTCCTAGCATGAAAGTTTTTTGGAAATTATCATAGAATCAGTGACGAATTATTTTAGGATTTCTATCACGGAACATCGAGATTTGATGTCAAAAGGAATAAACATGTTTTAAAGTGAGCAGCTATTATTACGTTTAGACAAATTAAGACATTAACAGATGGTTATGTCAGCTCTTTGTGTATGAAAGAGCATCGTAATATATGCCATAGTTGAACAATTGAAACAATATTTAAGACCCCCCCCCCCCAACAAAAAAAAAACAAACAAACAAACAAACAAACATGAGTCTAAAATCCATCACATTCCGTCCTGATGGCTTCAAGTAAAGATTCAAGTGTATATTGTATTTTGTTACGGAACAATGGACTGCAATAGCTAAAACTTTTTGAAGTGATATATTATTGTTGAAGTGGTCCAAACATGTGGAGCAATAAGTGCAGCATTTTGTAACTGCAAGGAAAAGCAACTTTACATTTTGGATTGGATAAATAATCAGTAATATTTGTTTTGCTACAGGTTAACTATACATTTTGATAGTTGATGATTATTTGTGATAAGATTTCAAGATTTATTCATTCCATTCAATAACATACTGTATATGTTTATAAAAGATATTACAAGTGTAAAAACGAAAGAAATACAAATTATACCAACATCAGAAGGTCACTGATCAATACATTTGAAGGTAAAGAAATCAAATGGAATTGGGTCACTGCAAAAGTTCCAATACATTTGAGCTTGTCGAGGCTGTGCCAAAGGTTTGAAATACAATATTTTTGCAATGGATAACTATGTACATAAATAATTGACTAGACAATAACAAAACATTACAAAACGAAACAAATATATATATATATAAAAGTTAAAAAGGAAGAAAAAAAGGTAATTATTTGTATCACATGAAATAGTATACAGGGGTTACGTACTTGCTAATAAATAAAATTTGATTTTCCTTTTAAATCCATTACAATTTCTAGTTTGACATATTTCCTGAGGGAGTGCATTCCAGACAAGAGGTGCAGTATGTTTAAAAGAAAAGGACACAAAGTTTGTTGTACATTTAAATATATAACATTTCTCTCTATGACGAGTGTTATAGTTATGGATTTCATTGTTAAAAGTTAATAGCACTTGCAGTTTGTCAGGCAGTGATTTATAAACATGTCTAAAGAGCATTAATCCTACTAAATATGTATTAAGCTGATATATATCAAGTACTTTCAGTTTGATAAATAAGGTTTTAATGTGCATGGAAATCAGATAAAGTACAGCATCTAACTACTCTCTTTTTAATTTTAAAAGTGATGGATATGTAATTCCCCAAACAAGATTTCCATAACTAAGATGGGGAAGACTAATGTATTATATAGCAGAATAATAATTTATTTAGGTAAGAGATAACGTTGTTTGCTAACGATACCAACACCTTTTGAAGTCTTATTAGTTATGGCAAGAATTTGGCTGTTCCAAGATAGGTCTTCATTAATTACTATACCTAAACATTTGGTAGAAATCAATCGTTTTATATCAAGTTTGTTGATTTTAACCACCAGATCATAAGCTCTGTTTTTGTTACTTTTTAAATTATAGAAGTACATACACTGTCGCTCATAAAGTTGGAATATTTTAGTTTTACCCCAATTTATGGAATTATTTTAAAAATAATTTAAAAATAATAGATCTAGATAATGGTATACATTCTCAGATTTTATTGAATAATAATTTGACAATGTGTGTTTTGCGTGACTGCTAAAACATGTGTTTGCTACTATGCTTATCAACTAGGGGACCTACGCCCTTAAGTCATAAATGACAATAATGAGGATAAATGACAGTAATGAGGATTAATGCCCCACAAAAGGGCACTAATATATAGCACATCGACACGGTTTTGATCCTGGGGCCTCACAGTTACGAGGCCATTGCTTTGACACTAAACCATGACTGTACGCAGCGGGGGCTAGGGTAGGGGCAGTTTCCATAAATTAAAAAAAACACAGAAAATGCAATAAATTTTCAATAATTTATAGCATTTTACCCCGGTTCCAAACAAAACAAAATCCTCTGTGTGCCCATGCCTTGAGACATAATGCATGGCCGTCCATTCATGAGCGACAGTGTATATACAGTTTTCAATATTACATTATCACTAAGGAAACTATGAACACGTGTAAACACAATTTTTTCTAAAACCTTTGAGAAAAAAGGTAATATAGAAATGGGTCTGTAAATCAACATATTGAGGTTATCCCTCTTTTTGTACACTTGGGATTACCTTTGTATTTTTTAGATTCCAGTTGATAGTGAAAGATTGAAGATATAAAGTAACGGTTTGTTTATGTAAAATATAACTTTCTTTACAACAATGGAACTTATGTTATCAATACTAGTGTTTTTACTCTTCTTTATTCCACTGACAATATTTATTAATTAGTTTTCAGTAACAGCTTTAAAATATATGACTTTTTCCCAGGAAGGTGGTAAAATAGATTGATAAGATATGTCACTATCAACTGGAATAGTACTTGACATAGATGGACCAATGTTGATAACGAAAAAGTTATTAAATATATTAGAAATATCTTTACTATCATATATGTCACGACCATCTGTATTGAAGCTAGCAGGTGTTTTGTTTACAGATTTACCTAGAACATCTCGAATAACATCCCAAGTTTTTTTTAATTAACTTTATGTTTTTTATATTCATTGAAATAATGTAATCTGTTAACTTCTTTTAGACATTTATTTACACTATTTCGACATTTGTTATATCTCATCTTGTTATTGTTCGATGGATGTTTACAATATAATGTATACATTACGTTCTTTTTATTTACCATCTTTACAATCTCTACAAATTGCATTTTTTTAAAGAATTATTTTTTACTAAGAAGTTTTTCTTATATTTTTACAAAACTTGTTTTAAGAAGTATTGATTAGCTACATCGGCATTTGAACAATTGTTCACATCTTCCCACACTGTGTTATCTAGATTTTGCATGAACAAATTATGTTTTGTTTATGAACTCATAGCCTGCCATGTAACTGCATGCACGCTATCGTTATAGTGCTTTGTTCATGAGAGCAAACCACTGCTATGGTGCCATGTGCGTGCGTGCACACCATTCGTAGTAGCTTTCATTGTTCATGCTCATTGTAGTGTGTTGTGTGTTTTGCACGCGCTATTTATAGAACCATCGCGTTAATCAGATTATCTCAATATAAACTTATCACTGAGGAATTTGGGGCTTGGCATAATGGGGATTAGCCCTGTGGCATGATAACAGTTAATAACATATCTATGAATATTATTATTCTTTGTACTATGATTAAGGTTTTGGTTAGCCGTTATCTGAAATACTGGTAAATGGTCGGACACATCAGTATAAATATACCTCTTCATCTTTGTCCTCTAAGCTGTTTTCAATGGCATAATACTTAGGGACCACATGGCATTCAAACGGCCTCCTCATGATAGATTCATGGATCTTCTCAAAGGCAGAGCCAATCTAGAAGACAAAAATAGTGAAATGAACAGAAAATACAGTCAAAATTGTAATCATTCATGGATATCTCACTTTAGATGAGAACATGATAATCTATGCACACAAAATAATACCGATATGAAATAGCAACATGCAATTAAAGTCCACCCTTATATATTATTGATTTCAATACAAGGAAAAGAATTAGAGAAACAGATCAGTGAATTAAACAAAATCTGTTTAACTATTAGGAAAACAGATCAGTAAATTGAACAAAATCTGTTTAACAATTAGGGAAACAGATCAGTGAATTGAACAAAATCTGTTTAACAATTAGGGAAACAGATCAGTAAATTGAACAAAATCTGTCTCAAAATGAGAAAGTCATCAACCTGACAACGACTCTTGTTGACGAAAAGGCTCACTGAAAATCAAAATTAAATTTAGGAGCTATTAAAATCGGCAAGCTTTCGTAGGTCAAAGTTTATTTTTTCAGTTTTTGTTATTTTTTACAATAACGGGGAGTGTAATATTGCAGCCAAAGTGGATATATGAATATGTATAATGTGACAACAAAATTGTAGCATCTCATTCATCTCGGTCTGGCCAGATGAAGTCCCAGCGGAACAACGGTAGATATCAGAGACGGAAGCTTTCAGTCTAACTCAGGGTATGGTACTTTTTGTTCGATCTTAATTTGTCGTTTTGGTGTCGGTCTTGTTGGTGTAAGTGGAGTATTAAGGGTATCTGTGAATCTGATGCGTGCTGGTCGCACGAAAACAAAGAGGAAAAACCCCTCAGAGATATCCCTGAATGAGAGATGTGACTTGGGACAAAATTCCAACAAATCCTACACAGCGCGCGCGACCTGGACAAGTTGCTCCGAAGGCAAGACAAGTTTGAAATCACTGCACGGTCAAATTAGCTTTCAGATACGTATACTGCGCGTGCCGCATGCATGCACCGTACATCGGAAGTAAGTCCCGGAAGCGATATTTTTTCTGCAGCACAGATTTGGGTTAGGTGCGTGTTGAGCCTGTGGGAAAGTTTAGGGTTAGGGTTAGTTTTAAATCAAGACCTCTTTACAAAAAAAAAAAAGCCCCAATCTGTGCCGCAGAAAAAATTGACGCGTCTCGGAAGTGGTTCTAAATTATATCCAAGAGACGCGCATCTCAGCAATTGGGGGGTATTCCCGATAGCAAGAATTGCAGGACCGTCAAGAAGAACAGCTGGGTAAACACAAATATTATGTTATTTTCAACAACCATGTATTTCATACACCACTACCTTTTCCTTTTTCTCTTTTGCATCTCCTTTCACACTTTCTCGATGCGTTCCAACGATGAATATTGGTGGAGATTTCTGGGCGGTTTTAGACTGCGTATTCTTATTTATGACTGAAGACGGCGCCACAGCATGGGCGTAGATGGAATGCAACCAGAAATTGATGAACTCTAGCCATGTCAGTTCTGAATTGGCACCTCCTTTAACCTGCGTTTTAATTGTAAAGAAGTATGTATGATAAGGCCAATTGATAACTAGATGGAACTTCGACCGCGCGCTGTCGAAAATGATGCCTCTGCCATTGAGCGATTTTAATAACTAAAACGGAAGCAAGTTTTAATATTCATGTTTGATGGTAATCCGTCCACCGGTTCTAGTGATAACGCGATGTATTAATCTTGACGGCACCAGGTAGTTGAATCTACATTTTAAAATATCCATTATGAACAAGAGCTATCATATATTTTGTATGAGTAATGTATGATAAAAACAAGGAAAACAATAAAAAATAACATTGGCAAAAAAAAAATGTTTGGCAAAGAAAACACAACACTATCTAACATTTATCTATCCTCTGTAAAGCATAATTTGTGTTTGCCAAACAGTATAAAGTGAAATAGAGAAATACCATTTCATAATTCTTGTCTCTGGATTCAGGGGGAACGACAGAATCCAAACTTCTACTGAGATCAAAGACAATCAAATAAATAGCTCGCCACGTCAGAAACACCTGGAGGAAAAGGTAATAAACATGATGCATAAGTATTAATAACTACCATGCTATGTTGTTTCTATACGCTCTATTATTTATATCAGGCTGCCGGAGCTAAAGCTAGGGTGATAAAGTCCAAAGCTCTTTGGAATCGCATAGAGATGTTATTTCATAACGTATTATGCGCTATACAAGAACTGAACTATTATTAGTATTATTATTATATACGAATAACAACTAAAGCATTCAAAAATTTCATGTTTTTGTTTTAGTTTTTCGTAACCCGTGAATACAAGATGGGCTAGTTAAATTAGGGCCTATGTTATATACTTTTTGATGCAAGCTTCAATATGTCACATTCTGAAGAAACATAATTTAGTTGTTAACTGTATTATAGAGAGTATAGTTCATCAGTAAGGGCAAGAGGTCTCTACATTGCGATATCTCTGTTCAAACTCAAGACAAAGCATTCATTTCCAAAAATGTATTCAGTTCTTTGGATAAAACTCACTGACGTAGATCCTCTGGCTCCATATATAGAGCCGGTATCAATTTTGGAGTATCTGTGCTAAGATACATAATGATAAACCAACTACTTGCATATACACTATCAATTCCTAGATAGATCTGTGACAATTGCAGGTCAAAGGAATAAGAAACTTATGTTGAAAAAGAAACAAATATTACAAAATTAAGACATAGTTCTAGAGTTTTTACAGTTCACAGCACTTTTCTTCACTTCATGAAATGTCCAGAAGCTAGCAATTATTGACTTATGTGAAGTCTCTTCTCCTACAGTGGAATATCAAATAAATGAAAGAAGTAATAATTAAGACACTGGGCATGACTTTGCATCTATGACTGGACCACACATTAATTCACCTGTATCAAACTTATGGTAAAACCTATATGTAGGCCAACAGCTGTGCATATCAAAAGTACATGGATCTACGTGCCCTGACAATGGAATAATAGTCTCAATTTCTAATTTCTTTGAGAATGAGATTTCTACACTGAAACTGATCGAGACAAAAAATCTAATATAATAATAATAATAATAGCCTAATAGTCCACTCCAAATGTTATTAAACCGAAACGGAAATTCTTTTTGCCCAATTGATGGTGAGCCCGGCAGCCACTGAGCAGCGCCAGATCGACGTTGCTCTATTCCTTATTGTTGAACGCCAAACAAGGTAGCAACAACTTCCATCTTTTAACGTCTTTTGGTATGACGCGGCCGGGATTCGAACCCACGACCTCCCGGTTGTGAGGCGGACGCTCTACTGACTGAGCCAACACTCCGGTGAGTATCAAGTATTTAGGACATGAATGCCAAAATGAATGTATTGAAGACTGTAGTCAATACAATTTATTCAATTTGTATCAAATACCAGAATCTAACAATACTTTACAAATTTGCTTTTATGGCAACACGGTAGAATTTATAAGGAATTTAAAGTTCTTAAAATGTTATTTTACCTGATGGGTTGAGTAGTATGTGTCGTGTCCAGCAAAGTCCCAAATACTTAGTGAGACTCCTTCGCCTCTACCGCTATCAATCCTGTCTGTTCCTATCTCCTGAGGAATAAAGAAAATAAATACACATCCATATGAAGAATTAGCTAATGGTCTAATGGATTATCTGCCGTTATACACTCGTGTGGAAACACACCATAATCCGATGATACTGTTAACCATGACAGATTATCATACCCATTGTCAGAGGCGGATATATCTGTGTATGCTGGCAGTCAGAGCTCTGTATAAACGTTTATGTTAACATTACTATTTAAGGTTATGTTACACAACGCTCACTTTCCAGACAGTCATCTAGTGAACCTGGTAACTCATATTAGCCACGCACAAATATATTGCGCTTTTAAAGAAACAGACTGATTACATTCTGCTAAGGGTTACTCTTACCGGTAATTGTTTATTTTAGGTACACATTTTTCTTATTTCTGGGTCTCTTGTGGTAGCACGCGAATATATTATGCATGCCAAGGTATACATCCCTAACAACATGGAAAACAGAAGTGGAAGATTCAGGATAAAACAAAGGCATTGTAGAAAATCGTGTACATATTATACCACATAAAGAGACAAGATTACAAATCGGATTGTACCTTTAGGCGAACATGTTCCTTAAGCATTTTCTCCACCAGACTTGCCATTTGATTTGGCATATTGTCATCCTCCTCTTTAGCCTTGAGCACCTCCACATTATCCAAGACAAATGATTCTGTAATAAAGAAAAAATACATGTATGTATCTGTAGGATATATACTTTCATGATCAATCCACATCCGTCACGCCCCGTCCAGGTGTTAAATGGGTACCACGAAGGATGCGAACGTGAGTGGTTGGATTGGCATGCGTGCGTTTGTAAAATGGCGCCTTGTCAAACTGGAGCATGTGAATTATCATTCTACCACTTTAAAATTGCTTTCAAAATTCCGAATGTGACTATTTTTATTATAATCATTAAAGACCATATCCGAACTGAAAAATGAAATTGATGGATATATAAATACAAATATATACATATATAAACAGAAAGCTTATAACTATAAGATTACAATAATATCAATTATTTGCCTTGTTGGTGTCTGTCAGAGGAGTATTAGCTCTCTGAAAACTCAAAATCTAAAGCTTTGAATATTGGAAGTCGACTTAGATATTTCAATTAAATTTAATTCAATAATGGTTTTATTACAAAACAATGCCTCGCAGCCACAAAGCTGAATTGTGCATGTTTACATATACATGAGCTCCATTACATAACATTAAATTTCATTTGTTACAATCATTCATTTAAGCAGTATTGTTAATAATTAACATTACTCATGTGTAGCTTTTTAATATCAATCAGTTTATATTATTTACATTTTTTTTAATTTATTAAATTTCACAATATTAATAATAATTATTGATCAAAAACGATACAATACATAACAAATAAATAAGTCAAAGTTATTGCACCTGTGTCCTTAACAATTCATATTCATTGAAAATTGAAAGTCAGCAAAATGTTACTCTATGTTGCCCGTTCATCAACGGTAAGTTCATAATTATATATTGATGTCTCTGTATAAAGATAAACATATTCCAGAGTGGGTTGTAAAACATATAGTTTCCTACATTAAAACTAAATCATAGTTGGTTACGAATTAAAACATTACATAATGATAACAATATTTATCAAATAGTGTTAATATATACATTATGTAAAAACTGCATTCCAATTATTCATTATTTAGAACATCTATAAGGTATGGTATTGGAATATTTCTAAATCTGTTAGCTTTGCACTTGTATTGGGTGAACTTTGTTGTTCTCCTCAAGCAGTAGCGACGTCCCTGTGTTTAAGTAGCCAATCCGATGAAAATGAACTTTCTTCCAGATTATGAGCAAACGTAAAACATACATGTTTGCTTCTTTCCTCAAGAGTCACTAAGTTACATGTTTCTAATGCGACATTGTAAGAAGTATAACTACTACCCAGAATTATTCGACATGAAATCTTTGATTCAAGTGCATATATGTGCTGTTTTGTAAGCACGGCTCATCACCTCAGCTATATAGTTGAACCGATGGGGTCCACATGTTATGTCGTCACTGTAACTTCGGCAAATTTGACCCCTGATGACCCGTAATTTGGAGGGTTGCGGACAATGAGGTTTTTAATTTGCATTTGTGCAATAATGAAAGGGTAAATACTTGTTCATTTCTTTTTATTTGAATTCTACATTCATTCATTTAATATATCAAGTTGTATTTTCTTCGGATAAGGTCTTTAATATGTTGAGAATATTACATGTATCTGACATTTAGCAAGTCAGAATTGGTTAAAGGGAGTTTTAGCAAGTAAATACTTATTTGTTATCAACTCGTATTGATATTTATATCTTATGGACGATGAATTAAGGATTGATCGAGTGGTAAGAAAGCAAACAAAACAAACAACACAAACCAACTAAAACTACCCAAAAAAAAAAAAAAATAAAAAAATAAAAAAAATAACACAAATAATAAAAAAAATACTCAAACCTGCTTTTACAGGATTCAGGCCGCTGCCGAGAGCAGTATTGCTGTGTGGTTCTAAACTTTCTTGATCCTGTACACAAAATAAACCAGTATTTATAGATTGCCATCGAGTAGCTTGCACTAACCGCATTACAATTAATAAATAGAACTACTTTGTTTCATGGTTGATGAGACGATAACACTCAGGCTTGTTTTCATCTACACTGTCATTCTGGACTGGTCTAGAGCAATATAGTATTAGGGCTTATGAATTCTAAAATGGCTTATACCGAGTTAAATGTTATTACCTAGTGTTGCAGCAAATAAAATAAAGTTCAAAACAGCATAATAAGAATATGCTATCTAAAAATTGTACATATCTCGATTGTGGCTGTTAGACTTTTGTATTTATATTCAATTTCCTGAATGTGTATAAGTTAAAATTGAACTGTTTCAATACTTGTATTTGTTACAAATTGTTTCTCTAGTCTCTTCTTTTTATACATATTAATGTCACATCATTTCATTATTCACTTACATATTAGTTTACTTCAATTACTGAACCCAATTACTTCCTTCATTCAGCTCCTCTACATACCAAATCTTCCATCTCACCTGGTATGCTCCTTTGTTCTCTTCACATTCTTTATCTATAGATCTTAGGAATGTTCACCTCTTACTAATATAATTCGTTCTATTCTCCTTCTCCTAAATCCTATTTTGCTTTTGGGTTCATGATTGGATCGTGATTTGCTTAAAATGCTTCAAAAAGCGGGGTAAAAATGCAATTTCGATATAAAAATGTAAACATATATTATGGTACCTCGTTGACTAATTATGTCGCTATTCAGAAGCTTCACTGCCTAAAATCCTATTGTTACTAAATGTTGCGAGGGAGTAAAACGAGTGAGAAAAAAAAATCTTAATTGTCTAAAAAAACATTATTTCTTCATGAAAATACATAACGGCTTATAAGATTATTTTCTCACAAAATTGATGTTAATTTTATAATGGATCCAAAACTGGATGTTAAAATTATTTCTCTCGCTGCATACCAGGGCGCCACGGCTTCCCAGTTAAAAATGCTGCTGTAGTGCACTGTAGTCTCTGACAGCCCATATAATTATCATTTTGTACTTATTACTCAGGTATATTGCTTTCAAATTCACTGGTTTACCTCAAATCAGGAAACAATACATGTATGAAGATAATAATTACCTGTTGTGGGGCTACGGCCAGGTTCATTGCCATTTCATCCTCTGTGGAAGTAAATCATCATATATCATGTTTTACTACTGTATCATATATTGCATCGTTATATGGGATTGTATGACTAATACGATTAACAACTCTGAAGGGAATAAAAGCTTGCGAAACGAATTTATTTTTGTGTTTGAATATCTGATTGTACAGGACATGTGAAAGTTGTTACAAAACACTTTGCAGTCTATCACCCACCTCGCTAATTTGACATGTATAAAGCAGTACAGAAACTTCTTTTATCTATGTTACCACTGCAAGAACTGTAACGTCGTGATTGCTATGTCAGGCAACTTTTTAGACAGTAATTATGATAATAAAATGATAATGATGATAACAATAATACTACCATTAAAAATGGCAATTAAAAATGACAATGAACATACAATAAACATACAAGTAGCCACTATTATTATTATTATTATTATAAACAAAGTACATAGTTATTTCTTAGCAATATTGTTAACATTATTCATATACTATGGACGATGATAAAAGAATTGATCTAGAGTTAATAAAACAAACAAACAACACACAAAAATTAAAACAAAACATATACACCAACCTGCAACTTCAGTATTCATGCCTCTGCTGTGTGGTTTTCTTTCATGATTCTGTTCACAAATAAATCAGTCACGATTGTAACTATGCGGTTTGTACTAACCGCATTATAAACTTGGACTTCTTTTTCAAGTGGTTGATGAGAACATCCCTTTATTGATATGTTTACATTGTCATTCGTGACTAGTCTAGAGCAATTTATTGTTCAATTGCATGATCGATTAAGTACTTGACAGAATAGATGCAAACATGTGCTAGAGTCTGTGAATACTCCAATGACCAACAATGAGTTAAATGTAAACTTGCACTAAAGAAAAATAATCTAAATATATCATCATAAATGAATTGCATATGCAAAGGGTACAACAACCTTGATATACAGTCTCAATCAACAAAAAGCTTACACTTAAACAATTGCTAATTATTTTATGAATCATCTACGAACAGTGAATTATTATACATCCTATAAAAGAGTATTTTATCCCGAATCATTTTAGTATCATTTTTGTGTGGTATGTGTTCACGCGTTGATGAACAGGAGGCATTGTTTACGAGAGTGCAAAAATCGACTTGCGCCAAAGTTGCTTATAATAATAATACATATGATTTATAAGGCGCCAAATCCACTTGACAGTTAAATGCTCAAGGCGCAGCTTGTGCAAAAGATGAAATACATACATGATATATTCATACAAAGTGCGATAGGAAAGGTACAGACATGTGATGTTTGAACAAATCAATTGGGATTTGGGTATTGATTCGGTCATCGCAGATCCAAATAACATCCCTAACAAAATAATCATGCCAAACATGTCAAATATCGAATATAAAATATCGGCTAACAGTGGTGCGCATGTTTGTGTGTGTGTGTGTGTGTGTGACCCTGATTCTGCACAAAACATATGCAATGCAGCTCATTGGATAAATTCAATTCATTATCTCACTTTAATCCCAACATATAACATACTTTAGGCATCACTTTGGCGCAAGTCGATTGTTGACCTAATTTTCGGACGTCATTTCTTTGTATGATCATCATAAATATATATTTTTTCTTCTGGCTTAATTAACTTCTCTATCATAATCATAACTCACTACTACATATGCCTTTATAGAGATTTTTATTTGGATAATCAAGTATGATGGGCATTTCATTCTCTCTAATTGGTTTACCTCAAATCAGAAAAACAATACATGGAGGGAAATAACTACCTGTGATGGGGTCACAGTCAGCCTCTTTGCTATTTCATCCGCAAGAGCTGTTTCGTATTCATCCTCTGTGAAAGTAAATCATCATATGTCATATTATACTATTGCATAATTTATTACATTGTAATATTAGATTGTAAGGCTGCAGAATAATTTAAATAATATGAGTTTAGTAAACAATATGATGTGTAATCCTGCCTTTATAGGAAGTTAAATATTACCAGATAGCTAAAAATATGATGTGATGTGATGCAACTCCTTCATTTGTTCTGATATACATCTTGACTGAAGTATAATTTTCTTCAAAACTCATGGCTGACAAGGATATGTTTTTGGTGCTATCCATAATAAGAAAAACAAAACAGATGCGACTGCGTCTCCTCCGCCCTAAATTCAGTATAACAATGGATGACATTATTTGTGACATATCACAATGTATACAAAATGGCTATCTCTTGTGGTTTTTGAGATATTGCAATAGCAAGCCTAAAATCTGTAATTTCATAAATTGACCTCTGCGACCTTTGACATTTCATCACGAAATCTTGTCAGATTCTCTTCTTATGGAAATACATAGTATCGTTAAGTTTGAGCCTATTATAATAGGGTAGGTGTAGGGAATTGGAGACCCTTAAGCACATTTGCACAATTTAAATAAACATGAAAAATGTTACACATACATAAAGTTTTGTATTCTCTTCAGTAACTTCTTCTCTTTATTTGGTAAACAAATTGTGATTATGATGTTACTGATTAATAAGATAACAATGATTAATGACGTCAGTGCCAAAGGTCTCTCATTACCTACATGACTGAGTAGGTAATAAGGGACAGTTACAAATCAAGACATTTTAAATACAATTTGAATGAAATTGGGATTGTTATAGTTAGTTCAAACATTGTTTGAAAGAGATACATGCAGCCAATGAACTTACTGTAATTTTGAAACGATTCTAAAACAATATTTATATACATGTTATTTTACAATGCCATTGATTTCATCAATTTGCTTTCTCTTCTTCTGCCTCTTCTTTTCCACTTCTTTTTCGTCTTCCTCTTATTCTTTCTTCCCTTCTTCACCTTCTCCTACTTATTATTATTATTTGATTTTCTTTATTCTATTTTTCTTTTCTTCTCAAATTCACTCTCTGGCCTTGTACGTCTTTAGAATCTCGTACTATACTACTCCTTTTAAATACCTTTTAAATTCAGACCTACCATATTGTGTTACTCAGTTCGGGAGCCTATTCACATACAAGCTATGCTTTTTATTTATGATCCCCACATTTTAGATTGTGTTTTACCTTGCCTGTCTAGTCTATATATTTCGAAATTTCGTACGTATTGTCCGTACATTATACTTGATTTGAAATCTTTTAGTTTTTAATATTTTTTTCTTGTGTGAAATTAACTCTTATACGCCTGTATACACAAAATAAAAAGAGAATTTAAACTTTCTTTTGCGTAAAATGTGGAATAAATAAACTTCAATTAATAAACCAGCATCGGGTCATTGACTGTCCTCGGCATACTCGATATTCACAACAAACGACCCCCATCTTGGACCTGGTGTCCCCCAATGCCGAAACACATTTCTGATCAGACACCGTTCATAATGTGAATTGCAACACCCATTCACAACACACAATGGCCAAAGGTTTCTGTGATGGTTGGCACAGTTCATAAACTTCCTTTTAAAACTAGTCTTTAAAAGCCACCCCTAAATATCTGCATACACCACAACATTCAATGAAAATGGTGTTTTTATACCAGAGCAAAATTTTAAGATCAAAATTGCTTCCCTCGGTCAATTTTGCCAATGTTCTCGGAGAAAGAACGCATTGTAGTCTTCGAAATGAATTGGATATATATGCAGTAATGTTGTTAAAGGCCACACATGGCGCAATAGCAATATTGGAACCAACATGGACAGACAGCGTTGGGTTCAAGCGTGGTGGTCTCCAATTCCCTACAACTACCCTAACTCTAGCGGTTCTAGAAATGTTGCAATAGCAAGGCTAATAGCTGAAATTAATAATAATAATGATAATAATCAGTTGTTATACAGTGCGTCCCAGAAAAAACTAAACCGAGAATTATCGATGTTTTATCGTAACTTAATCAAATTTATAATTAATAAATGACACATATTTGGAAAGCTTAGATCCTGCTCTTTCATTTGATGCAACTCATATGATGCATATTTCACGCATGAGTGATTGAAATGAATTTGAAGAGAGGAAACCAACAACTCATTAGGCGGACGGTATCTGAATTTCAAGGAGAAAATCACATTTCTAGAAAGTTGAGTTTCTGCCCTTTCACATGACACCTCAATCAGGAAAAATGAGCAACGAATGACAAAATTATGTTTGTTTAAAGTAGTGCTTGCATTTCCATAATTTTATCAAACGAATTCGTTTTCACTGGGTGCCTGCTGTAGCAACAAACAGAGCTGACAAAAGACTTAACTCTATTTCGGTGACAATCAGCCGTAAACGAAAGACTTCTTGAAATTCAGATACCGTCCGCCAAATGACTTTTTGGTTTCCTCTCTTCAAATTGCTTTTCATCACTTATGCGTGACATATTTATCATATGAGTTGCATTAAATGAAAGAAGAGGATCTAAGCTTTCCAAATATGTGTCATTTATTAATTATAAATGTGATTAAGTTATGATAAAACATCGATAATTCTCGGTTTCGTTTTTTCTGGGACGCACTGTATAGCGCTTTATTACAATCACTAAGCGCTTCCAAACTTGGAGATTATTACCCGGCTTTAGCAGTGCTGCCATTACGGCGCTCTCAGTTGACCTATATGACTTATGACCTAGTTACTTCAAAATCTAATCAAGGTTTCAAGGTTTCTTTATTTTGTCCACATAATATGATATAATTAAAATATGCAATATATTCGAATTCAATATATATTTATTATTATAAGATCCCGTTTTTCTTATGTTAATTGAGAGCTGATTTGATAAGATTACAACCTGCTAGTGGCCACGGAGGGTGGTCTAATCCTCCTGGCCAAATTAGTACAGATGGGCTTTAAGTTTTGATTGGAAAGTGGTTTCCATACTCATTTGCAACCAATAGTTTGAAATATTCATAATGTCAGAAATAAAGATATGATTATGCAGAGAATTTCATTTTTGTTAGTAGTAAAGGCAACCTCTTTGTTCAAGTTTAATTTACCTTTTTGATCTTCATTCTCATGTCCATTTTTGTGAATTGACCACATTTTGTCGCCAGCCTTTGCAACCTCGATGCTAATTTCACATGTGTCTGTTGTTTCTACACCGTCCGTTATTGCCTCATTTTTATCAAATCTGAAGCAAATAATACAATGCTACTAATAATAATAACAATAATAATACAATAATATTATTGATAAAGATATATGAAGAGCTTAATTCCAAAAGGAGCTAAATCCACTTTTGATGAAAATAGAGATAATGATATCAGAACATTGTTCACTTTAGTACCCGTCTTTGAACAAAATTATTTACTTAAATTTTTGGAGCAATTATGAAAAAAATTCAACTTCTAATATCACTCTTCTATAGACGCCTGTACAAAATCTGGTAAACAATGGCTTTTTTCTCCGAAGTTACAAACCTGGATTTAGCTCCTTTTGGAATGAAACTCTTCATATACACACTTATATTCGGATGCACAAAAGTAAAAAATTTACACAAATTATTCAAAACGTTCAACAATTGAATTGGGTAAAATCAGACAAAATCCGAGTACAGTTAACAAAAATCCGTTAAATGATGAATTATACATTTTTCGAAGTTAAGATAGCTTAATCTATGTGATTCTCAAATTGGTGCATTAGTGAATTCATTTGTGAAATAATTTGGGACGTGAATGGGGAAAAAGAGCTCTCCCATATATCGCCATGTAAAACTATCATGAATTTCAGTTCTATCCATATCACCATGTCTCAAGGATTGTACTCCAAATAAAGAAGAGAGAGAGAGAAAGAGAAATGTTATCCAGTGTACATGTACATCAATACCAATCAAATCTGTTTTCAAGTATTTGCTTTATTTTCTTGATACTGCTTATAATCATTTACACCTTTATATCTGAAACGTTGATAATGTATTACGTCTGTATCCAGTAGTAATTATCATCTATATTAGATAAGACTTTACCAATGTTTATTACTGTTTACAGTACCTCACGTATTCAATTTTATTTTGTATTATGTGTACACAAGGCTTTATATTGTAATGAAATTTATCTAATAAATCACTATTTAATTAAACCGATTTCATACTGGCAAATTATATCACATTTAGTTTGTACCATGATTGGGAAGTTGCCGTAAACAACACCACACGACATTCCGACTTTGAAACCTTCATACCTCTCTTTAATGTTTACCAGATTCGGTTCAAACTTTTCCCAATCTGTTTGTCTAATTTTTCTGCTTTCAGTGTTAAGTCAACATGACTGGTAATTAAGTTGTCTATTTTTTTTCTAAGGTAAATGGAAGAAACACATAATACAGAAACAGATAAACATGGAACAATATAGGGATAAAGAGAGAGAGAGAGAGGGAGAAATAATTTTATTTCTAAAGAGATAAAGGGATTAAAAAAAGAGAGATTACCCTTGTCTTGTAAGAGTTTTCTTTAGACTTGTCTTTCCAACACGTTCTTGTCCCACAAGCATCAGGCGCGTTCGGAATACTTTCTTCTTGCCAGCTTTAGCTGCTTCGGCATACGCTCGCTGTGCTCTCGGCCCCCGAGCCAGGATCTCGGGGGGTGCCGAAAGGCCACCGAAGGAAATATCATGGCCATGTTTGATAGATGTCAGTTGGTCGTCTTTTCCCTCGTTTGTATCCGTATCCTCTTTAATAATGAAGATCAAGAATAACAACAACAAACACGTCAGGATAAACAAATATTTAGCCTGCCACAGAAGTAAACCCTTTCTAAAAAATAAAATAAAAAAATTAGAAAAAGCAAGGACAACCATTATGGTAAAAAATAAAGTTTGTGTTTTGAAATGACAGAATCATTCTGCAGATTACACTTTTGTCACACTGCAGAAACCGACTCCACAGCAATTCAAAACCGACCGATGTTAGGTATGGGTAACAAACATTAACATATTTTCTATTTTAACTTCCCAATTCTGAAGTACTGAAAACAAAGAGTTTCCTAAACTGAGCAAAGCTTGGTCTTCATTTGCAAGCTTTTTGCTTGCAACAGGCTCCTAGGAAACTGCTATAGCCTCACACATATGAAACAGTAATCAGAATACAATGACAAAATGTTATGCTCAAGGCGCACTAGAGCAAGACATGCAAATACATGAACATACTAATGCGAAAAATGCGAAAGCAACACAAAAAGAAGATTTTGATAGATAAAGTTGGTTATCTTCTCAGAACTTTATCAATCAATCATATGACTTTTTAGAATAATCAATCAAGTTCTGAGGAGATGTTAGGTACACACTGTATTAATAATAAATCACATTTTCACAATCATTTGATGAAAAAAGTAAAACAGCACGAATTCTAACTCTTTAGGCAACAGTGTATTTTATGTATTTATCAGCTCCAGGTACCTAACAATAGTGTGTGTATATTATAGTGTATTTACTATAAATGAATGCGCATGTTATTTTGTGGTAATACAATCAAATTCAAATTCATTTATATATGTAATGGTCAGCCTATCATAACTTGAATTCACTTATTTACCTGAGCTGTGATAATCGGCAGAAGGAACATTGCCTGCTATATCAAGCAGGTCTTCATCGGTGATTGATGTATCCATCTCGTCGTATAAAGGCCTAACAATTGAAGAAGAACAAATTGGATGTACAGTCTGTCACACAAGTTTAAAAAATAGCGTATAAATATATATAAAATCTTCAACAATCAAGACCCCTTGCCCCTATGCACTTCAGAGAGGCAAACATTTAGCAGAGGAAAATAGCCTTATTGGTGTTGTTTCCTTTGTTCTATTGTAATCTAAATCTCTAATATGGGATAAATAACTCATTAAGTTGGAGAGTCTTCCAAATCAGATACGCGCATCTACTGCCTCAAGTCATGGTCTTAGTCTGACTCTTTACATTTTAGAACATAAAAAACAACATAACTTTCAAACTACTCCTCTATCAAACAGGCATTTTGTATTTGTACACTAGACTATAATATAATACAATATTAAACATGTATTTGTACAATTTGGCATATAATTAATTATTCTGTATTTTTAAAGTTCTATCTTACTTCTGTTCCCTTGCTTACACTGCAGATTCTTTAAAGTGATCTCTATTTATCTTTTGTTCTTTTTGGTTTCACAAGTGCGTCTTGAGCATTTGATTTCAAGCAGATTCAGCAACTATAGCTTACAAATCTCCTACATTATTATTGTTTTTAATTTATATTGAAGGTAGTCTATACTCTTTATTAATATTATTTCGTTACTATTTGGTTCACCCTAAATAAAGCTCGAGCCTTGGACTATAATTTGCATTCTATTCTTCTACTTGTCAAAGCCTATTCATCATCTACACAAGGGTTCAGATGCCGACAGTGGACGACTTGTATTTATATGGTGCAAGTAAAAATGATGATGCTGGTTGCTTCCTTGAACTGCTTCAATGTGGGCAGTTCAATGATATTTGTAAGAAACTCATCCCAGTCTTTCATTGAGCGAGAAAAGAAGCTGTACTTGTAAGAATCAAAGGATTTACCGAGTCTGGTGAAACGAATATGATGTAGACTTGTAGCTCTGCCTTTCTGCGTGAGAGGGATGGCTATCTGGTGGTTGAGGATCTTGTACATCATGGCTAGACGTGATTGCATTTGTCGTTCTTGTAGAGTTGGTGTTAGATTCTCTCAAAGTGGAAAACGTTTGGTCCCTTTAGGAGAAAAAAAGTAAATAATTTCTGCCAATAGACACTTTTTGCTAATTGCAGACTCATCTCGCCGATCTTCTGGCCATTAGAAATAGGCGAGATATGTCTGCTAGACACATCTCTAATAAAGGTGATTTCGCTAAGACACATATCGCCGCAGAGTGGCTGAGCAACTCGGCTATACACGAGTGGTTTTTATGTGGCCTAGCATTTCAAGTTTCCTAATCACACTATTGTCTGGCCAATTTTGAGTACTTCTTGTCTCACAATTGCTACTGTAATGCCGTAGACAGTACAGCCAGCGACGTACAGAGTGATGGACAGTTGTAGATGCCTTGACAGTTATGGGAGATCAAGTTGGATGATACATGGCTAACTGTAGCTAGTAAGTAGGGTATAACCTGTCTTACTAGAGCACCTGTGAATGATGTTCTAGCTGGTCTTGTACCTTAAATTGCTGGAGAACAGTGCAGCAAGATCAGGCATTTGTATTTATTTTCATTTTTCCGGTAGGGCTAGTTCGTAGTTTAAGGTGCTTGCTATGTGTCATCATGCCATTCTCTTCATGCTCGTGACAGCTCAACTGAACCATCACCCGAATAACATGGGGTGTGTAGCCATCCTACAGATATATAACATATATAACTGAAGGGCTGATGAGCTCACATAGAGCCAACGGCCAGCTACCATGGAAGAGTTTGGTACCTCACCATAAGTATTACCATTGTCTGCAACATCATGAACAAGTACAAACAGAAAGAAAAACGAGATGCAAGCCTGACTGGTCCCCGAACAATTAGTCCTGCTGTAAATAGCCTTCGGGAAGAGTTGCTGCCTTTTGCAAATAAGGTACATTATAATGACCAACCTAGTTCAAAGCTTTCGGAAGATTAGGTTGTGATGCTCTGTCCCTGAAAACAAGAGGAAAGCGACTGCGCCTGCGACATGGAACGTTAGGACGTTGTTTAAGGCAGGGAAATTAGATAACCTCATTCAAGAGCTAATAGGATGAAACTAGATAGTATAGGTATTGCGGTAATTAGGATGCGTGAAGAGAGATGATTACACCTGTATATACTCTGGAGGAGAAAAACACCAACATGGTGTTGGAATGTTAATCAAGAAAAATCTCGAGAAACACATTCTAGGTTACTGGACATTAAATGAGAGAATGATGTTAATGAAGCTGAAAGCTAAACCGTTTAACCTAGCAGTAATTCAAGTATTTGCCCCAACCAGTGATTACAGTGATGAACAAGTAGAAAAATATTACGATCAAATAGATGCAATGCTAAAGCATTGCAAATCAACAGAAGTTGTTATCGCGATAAGTGATTGGAATGCTAAAGTCGGAGAACGTAAGGATGGAAAGTTTGTTGGACATTATGGAGTAGGCCATCGTAATGAATGCGGTGATCGACTTGTTCAGTTCTGTAAGGAACATGATCTAGTGATAACCAACACCTTTTACCAACAACATAAAAGAAGAACCTACACCTGGAAAAGCCCATGGTATGTAAATATAAATCAAATCGACTACATTTTAATAAAGAACAGGTTCAAGAATTGAATCAAGCAGGTAAAGACATGCCCAGGGGCTGACGTAGATTCTGATCACAACCCGGTGATTGCAGAAGTTGAAATAAAGCTAAAGAATACACTCCCCAGAAAAAAAAGAAACCCTTTTCCGGATGTCACAGCTCTTAATAAAACAGACATAGCATACAAATACCTATGGAAGTTAGAAATAGGTATAATTGTCTAGTCACCGAATAAATAGAACAAACAAATACTGAGGTAAATGACATTGAGAAACTAGAAGTGGAATGGAAATGCTTGAAAAAAGCATTCAGCATGGAAATAAGACCCTACCAACTAAAAAGAAACTAGCAAAACAACCATGGATGACAGAAACGATTCTGAACTTGATGCAGGAGAGGCAAAAGCAAGTCAGAAACTCCAAATCATACAGAGACATCAATTAGGAAATTGATAATGAATGTAAAAGAGCAAAAGAAGAATAGCTAACTCAAAAATGTGTTAGAATTGAGTATTTCTCCAAGACAAACCAAACAAATGAAATGCACAGAGAAATCAAGCATTTTTAGAAGAAGAAAAACAAGGCAGCAAGCGAATGTATCAAGAACAAGGATAATACATATTCCCTCTTTGAAAAGAATTTTAAATAAAGATGGGAAGAATATATCAAAGACCTATTTGACGATGATAGAGGTCCAGAAATTCCAATCACTGACAACGAGGGTCCAAGTATACTTGAATCAGAAGTTAAACAAGCTCTGCATTCACTGGGAACTTCTAAATCTGAAGGCCCAGATGGGATAACACGGGAAGAACTTGTGGCCTTAAAATAATTTGAGATTGAACATTTGACCAGTACTTGCCAAATGATATACAATACAGGTCATATTCCTGAAGATCTGAAAAATTCGATATTTGTGCCAATTCCAAAGAAGCCTAAGGCAAGTGTATGTGAAGATCTCCGGACAATTAGCCTCATAAGCCATGTAACTAAGTTGCTCTTAAAGATCATTCTCAACAGAATAAAATCCAAATTGACAATGAAGTAGGTAAGGAACAGTTTGGTTTTAGACCTCAAAGTAGTACTAGAGGAGCAATATTCTGTATGAGAATGATGACAGAAAGGTAAATTGCAGTAAATAAAGAAAGTTTGTGTGCTTTATTGACTACTCTAAAGCATTCGACAAATTTCACCATGATAAATTGTTTGAAAGCCTACACAAAATTAATCTAGATGGTAAGAACATACGTATCATATCTAAACTTTACTGGGAGCAGACAGCTGCCATCAAAATTAACAATGAAATTACAGGTTACACAACAATCAAAAGAGGAGTACGTCAGGGATGCGTTATGTCCCCATCTCTGTTAAACTTGTGCACAGAGTTGGTATTCAGGGAAATTTCAGATATGAAAGGTGTTACTATTGGGGGTGTAAATATTAATAATTTACGTTATGCTGATGACGCTGTACTTTGCGCAGAGAATGAAGCAGAGTTACAACATGTATTGGATATTGCAAAAGTCAAAAGTGAAGAGTTTGGTCTAAGCATGAATGTCAAGAAAATTAAGTGATTTTTAGTAGAACAGAGAATAAGCCTAGAATATGTTTGAAACTCGATGGACATATCATTGAGCAAGTCAGTAATTACAGCTACTAGGACAAAATATCACAGATGATGCCAGATGCGAAGCAGAAATAAAAAATAAGAATAGAAACTGCTCGGAATACATTTTTGGCAATGAAAGGATTATTCACAAATAGAAAGGTGAAATTTGCGCTTAGGTTTAGACTAGTAAACAGTTATGTATAGTCTGTCCTACTGTATGGAGCAGAAACATGGACAATAAACAAGGCCATGACAAATAGAATAATATCTTTTGAAATGTGGATCAACAGAAGAATGATGAAAATATCCTGGAAACGAATGAAAACCAACAAAAAGAGATATTGCACATGGCAGGGCGTAAACAAATTGCACTAGTAGGATTAGTTAAGGAGAGAAAAATCAAATACTTTGGACATGTTAAAAGGCACCAAAGCCTCTTAAAGGATGTATTGGAACGAAGAGTGGAAGGAAGTTGACCTAGAGGGAGACCCAGAATCAACTGGGAAGAGAATGTCAAGAACTGGAGTGGACTAAAACTGCAAGAGTGCACCATAATGGCAGAAGATAGAGTGAAATGGAGAGATGTTGCAATCAACCTCCGAACCGGGAGAAGATACTCAGATAGATAAATCGATATAATCACACTATCATTTCAACTATCTGGAAGTTCGTGCTCCTAAAATGAAAGAATCGTCAGTTTCCAACTACAGAAGGCAATAATTTGCTGACACCAGACTTTTAATAAATACCACGAATGTGTATACAAGTATGCACACAACAAACGAAGTCCTATACAAAATAAAAAAAACCCTACTATATCAGAGAGTCAGCGACTTTACCTTGAGCTATTGGCACAACCCCAAAAAATAGGCTGCTCAGCGGCCGGGCGGCGAGATTTTAGTCAATTTCGCCTGGGCACCGAGCGGCGGCCGGCCGGGCACCGCTTTTTTTTAATCCTGGATCCGCGACTGACACACAGACACCGCTGTAATCTTCAAACTGAAGCTCAGTGTGCATATCGGAGTGGTTTTGGAGTACCTGTAGTGACTTGACCTTAGAAGAACTTTATATTTGTAAATATTATTGTCTTGTCTATATTGTGTGGCTTGAAGTCTGGCCTTTCATTCAATTTTCACCCATATAGTGACATATGTCACCCATTTAAATAGTGACACCTCTTACTTTATTACAGTACCACAAGTACTTTCTCTGGCCAGCACATTCTAAACCCTATTGTATTTAAATGTGCAGTTATTCTGGCAAGCACATCTCACACCCTATGTGATTGGGATGTGCAAACACCAAAGGTACTGGTATAGCATGCATATTACACTTGCTTGCCACACCATTATTCATCATTTATCCTGAGCCCAAACTCCACACCAAACCTTTTTCAGCTTCATCATAATTCATGTCTTACTTCTCCGCATGTTTCTTTATCCGTTTCTAAGGCTTTATTACTTTATATACTAAATGCCTTACATATTCTTTCTACGGGTACTGTGCAATATTTGAACCACTACCCATTATTTACCTTGTGAGCTAATTTGTCCCAACTGTCGGTTGCAACAGGTGTGTCTTCGAGACAATGTAGGAAAGAAACCATTTTCTATTTATTTCATTTGAGGTGAGCAATTACCTTAATACGGCACGCAATACCATGGTAATCGTACAAAATACATTCAAGAATTTGAATGCATATAGTCTGCATGAATATTTGCAGTGTACGTACATTGCATATGCATGCATGTGATATACAGTTAGCTAGCTCAGCTCACGATGGACTTATATAGAGCCAAAGATATTGGCGTCATTAGATATGCAGCATCGCTGGCTGCTGCCGGTGCTGGTACTGAAGAAAGTCTTTATCTGCCTCTTTTATTCGTCATGTACATCGCACAGGTCGATCTGATAATGTGGTCTATGTCGATGTTGCCTTTTCTCCGCTTGTGTGTCTTTCCTCTATTTCGTCATAGTTTTCTGACGTTTCGCTCGTGATTTGACTTCGCTTTTTGTTTTCGTTTTAGTATGTACAAGTTAAAATATCTTGTACGCTTATGTTGCGTGCTCGCTAAACGTGATCTAACTACACCTTGACATTGACCATAATACAAACTGGTAATATAATGCTTCGAATTATCATCAAATATCAAATAAAACTTGCAAGATTAAATTGTAAATGTATAAATAAAAAGAACTATAATAATTTGCGATCAATACATAACACTGAACCAACCGGAGTGTTGGCTTAGTCGGTAGAGCGTCCGCCTCACAACCGTGGGTTCGAACCCCGGCCGCGTCATACCAAAAGACGTTAAAAGATTGGAGTTGTTGCTACCTTGTTTGGCGTTCAACAATAAGGGATAGAGCAACGTCGATCTGGCGCTGCTCAGTGGCTGCCGGGCTCACGAGCAATTGGGCAAAAAGAATTTCCATTTCGGTTTAATAAAATTTTGAGTGGACTATTAGGCTATTAGTATTATTATTATTATTAACGGGTGTTACGCTCCAGTGCGTATAGGTATCGCACGTCCGTGTGCTGCCCTCTATGTTCCCACACATGAATATGTTTAATGTCAACTTGGTGGCCTCAAATAATCTTTCCAAGTGAAGATTGTATATTGCATTACTGGTAATTGTTAAAACGGTATTTTGTCCATTCGCAAGTATGCATAAAACCATGGACTAAGTTTAAGTTTATTTTGAGTCATTCTTGTATATATATATATATATAAATATATATATAAAATAATAATAATAATAATAATAATAATAATAATAAAATTGTAACAATAATCTTTTAACCCTTTGAGAGCGAGCCCGCGCACAGCGATTGTTACCCCTGTGACGGAGCGATTTCGGTTACATCGCCAGTAATGAAAAAATTGGCGGTGCTTTTTTAATTTCATTGCTGATTGCGCCTCATTCGGTCATTTTCGTGATTTTTAGTAAATGTAAAAATGAAAGATCGGACTTTTTCCTTTCTAAAAATGTAAGTTTTGTTTATCATTACGAAAAATAAAGTCTGTTATTTTTGAAGGGAATTGCCGTCTTATTTTGCTGAAGCTTCACGTCTTTCCTTTTCAATACACTCATAATACAAATTGCGTATAAGCACCGCCGCACGCGCAGATCGGTCGGTACGTGACCTCCATTCATTTCCCCATTGTCAATGATTGTCGTCTGCTAAAGCTTGGCCGATTATCACCCGAGCCATAAATAATAGGCCTATTAAAGCCTTCGTTTTACATGGGTTTTCGACACATTTTGTAACTATATTCTGACCAACATTATGCCATGATCTACACTAAATGCCCTTTTTTGTAATGTGCAAATTAAATATAGAACTATTTGGGAAATGAATTTTGAGATGAACATTGTTTTACTCTCGAAAACGAAAATAATATTTACTTTGAATGCTCTATCTTACTTCTCTACCTAAAAAAGTATAATTTACTAAAGATTTCGGAAAGATTTCGGAAAATTATGTCATTTCAGCAACATTTGTAAATGGCCGATATCGAATTACAATAAACCACGCTTGAGTTTTATTGTGGGTCATCTGTCTCCCACCAAGCCCCCTCCCCCATCAGTCTGCCAGTGCCCCCTCCCCCCCCCCCCCAAAATCTACACCTTGTATCTCTTTCTTGTTTCAAACCTACTCAAAGTATCTGTCCACAAGTCCTCCTGCGTCTACCTGGATGAGGATTGCATTTAGATCCTTTCTAGTCCGATTTGATGCAGCTGTCCAATGTTTAAGGAGGTGTTCGTACTGCTCAGTGATATCTCCAAACTTCTTTCTGATACTTTCAGCGGTGCTGTAATCGATGCTAAGAGCAACGTAAAGAGGGCTCCACAGATTAGGTGGTAGAAGCCTTGCTAGGTTCAGGATATCTTCATCGGTCAATCTCTGCTCATTCGATGGACTGAAATTTAAGAAGTAAGTTTGTTTTATGATTCAGCAAAAAGTCACTGATTCTGTTTAATGCTCTCTCCCAGAGAAGAAATACATTTTAACACTTCAAAAATATATTAGAAACTGCAGTTGCAAAGGAATGAGAAATAAATTTGACCTTGAAAGCGGACTTTTAATAAACGGTAACAATTCGCTGCGCGGACAGAATTAGCCACAATGGTGTAAATGGTGTCTATGAGTGTGCTTCTCGGAATGGCTTTCTAGAATTTAGGCTTTCAGATACTCAAAAGAAATAATGATAGAATGAAGTCTAATATTTACGAGAAGTCGACAATTAGTTCATTTAAAACTCTCCTAATAATAAAAAAAAACTGAGCTATTGTTTTCCTAGACAACATAATCTAAATTCACGTAGACCTGTTATTAAGACGGGAGGCGCATTAAAAACAAAATCGCAATGTTTTGGGCTCCCGTTTACACTTGTGCCGAAACATCACCGACTGAAAAGCTGAGTGATGTTTTGGCGTGTTTTGGTTGAAAATGCGCGTGCGCGGTCTTCCGGATGCAAAATGAGTATTCGATCAACTGTTGTAGTTTGCTGCTGCAGTCCTATGAACTCGATTGAGTTACAGTTGCAGCAAACCCATGATGTACCCATACTCATACTAACTTATTTATGAATATGTCATTTTTTGGCTCAATTTTGACCGCACGTCAGCGTGTTTCACTCGCGACATTACAACGACAAAATCAACGATGCTCGGTCCATACACACTGAGTCCAGCACAAACAGTACTGCGTTTATAAGGTTACGTGGGAACTACAGGTTACTGCACGTACCCCTATGGATGGGACTACACTAACACTTCCGTGAATGTTTCTCTATGGGTTCGTTGATGACACTTTGCCTTTGATTTATTCCCGAAATAACCGCGGGACATACAATTATGAAAATATATTCGGAGGAGAGCTTTAACATACTTTGATTTATCACCTACGAAAGTATTGATCTGGTGTAATGACAGAAAATATGAAAAATATTGCAATTTTGTCAGATAACAACATTCCAACAGATTGCGGTTTGTTTTGCTAATAGTTCGCAATTTAAAACAGGGATTGGAAACTCTTTGCGTTATTTATGAGTTAGAACAACTCTTCTTCTTCCATTTAAAAATTTCAATCATATCGTTTGGTGGTTTCTAAAGCGAAAATGTTAGAGTTTAGCTGAGACTCTTTCCTAGCGGTTTAGCGTGAACAAGTTGTTTACTTCATGCAAATAAGGCTTCAAGGACGAAAGCTAGCCCCGCACCTTAAGTCACGTGACAACATCGCAATTTTTCAGCTGCGAGCGTTGATACTCACCAAACACGCAAAAAGCAACCCGATTCTAATGTCTAAAATATTTTGCTTGTAAATACACAGGATAGGGGTTAATTAACAATCAAAGAAACCAGACTTTCAAATTGAAAACCCCCCGGAATGATACTAAGAAAGGCATATGTTCCCTCTTGTAACGCCGAACAAACCGCGATGTGTGCAGCTGAATATACAATGGCGTCTTATTTTGTTTACAAGCGACATATTCCTTTATTTTTGTATCGCTGCATTAGTCATGAAAATAAAACCATGCGCGGGGTTTAGAGTGAGGCAATATATTATACATTGAGCCTGACGGTAGTGAAGTAAGATAAAGAACTCAAAGGAAGATGAAAACACAGGCACTGAAAATGTGTGAGATATAATGGGACATCATGTCCATACTGTGATCTCACACATCTCAGCAGCGTTCGGAGAGCTCTTCAGGTGCCATGCCGGGGCTGTATTTAAGCGTTTTGTAATTTATAATAATCATTACTTCGAATGTTTCAAAGCATTGAATGTTGATAACCTTGTCAAATCAAAGTTCCAACAATGAATAATGAACATAAAATTAGTAATTAAATTCAATGAATATCTACTTTAAAGCCTATTCATCATCTAGACAAGGGTTCAGCTGCCGACGGTGGACGGCTTGTATTTATATGGTGCAAGTAAAACATGATGATGCTAATTGCTTCCTTGAACTGCTTCAATGTGGGCAGCTCAATGATATTTGTAGGAAACTCATCCCAGTCTTTCATTGTGCGAGGAAAGAAGCTGTACTTGTAAGAATCAGAGGATTTACCGAGTCTGGTAAAACGAAGATGATGTAGATTTGTAGCTCTGCCTTTCTGTGTGAGAGGGATGACTATCTGGTGATTGAGGATCTTGTACATCATGGCTAGACGTTTGGTTAAACGTTTGGTCCCTTAAGGAGAAAAAAGAAAATAATTTCTGCCAATAGACACTTTTTGCTAATTGCAGACTCATCTCGCCGATCTAAGGGACACATCAGGCCAGTAGAATTAGGCGAGATATGTCTGCCAGACACATCTCTAAAATAGGTGACTTCGCTAAGACACATATCGCCGCAGAGTGGCTGAGCACCTAGGCTATACACGAGTGGTTTTCATTTTACCCAGCATTTCAATATTCATAATCACACTATCATTTCAACTATGTGGCAGTTCGTGCTCTTACAATGAGAGGGTCGTCTTTGTCCAAGTGCAGAAGGCCATAATATGCTGACACCAGACTTTTAATAAATACCACGAATGTGTATACAAGTCTGCACACAACAAAGTCCTATAAAAAAAGCCCTAGCATATCAGAGAGTCAGCGACTTTACCTTAAGCTATGGTCACAATCCCAAAAATTAGCCTGCTAGGCGGCCGGGCGGCGAGATTTTAGCCAATTTCGCCCAGGCACCGCTTGTTTTTATCCTGGATCCGCCACTGGCACACAGACACCGCTGTAATCTTCAAAAGGAAGCTTAGCGTGTATATCGGAGTGGTTTTGGAGTACCTGTAGTGACTTGACCTTAGAAGAACTTTATATTTGTAAATATCGTTGTCTTGTCTATATTGTGTGGCTTGAAGTCTGGCCTTTGATTCAATTGCCACCCATATAGTGGCATCAGTAACTGTATTACCGTACCACACGTACTTTCTCTGACCAGCACATTCTAAACCCTATTGTATTGGGATATGCAGTTATTCTGGCAAGCACATTGTACATCATATGTGATTGGGATGTGCAAACACCAAAGGTACTGGTATAGCATGCATATTACACTTGCTTGCCACACCATTATTCATCATTTATCCTGAGCCCAAACTCCACACCAAAGCTTTTTCAGCTTCATCATAATTCATGTCTTACTTCTCCGCATGTTTCTTTATCCGGTTCTAAGGCTTTATTACTTTATAATACTAAATGCCTTACATATTCTTTCTACGGGTACTGTGCAATATTTGAACCACTACCTATTATTTACCTTGTGAGCTAATTTGTCCAAACTGTCGGTTGCAACAGGTGTGTCTTCGAGACAATGTAGGAAAGAAACCATTTTCTATTTATTTCATTTGAGGTGAGCAATTACCTTAATACGGCACGCAATACCATGGTAATCGTACAAAATACATTCATGAATTTGAATGCATATAGTCTGCATGAATATTTGCAGTGTACGTACATTGCATATGCATGCATGTGATATACAGTTAGCTAGCTCAGCTCACGATGGACTTATATAGAGCCACAGATATTGGCGTCATTAGATATGCAGCATCGCTGGCTGCTGCCGGTGCTGGTACTGAAGAAAGTCTTTATCTGCCTCATTTATTCGTCATGTACATCGCACAGGTCGATCTGATAATGTGGTCTATGTCGATGTTGCCTTTTATCCGCTTGTGTGTCTTTCCTCTATTTCGTCATAGTTTTCTGACGTTTCGCTCGTGATTTGACTTCGCTTTTTGTTTTCGTTTTAGTATGCACAAGTTAAAATATCTTGTACGCTTATGTTGCGTGCTCGCTAAACGTGATCTAACTACGCCTTGACATTGACCATAATACATACCGGTAATATAATGCTTCGAATTCTCATCAAATATCAAATAAAACTTGCAAGATTAAATTGTAAATGTATAAATAAAAAGAACTATAATAATTTGCGATCAATACATAACACTGAACCAACCGGAGTGTTGACTCAGTCGGTAGAGCGTCCGCCTCACAACCGGGAGGTCGTGGGTTCGAACTCCCGGCCGCGTCATACCAAAAGACGTTAAAAGATTGGAGTTGTTGCTACCTTGTTTGGCGTTCAACAATAAGGGATAGAGCAACGTCGATCTGGCGCTGCTCAGTGGCTGCCGGGCTCACGAGCAATTGGGCAAAAAGAATTTCCGTTTCGGTTTAATAACATTTTGAGTGGACTATTAGGCTATTATTATTATTATTATTATTAACGGGTGTTACGCTCCAGTGCGTATAGGTATCGCACGTCCGTGTGCTGCCCTCTATGTTCCCACACATGAATATGTTTAATGTCAACTTGGTGGCCTCAAATAATCTTTCCAAGTGAAGATTGTATATTGCATTACTGGTAATTGTTAAAACTGTATTTTGTCCATTCGCAAGTTTGCATTAAACCATGGACTAAGTTTAAGTTTATTTTGAGTCATTCTTGTATATATATATATATATATATATATAATAATAATAATAATAATAATAATAATAATAATAAAATAGTAACAATAATCTTTTAACCCTTTGAGAGCGAGCCCTCGCACTGCGATTGTTACCCCTGTGACGGAGCGATTTCGGTTACATCGCCAGTAATGAAAAAATTGGCGGTGCTTTCTAATTGCATTGCTGATTGCGCCTCATTCGGTCATTTTCGTGATTTTTAGTAAATGTAAAAATGAAAGATCGGACTTTTTCCTTTCTAAAAATGTAGGTTTTGTTTATCATTACGAAAATTAAAGTTTGTTATTTTTTAAGGGAATTGCCGTCTTATTTTGCTGAAGCTTCACTTCTTTCCTTTTCAATACACTCATAATACAAATTGCGTATAAGCACCGCCGCACGCGCAGATCGGTCGGTACCTCCATTCATTTCCCCATTGTCAATGATTGTCGTCTGCTAAAGCTTGGCCGATTATCAACCGAGCCATAAATAATAGGTCTATTAAAGCCTTCGTTTTACATGGGTTTTCGACACATTTTGTAACTATATTCTGACCAACATTATGCCATGATCTACACTAAATGCCTTTTTTTGTAATGTGCAAATTAAATATAGGACTATTTGGGTAAATAATTTTGAGATGAATAATGAATTTTGAGATGAACATTGTTTTACTCTCGAAAACGAAAATAATATTTACTTTGAATGCTCTATCTTACTTCTCTACCTAAAAAAGTATAATTTACTAAAGATTGAGGAAAGATTTCGGAAAATTATGTCATTTCAGCAACATTTGTAAATCGCCGATATCGAATTACAAATAAACCACGCTTGAATTTTACTGTGGGTCATCTGTCTCCCACCAAGCCCCCTCCCCCATCAGTCTGCCATTGCCCCCTCCCCCCCCCCCCCCAAATCTACACCTTGTATCTCTTTCTTGTTTCAAACCTACTCAAAGTATATGTCTACAAGTCCTCCTGCTCCTGCCTGGTTGAGGATTGCATTTAGATCCTTTCTAGTCCGATTTGATGCAGCTGTCCAATGTTTAAGGAGGTGTTCGTACTGCTCAGTGATATCTCCAAACTTCTTTCTGATACTTTCAGCGGTGCTGTAATCGATGCTAAGAGCAACGTAAAGAGGGCTCCACAGATTAGGTGGTAGAAGCCTTGCTAGGTTCAGGATATCTTCATCGGTCAATCTCTGCTCATTCGATGGACTGAAATTTAAGAAGTAAGTTGGTTTTATGCTTCAGCAAAAAGTCACTGATTCTGTTTAATGCTCTCTCCCAGAGAAGAAATACATTTTAACACTTCAAAAATATATTAGAAACTGCAGTTGCAAAGGAATGAGAAATTAATTTGACCTTGAAAGCGGACTTATATTAAACGGTAACAATTCGCTGCGCGGACAGAATTAGCCACAATTGTGAAAATGGTGTCTATGAGTGTGCTTCTCGGAATGACTTTCTAGAATTTAGGCTTTCAGATACTCAAAAGAAATAATGATAGAATGAAGTCTAATATTTACGAGAAGTCGACAATTAGTTCATTTAAAACTCTCCTAATAATAATAAAAACTGAGCTATTGTTTTCCTAGACTACATAATCTAAATTCACGTAGACCTGTTATTAAGACGGGAGGCGCATTAAAAACAAAATCGCAATGTTTTGGGCTCCCGTTTACACTTGTGCCGAAACATCACCGACTGAAAAGCTGAGTGATGTTTTGGCGTGTTTTGGTTGAAAATGCGCGTGCGCGGTCTTCCGGATGCAAAATGCGTATTCGATCAACTGTTTTAGTTTGCTGCTGCAGTCCTATGAACTCGATTGAGTTACAGTTGCAGCAAGCCCATGATGTACCCATACTCATACTAACTTATTTATGAATATGTCATTTTTTGGCTCAATTTTGACCGCACGTCAGCGTGTTTCACTCGCGACATTACAACGACAAAATCAACGATGCTCAGTCCATACACACTGAGTCCAGCACAAACAGTACTGCGTTTATAATGTTACGTGGGAACTACAGGTTACTGCACGTACCCCTATGGATGGGACTACACTAACACTTCCGTGAATGTTTCTTTATGGGTTCGTTGATGACACTTTGCCTTTGATTTATTCCCGAAATAACCGCGGGACATACAATTATGAAAATATATTCGGAGGAAAGCTTTAACATACTTTGATTTATCACCTACGAAAGTATTGATCTGGTGTAATGACGGAAAATATGAAAAATACTGCAATTTTGTCAGATAACAACATTCCAACAGATTGCGGTTTGTTTTGCTAATAGTTCGCAATTTAAAACAGGGATTGGAAACTATTTGCGTTATTTATGAGTTAGAACAACTCTTCTTCTTCCATTTAAAAATTTCAATCATATCGTTTAGTGGTTTCTAAAGCGAAAATGTTAGAGTTTAGCTGAGACTCTTTCCTAGCGGTTTAGCGTGAACAAGTTGTTGACTTCATGCAAATAAGGCTTCAAGGACGAAAGCTAGCCCCGCACCTTAAGTCACGTGACAACATTGCAATGTTTCAGCTGCGAGCGTTGATACTCACCAAACACGCAAAAAGCAACCCGATTCTAATGTCTAAAATATTTTGCTTGTAAATACACAGGATAGGGGTTAATTAACAATCAAAGAAACCAGACTTTCAAATTGAAAACCCCCCGGAATGATACTAAGAAAGGCATATGTTCCCTCTTGTAACGCCGAACAAACCGCGATGTGTGCAGCTGAATATACAATGGCGTCTTATTTTGTTTACAAGCGACATATTCCTTTATTTTTGTATCGCTGCATTAGTCATGAAAATAAAACCATGCGCGGGGTTTCGAGTGAGGCAATATATTATACATTGAGCCTGACGGTAGTGAAGTAAGATAAAGAACTCAAAGGAAGATGAAAACACAGGCACTGAAAATGTGTGAGATATAATGGGACATCATGTCCATACTGTGATCTCACACATCTCAGCGGCGTTCGGAGAGCTCTTCAGGTGCTATGCCGGGGCTGTATTTAAGCGTTTTGTAATTTATAATAATCATTACTTCGAATGTTTCAAAGCATTGAATTTTGATAACCTTGTCAAATCAAAGTTCCAACAATGAAGAATGAACATAAAATTAGTAATTAAATTCAATGAATATCTACTTTAAAGCCTATTCATCATCTAGACAAGGGTTCAGCTGCCGACGATGGACGGCTTGTATTTATATGGTGCAAGTAAAACATGATGATGCTAATTGCTTCCTTGAACTGCTTCAATGTGGGCAGCTCAATGATATTTGTAGGAAACTCATCCCAGTCTTTCATTGTGCGAGGAAAGAAGCTGTACTTGTAAGAATCAGAGGATTTACCGAGTCTGGTAAAACGAAGATGATGTAGATTTGTAGCTCTGCCTTTCTGTGTGAGAGGGATGACTATCTGGTGATTGAGGATCTTGTACATCATGGCTAGACGTTTGGTTAAACGTTTGGTCCCTTAAGGAGAAAAAAGAAAATAATTTCTGCCAATAGACACTTTTTGCTAATTGCAGACTCATCTCGCCGATCTAAGGGACACATCAGGCCAGTAGAATTAGGCGAGATATGTCTGCCAGACACATCTCTAAAATAGGTGACTTCGCTAAGACACATATCGCCGCAGAGTGGCTGAGCACCTAGGCTATACACGAGTGGTTTTCATTTTACCCAGCATTTCAATATTCATAATCACACTATCATTTCAACTATGTGGCAGTTCGTGCTCTTACAATGAGAGGGTCGTCTTTGTCCAAGTGCAGAAGGCCATAATATGCTGACACCAGACTTTTAATAAATACCACGAATGTGTATACAAGTCTGCACACAACAAAGTCCTATAAAAAAAGCCCTAGCATATCAGAGAGTCAGCGACTTTACCTTAAGCTATGGTCACAATCCCAAAAATTAGCCTGCTAGGCGGCCGGGCGGCGAGATTTTAGCCAATTTCGCCCAGGCACCGCTTGTTTTTATCCTGGATCCGCCACTGGCACACAGACACCGCTGTAATCTTCAAAAGGAAGCTTAGCGTGTATATCGGAGTGGTTTTGGAGTACCTGTAGTGACTTGACCTTAGAAGAACTTTATATTTGTAAATATCGTTGTCTTGTCTATATTGTGTGGCTTGAAGTCTGGCCTTTGATTCAATTGCCACCCATATAGTGGCATCAGTAACTGTATTACCGTACCACACGTACTTTCTCTGACCAGCACATTCTAAACCCTATTGTATTGGGATATGCAATTATTCTGGCAAGCACATTGTACATCATATGTGATTGGGATGTGCAAACACCAAAGGTACTGGTATAGCATGCATATTACACTTGCTTGCCACACCATTATTCATCATTTATCCTGAGCCCAAACTCCACACCAAAGCTTTTTCAGCTTCATCATAATTCATGTCTTACTTCTCCGCATGTTTCTTTATCCGGTTCTAAGGCTTTATTACTTTACTAAATGCCTTACATATTCTTTCTACGGGTACTGTGCAATATTTGAACCACTACCTATTATTTACCTTGTGAGCTAATTTGTCCAAACTGTCGGTTGCAACAGGTGTGTCTTCGAGACAATGTAGGAAAGAAACCATTTTCTATTTATTTCATTTGAGGTGAGCAATTACCTTAATACGGCACGCAATACCATGGTAATCGTACAAAATACATTCATGAATTTGAATGCATATAGTCTGCATGAATATTTGCAGTGTACGTACATTGCATATGCATGCATGTGATATACAGTTAGCTAGCTCAGCTCACGATGGACTTATATAGAGCCACAGATATTGGCGTCATTAGATATGCAGCATCGCTGGCTGCTGCCGGTGCTGGTACTGAAGAAAGTCTTTATCTGCCTCATTTATTCGTCATGTACATCGCACAGGTCGATCTGATAATGTGGTCTATGTCGATGTTGCCTTTTCTCCGCTTGTGTGTCTTTCCTCTATTTCGTCATAGTTTTCTGACGTTTCGCTCGTGATTTGACTTCGCTTTTTGTTTTCGTTTTAGTATGCACAAGTTAAAATATCTTGTACGCTTATGTTGCGTGCTCGCTAAACGTGATCTAACTACGCCTTGACATTGACCATAATACATACCGGTAATATAATGCTTCGAATTCTCATCAAATATCAAATAAAACTTGCAAGATTAAATTGTAAATGTATAAATAAAAAGAACTATAATAATTTGCGATCAATACATAACACTGAACCAACCGGAGTGTTGACTCAGTCGGTAGAGCGTCCGCCTCACAACCGGGAGGTCGTGGGTTCGAACTCCCGGCCGCGTCATACCAAAAGACGTTAAAAGATTGGAGTTGTTGCTACCTTGTTTGGCGTTCAACAATAAGGGATAGAGCAACGTCGATCTGGCGCTGCTCAGTGGCTGCCGGGCTCACGAGCAATTGGGCAAAAAGAATTTCCGTTTCGGTTTAATAACATTTTGAGTGGACTATTAGGCTATTATTATTATTATTATTATTAACGGGTGTTACGCTCCAGTGCGTATAGGTATCGCACGTCCGTGTGCTGCCCTCTATGTTCCCACACATGAATATGTTTAATGTTAACTTGGTGGCCTCAAATAATCTTTCCAAGTGAAGATTGTATATTGCATTACTGGTAATTGTTAAAACTGTATTTTGTCCATTCGCAAGTTTGCATTAAACCATGGACTAAGTTTAAGTTTATTTTGAGTCATTCTTGTATATATATATATATATATATATATATATATATAATAATAATAATAATAATAATAATAATAATAAAATAGTAACAATAATCTTTTAACCCTTTGAGAGCGAGCCCTCGCACTGCGATTGTTACCCCTGTGACGGAGCGATTTCGGTTACATCGCCAGTAATGAAAAAATTGGCGGTGCTTTCTAATTGCATTGCTGATTGCGCCTCATTCGGTCATTTTCGTGATTTTTAGTAAATGTAAAAATGAAAGATCGGACTTTTTCCTTTCTAAAAATGTAGGTTTTGTTTATCATTACGAAAAATAAAGTCTGTTATTTTTTAAGGGAATTGCCGTCTTATTTTGCTGAAGCTTCACTTCTTTCCTTTTCAATACACTCATAATACAAATTGCGTATAAGCACCGCCGCACGCGCAGATCGGTCGGTACCTCCATTCATTTCCCCATTGTCAATGATTGTCGTCTGCTAAAGCTTGGCCGATTATCAACCGAGCCATAAATAATAGGTCTATTAAAGCCTTCGTTTTACATGGGTTTTCGACACATTTTGTAACTATATTCTGACCAACATTATGCCATGATCTACACTAAATGCCCTTTTTTGTAATGTGCAAATTAAATATAGGACTATTTGGGTAAATAATTTTGAGATGAATAATGAATTTTGAGATGAACATTGTTTTACTCTCGAAAACGAAAATAATATTTACTTTGAATGCTCTATCTTACTTCTCTACCTAAAAAAGTATAATTTACTAAAGATTGAGGAAAGATTTCGGAAAATTATGTCATTTCAGCAACATTTGTAAATCGCCGATATCGAATTACAAATAAACCACGCTTGAATTTTATTGTGGGTCATCTGTCTCCCACCAAGCCCCCTCCCCCATCAGTCTGCCAGTGCCCCCTCCCCCCCCCCCCCCCCAACTCTACACCTTGTATCTCTTTCTTGTTTCAAACCTACTCAAAGTATCTGTCCACAAGTCCTCCTGCGTCTACCTGGATGAGGATTGCATTTAGATCCTTTCTAGTCCGATTTGATGCAGCTGTCCAATGTTTAAGGAGGTGTTCGTACTGCTCAGTGATATCTCCAAACTTCTTTCTGATACTTTCAGCGGTGCTGTAATCGATGCTAAGAGCAACGTAAAGAGGGCTCCACAGATTAGGTGGTAGAAGCCTTGCTAGATTCAGGATATCTTCATCGGTCAATCTCTGCTCATTCGATGGACTGAAATTTAAGAAGTAAGTTTGTTTTATGCTTCAGCAAAAAGTCACTGATTCTGTTTAATGCTCTCTCCCAGAGAAGAAATACATTTTAACACTTCAAAAATATATTAGAAACTGCAGTTGCAAAGGAATGAAAAATTAATTTGACCTTGAAAGCGGACTTTTATTAAACGGTAACAATTCGCTGCGCGGACAGAATTAGCCACAATTGTGAAAATGGTGTCTCTGAGTGTGCTTCTCGGAATGACTTTCTAGAATTTAGGCTTTCAGATACTCAAAAGAAATAATGATAGAATGAAGTCTAATATTTACGAGAAGTCGACAATTAGTTCATTTAAAACTCTCCTAATAATAATAAAAACTGAGCTATTGTTTTCCTACACTACATAATCTAAATTCACGTAGACCTGTTATTAAGACGGGAGGCGCATTAAAAACAAAATCGCAATGTTTTGGGCTCCCGTTTACACTTGTGCCGAAACATCACCGACTGAAAAGCTGAGTGATGTTTTGGCGTGTTTTGGTTGAAAATGCGCGTGCGCGGTCTTCCGGATGCAAAATGCGTATTCGATCAACTGTTTTAGTTTGCTGCTGCAGTCCTATGAACTCGATTGAGTTACAGTTGCAGCAAGCCCATGATGTACCCATACTCATACTAACTTATTTATGAATATGTCATTTTTTGGCTCAATTTTGACCGCACGTCAGCGTGTTTCACTCGCGACATTACAACGACAAAATCAACGATGCTCGGTCCATACACACTGAGTCCAGCACAAACAGTACTGCGTTTATAAGGTTACGTGGGAACTACAGGTTACTGCACGTACCCCTATGGATGGGACTACACTAACACTTCCGTAAATGTTTCTCTATGGGTTCGTTGATGACACTTTGCCTTTGATTTATTCCCGAAATAACCGCGGGACATACAATTATGAAAATATATTCGGAGAAAAGCTTTAACATACTTTGATTTATCACCTACGAAAGTATTGATCTGGTGTAATGACGGAAAATATGAAAAATACTGCAATTTTGTCAGATAACAACATTCCAACAGATTGCGGTTTGTTTTGCTAATAGTTCGCAATTTAAAACAGGGATTGGAAACTATTTGCGTTATTTATGAGTTAGAACAACTCTTCTTCTTCCATTTAAAAATTTCAATCATATCGTTTGGTGGTTTCTAAAGCGAAAATGTTAGAGTTTAGCTGAGACTCTTTCCTGGCGGTTCAGCGTGAACAAGTTGTTGACTTCAAGCAAATAAGGCTTCAAGGACGAAAGCTAGCCCCGCACCTTAAGTCACGTGACAACATCGCAATTTTTCAGCTGCGAGCGTTGATACTCACCAAACACGCAAAAAGCAACCCGATTCTAATGTCTAAAATATTTTGCTTGTAAATACACAGGATAGGGGTTAATTAACAATCAAAGAAACCAGACTTTCAAATTGAAAACCCCCCGGAATGATACTAAGAAAGGCATATGTTCCCTCTTGTAACGCCGAACAAACCGCGATGTGTGCAGCTGAATATACAATGGCGTCTTATTTTGTTTACAAGCGACATATTCCTTTATTTTTGTATCGCTGCATTAGTCATGAAAATAAAACCATGCGCGGGGTTTCGAGTGAGGCAATATATTATACATTGAGCCTGACGGTAGTGAAGTAAGATAAAGAACTCAAAGGAAGATGAAAACACAGGCACTGAAAATGTGTGAGATATAATGGGACATCATGTCCATACTGTGATCTCACACATCTCAGCAGCGTTCGGAGAGCTCTTCAGGTGCTATGCCGGGGCTGTATTTAAGCGTTTTGTAATTTATAATAATCATTACTTCGAATGTTTCAAAGCATTGAATTTTGATAACCTTGTCAAATCAAAGTTCCAACAATGAATAATGAACATAAAATTAGTAATTAAATTCAATGAATATCTACTTTAAAGCCTATTCATCATCTAGACAAGGGTTCAGCTGCCGACGGTGGACGGCTTGTATTTATATGGTGCAAGTAAAACATGATGATGCTAATTGCTTCCTTGAACTGCTTCAATGTGGGCAGCTCAATGATATTTGTAGGAAACTCATCCCAGTCTTTCATTGTGCGAGGAAAGAAGCTGTACTTGTAAGAATCAGAGGATTTACCGAGTCTGGTGAAACGAAGATGATGTAGACTTGTAGCTCTGCCTTTCTGTGTGAGAGGGATGACTATCTGGTGATTGAGGATCTTGTACATCATGGCTAGACGTTTGGTTAAACGTTTGGTCCCTTAAGGAGAAAAAAGAAAATAATTTCTGCCAATAGACACTTTTTGCTAATTGCAGACTCATCTCGCCGATCTAAGGGACACATCAGGCCAGTAGAATTAGGCGAGATATGTCTGCCAGACACATCTCTAAAATAGGTGACTTCGCTAAGACACATATCGCCGCAGAGTGGCTGAGCACCTAGGCTATACACGAGTGGTTTTCATTTTACCCAGCATTTCAATATTCATAATCACACTATCATTTCAACTATGTGGCAGTTCGTGCTCTTACAATGAGAGGGTCGTCTTTGTCCAAGTGCAGAAGGCCATAATATGCTGACACCAGACTTTTAATAAATACCACGAATGTGTATACAAGTCTGCACACAACAAAGTCCTATAAAAAAAGCCCTAGCATATCAGAGAGTCAGCGACTTTACCTTAAGCTATGGTCACAATCCCAAAAATTAGCCTGCTAGGCGGCCGGGCGGCGAGATTTTAGCCAATTTCGCCCAGGCACCGCTTGTTTTTATCCTGGATCCGCCACTGGCACACAGACACCGCTGTAATCTTCAAAAGGAAGCTTAGCGTGTATATCGGAGTGGTTTTGGAGTACCTGTAGTGACTTGACCTTAGAAGAACTTTATATTTGTAAATATCGTTGTCTTGTCTATATTGTGTGGCTTGAAGTCTGGCCTTTGATTCAATTGCCACCCATATAGTGGCATCAGTAACTGTATTACCGTACCACACGTACTTTCTCTGACCAGCACATTCTAAACCCTATTGTATTGGGATATGCAGTTATTCTGGCAAGCACATTGTACATCATATGTGATTGGGATGTGCAAACACCAAAGGTACTGGTATAGCATGCATATTACACTTGCTTGCCACACCATTATTCATCATTTATCCTGAGCCCAAACTCCACACCAAAGCTTTTTCAGCTTCATCATAATTCATGTCTTACTTCTCCGCATGTTTCTTTATCCGGTTCTAAGGCTTTATTACTTTACTAAATGCCTTACATATTCTTTCTACGGGTACTGTGCAATATTTGAACCACTACCTATTATTTACCTTGTGAGCTAATTTGTCCAAACTGTCGGTTGCAACAGGTGTGTCTTCGAGACAATGTAGGAAAGAAACCATTTTCTATTTATTTCATTTGAGGTGAGCAATTACCTTAATACGGCACGCAATACCATGGTAATCGTACAAAATACATTCATGAATTTGAATGCATATAGTCTGCATGAATATTTGCAGTGTACGTACATTGCATATGCATGCATGTGATATACAGTTAGCTAGCTCAGCTCACGATGGACTTATATAGAGCCACAGATATTGGCGTCATTAGATATGCAGCATCGCTGGCTGCTGCCGGTGCTGGTACTGAAGAAAGTCTTTATCTGCCTCATTTATTCGTCATGTACATCGCACAGGTCGATCTGATAATGTGGTCTATGTCGATGTTGCCTTTTCTCCGCTTGTGTGTCTTTCCTCTATTTCGTCATAGTTTTCTGACGTTTCGCTCGTGATTTGACTTCGCTTTTTGTTTTCGTTTTAGTATGCACAAGTTAAAATATCTTGTACGCTTATGTTGCGTGCTCGCTAAACGTGATCTAACTACGCCTTGACATTGACCATAATACATACCGGTAATATAATGCTTCGAATTCTCATCAAATATCAAATAAAACTTGCAAGATTAAATTGTAAATGTATAAATAAAAAGAACTATAATAATTTGCGATCAATACATAACACTGAACCAACCGGAGTGTTGACTCAGTCGGTAGAGCGTCCGCCTCACAACCGGGAGGTCGTGGGTTCGAACTCCCGGCCGCGTCATACCAAAAGACGTTAAAAGATTTGAGTTGTTGCTACCTTGTTTGGCGTTCAACAATAAGGGATAGAGCAACGTCGATCTGGCGCTGCTCAGTGGCTGCCGGGCTCACGAGCAATTGGGCAAAAAGAATTTCCGTTTCGGTTTAATAACATTTTGAGTGGACTATTAGGCTATTATTATTATTATTATTATTAACGGGTGTTACGCTCCAGTGCGTATAGGTATCGCACGTCCGTGTGCTGCCCTCTATGTTCCCACACATGAATATGTTTAATGTCAACTTGGTGGCCTCAAATAATCTTTCCAAGTGAAGATTGTATATTGCATTACTGGTAATTGTTAAAACTGTATTTTGTCCATTCGCAAGTTTGCATTAAACCATGGACTAAGTTTAAGTTTATTTTGAGTCATTCTTGTATATATATATATATATATATATATATATAATAATAATAATAATAATAATAATAATAATAAAATAGTAACAATAATCTTTTAACCCTTTGAGAGCGAGCCCTCGCACTGCGATTGTTACCCCTGTGACGGAGCGATTTCGGTTACATCGCCAGTAATGAAAAAATTGGCGGTGCTTTCTAATTGCATTGCTGATTGCGCCTCATTCGGTCATTTTCGTGATTTTTAGTAAATGTAAAAATGAAAGATCGGACTTTTTCCTTTCTAAAAATGTAGGTTTTGTTTATCATTACGAAAAATAAAGTCTGTTATTTTTTAAGGGAATTGCCGTCTTATTTTGCTGAAGCTTCACTTCTTTCCTTTTCAATACACTCATAATACAAATTGCGTATAAGCACCGCCGCACGCGCAGATCGGTCGGTACCTCCATTCATTTCCCCATTGTCAATGATTGTCGTCTGCTAAAGCTTGGCCGATTATTAACCGAGCCATAAATAATAGGTCTATTAAAGCCTTCGTTTTACATGGGTTTTCGACACATTTTGTAACTATATTCTGACCAACATTATGCCATGATCTACACTAAATGCCCTTTTTTGTAATGTGCAAATTAAATATAGGACTATTTGGGTAATGAATTTTGAGATGAACATTGTTTTACTCTCGAAAACGAAAATAATATTTACTTTGAATGCTTTATCTTACTTCTCTACCTAAAAAAGTATAATTTACTAAAGATTGAGGAAAGATTTCGGAAAATTATGTCATTTCAGCAACATTTGTAAATCGCCGATATCGAATTACAAATAAACCACGCTTGAATTTTATTGTGGGTCATCTGTCTCCCACCAAGCCCCCTCCCCCATCAGTCTGACAGTGCCCCCTCCCCCCCCCCCCCCAAATCTACACCTTGTATCTCTTTCTTGTTTCAAACCTACTCAAAGTATATGTCTACAAGTCCTCCTGCTCCTGCCTGGTTGAGGATTGCATTTAGATCCTTTCTAGTCCGATTTGATGCAGCTGTCCAATGTTTAAGGAGGTGTTCGTACTGCTCAGTGATATCTCCAAACTTCTTTCTGATACTTTCAGCGGTGCTGTAATCGATGCTAAGAGCAACGTAAAGAGGGCTCCACAGATTAGGTGGTAGAAGCCTTGCTAGGTTCAGGATATCTTCATCGGTCAATCTCTGCTCATTCGATGGACTGAAATTTAAGAAGTAAGTTTGTTTTATGCTTCAGCAAAAAGTCACTGATTCTGTTTAATGCTCTCTCCCAGAGAAGAAATACATTTTAACACTTCAAAAATATATTAGAAACTGCAGTTGCAAAGGAATAAGAAATTAATTTGACCTGGATTAGCGGGCTTTTAATAAACGGTACCAAGTCGCGACGCGGGCAGAAACTAGCCTAAATTGTTGGAATAGTGTCTTCAAGTATGCCTTTCGGAATGTTTTTTCTGGATTTCAGGCTCTCAGATACCCCCCCCCCCCCCCCAACAAAAAAAAAAATAAATAAATAAATAAATAAATAAATAAAAATAAAGCAGAAGCCAAATAATGAGAAAGTTCAGTCTAATAGTGAAGAGTAGTGAAAAATTAGTTCAACCTCTCCTAAGAATTTAGAAAACTAAGCTATTGTTCTCGTGGACTACACAATCTTAATTCATGTAGGCCTGTTATTGAGACGGAGATAAGACTGCAGTCGTATCCGGACGATTGGCCCTTTGACAATAACACCCGGGCATATACCACCCGGACAATTACCCCGGACTACAGGGTTAAAGATATACTTGAGTTCTGGTAATGCGATTGCATTGTGACAGAAAAGGTGTGGAATGGATCAGAAAAGTTGATCATATAGCATGTAAGTAATGGTGTGTAATTCAAGGTTCTGGAGTCATCAAAATCATCATAAATTTGGCAGAGTCTTGGTAAAGTAACAATCACTTACACAGAAAGATGTATATGGGACAACACACACGGTGTCGGGGCTGGTACTACCCTGATTTCCTTATCTTTCTATGCTCATTACTCAGCCAGTATACATTTTCTTCCAAAATTGTTTGGCACATGACATTTATTTGTAATCTTGAACATTCAGTGTAAGTTTCGTTAGATTCTGTGAGAATTCATTTTCTTTTTTTTACCATAACTCAAGTTTATCTTTAATGTATGCAAATACTAATACTGTAATACCTCGGGATTTTTACATCTAGCACTTTAGCTCTGACATATTTACCGGTCCTAAATTTTTGAACGATTAACCTGAACCTATGAGAAAATCTGTATCTCTGTTAAGCTTCTCTTGGGAGATTGAAAAATGTATCATTTTAAATCACAGTGCATAAGTGTTAGCCATATACCTGATTAGGTTGACGAGTGTGTATGTTTATTTTATTAGGGGATGTGTAAGTATATATATATGTATTGTATGCATTTGTATAATTATGTAAACATACATGTATGTATTTATGTATAGGCCTATGTTGTATAAATGCATGTACGTTTGACGAAGTATATATATATGTATCTTGTTTGGATTTATTTCATAGCGCCATCTTTCACGATAATATACAATTATGTATGAAATTTGTTCCTATTGGAATTATGCGGAAAAATGCTAAAGTTACGCATAAGAAGACATACATTTGTGACCCTTTCATGGATTGTTGATGTTCAATTGTTAAAATCAGAGTGTCTCTTTAAAAAATCACTATATTTGGGCTTTTTACAGTCTAATATGGCTGCCAAAAACAAGCAAAACTCCCGACTAGGTGTAGCAAGTAGGGATCTGAGAGTGACGTCTTCGACAGTATTTTTTTTTCAAGTTCTTTATTCTACTTGTGAGATTCTAATACCAATTATAGAAAATAAATTTGCTAGATAGAAAAGGATCTGACCTTGCTTTTGGAGAAAAACCTGCACCGTCTGCTGATGCATCTTGAAGAGGAATGCCAGCAGATGTTGACGGTCCCGTGTGTGCAGTCATTTCTCTGAATGGTGAGTCACCTGATTGTGATTGAATGGCAAACAATTTCGTAACTTCGTAAAACATATGATGTAGGTCTATCATTAATATACAGGCTAATATATTATTCTCAATGATTGTATTTGTCACATTATGGTTTACAATTTTTACAAGAATCATTGGCAGTCCATCGTCAACGATGAAGACATGATAAAACCATTTAGTGTTTTCTTGCATAGCTCCACAGTCAAAATTCTGCTGGCCCTGCGAAATCCACACACATTGCAAGCATAATGTTTGTCAATACATTTAGGACAGCAGATTTATACTAACAATCATGCATTTAAAGACAAAATGCATGTGTGCCCAAATTCAGCCACAAATTCAGGACTAATGTTTTAATTTGTTATTCAGATATGGACATAAAAATATATATCCTCTGATCATAATTTTGTATTTTGTTTTCAATTAAGTTCAATTAATTACAATCTTCATGTATTGTGATACTTTTTTAACTGATGTAATTGAGTTACTGTAAAAGAACAAACGGGTCTAGGACATTTACCCCCTGGATAACCACCCCAGCCAACTACCCCCTAGGACAACTACCCCCTCGGGCAACCACCCTCTTGAACGACTACCCCCCGGGACAACTACCCCCGGACAACTACCCCAATATAACTACTCCCTAGGACAATTTCCCCCGGGACAACCACCCCCGGACAACTAGCCCAATATAACTACTCCCTAGGACAATTTCCCCTAGGACAACTACCCCCCGGACTACTACCCCCGGACAACTATCCGGGGGAGGGGGTAGTTGTTCCGGGGGGGGGGGGCCTCCTAGAGGGTGGTTGCCCTAGGGGGTAGTTGTCCTAGGGGATAGTTGTCCTAGGGGGTAGTTGACTATTAGTCATAAACGCATTGATTAGTCATAAGCGCATTGCCCATACGTTTATGAGTGTTCCAGATGTCAAATATGGTTTAAGATAATCCCACAAAAACAATAAAGTTTGGAGACGAAAACGTGACAAATGAAGCTACAACAAAGCGAAACATATTGAATTATTTTTTTATAACATTAATGAAGCCCTCCTTTTCAACTTCCCTACTTACATTGAAGTCGTTGCTTTCTACGAACTTGGTTTTCGGGTTTATTAGGTGGTCTGTCAACGACAGATCACCTATTGATTTCGTTAGAATTTTCTTTCTTTCTTTATTCTTTCTTTATTCTTTATTTTTATTTCTTCCGTACACTTTTTTGTCCACACGTTTACTCGAAATCAACATGGTCAATTGCCTTCAAATTTCTGTCAGTCATCAAGCCCTATGATTTCAAGTCAAATTAACTTTTTCAAGGTCACTAGGTCATCGTGACGTCATCCAGGCGCCATTTTGTAAAAGTCAGGTCATTATCATATCTCGATAAGGAGTCATCAAAAATCAACCATATTTAATATACATCAACTTCAGGTCAAAGTTCAACTAAAAATGTCAACAAATTCCGCGCGCGCACCTCGACGCGCACGTACGCGCGTATCAAAATTTTAAAATGCTCCAATTCGTTTAAATTTTTTTTTGCACACGTTTCAGGCCATTTTAAGCATTTTGCAAAAAAACGCGCGCATGGATATGCGCGCGCGTTTTCGCGCGTAATTGCATCTTCCAACATAGAATCGCCAAATTTTTTCTGTCATCATATTTGGCACATTTTTTCAAGCATTTTGATACCTTGTTCAACTTTTTCTGCCCATTGATAACGGAATGAGCGTCCGTTTAAGATAATTACCGTGCGCGCGAGCTTTTGTAATACATAGCATACATGGGCAAAAACATGCCTGTACAAAATCCATTGTAGCGCTTTAGGATGCAAGGTGACCCCAAGTTTTTTTTCATATTTTGATAGAGTATGAATCGGAGATATGATTTCATGTTTCATTTGACCCTCAATTAACTCATGACGTCATCATAATGGCCTCCGAACTCAAAATTTTAATTTTCATATTATGACGTCAGCAGATTTTTGGAAAATTGATTGTATCTCTGCAAATGTTGATCAATTTTTTTTCAAATTTAGATATGTTCTACCTTAGAATATTCTCTACAAATGCAGTCAACACGATATGTCATTTTGACAAAGGCATCATGGCGTATTTTTGCGATTAAAGGAGGCATGTCAATTTTTCACATTTTGCGTGTATTCTCTAAGGGACATGACTTTTTCTCAAAACTGGATTCTACATTCTCGTCTTTCGCGAGCAATATCTGCGTCGTTTTATTTTTGTTAAGGCTGAGCTTTGAGTATGTTGTAGCTGAGACAATATGCTATCACAAGTGTGCCCTTTATTTTTCGATCAGATGCCGGGATCATGCTCATATTTCACTTACAAAGTGGGATTAGAGAATTCCATTTTCCGTTTACGTGTAATCTCTATGTGAAATGTTTTGGTATATCGGTAACGCACTTGACTTCCGACCTCGAGGTCCCTGGTTCGAGTCCGGGCGTCTCCAACAATTTGTTTTCTTCACTTTTTTTTCTTTTTGACCTTTCACTGTACCATCTCCTTTGAATATTAAAACACGTAGAACCGCAAATAATGTAATAAACAACCATATTTACTTTATTATTACCCTATTATCACTTGATCCATTACTTTTTGCGTGTAATCCTTATGGGAGATGACTTTTTCTCAAATCTGGATTCTACATTCTTGTCTTTTGCGAGCAATATCGCCGTTATTTCGGCTTGATTTTTGTTGATTTTTGAGTATGTTGTAGCTGAGACTATATACTATCTCAAAGTTCTCTCATTTTGTTGAGTCTGATGTCATCATGGTCTGTTGATGATGATCATCAACATCATCATGATCGTGATGATCATCATCATCGTCATCACCATTACTATCAAGATCATCATCATCATGATCATCATCATGATCATCATTGTTTACATGTCTATATAACTTCTCCCTTTCTCAAGATAGTAAATATTATAATCTATAAGACTTGAAGACAGACCACCTTAATCGTCCTCGTGACGATTTAAATTCTAGTTTTTATTTCTTCCGTACACTTTTTTGTCCACACGTTTACTCGAAATCAACATGGTCAATTGCCTTCAAATTTCTGTCAGTCATCAAGCCCTATAATTTTAAGTCAAATTAACTTTTTCAAGGTCACTAGGTCATCGTGACGTCATCCAGGCGCCATTTTGTAAAAGTCAGGTCATTATCATATCTCGATAACGAGTCATCAAAAATCAACCATATTTTATATACATGAACTTCAGGTCAAAGTTCAACTAAAAATGTCAACAAATTCCGCGCGCGCACCTCGACGCGCACGTACGCGCGCATTAAAATTTTAAAATGCTCAAATTCGTTCCAAATTAATTTTGCATACGTTTCAGGCCATTTTAAGCATTTTGCAAAAAAACGCGCACACGCACATGCGCGCGCGTTTTCGCGCGTACTTGCATTTTGCAACGTAGAGTCGCCAAATTTTCTCTGTCATCTTATTTGGCACATTTTTTCAAGCATTTTGATACCTTGTTTACCTTTTTCTGACCATTAATAACGGAATGAGCGTCCGTTAAGATACGCATCCGTGCGTGCGAGCTCTTGTAATACATAACATACATGTGCAAAAACATGCCTATACAAAATTCATTGTAACTCTTCAGGATGGATAGATACCCCCCAATTTCTTTCATATTTAAATAGATTATGAGTTGGAGATATGATTTCATGTCTCATTTGACCCTCAATTAACTCATGACGTCATCATAATGGCCTCCGAACTCAAAATTTCAATTTGCATATTATGACGTCAGCAGATTTTTGGAAAATTGATTGTATCTCTGTAAATATTGATCAATTTTCTTTCAAATTTTGATATGTTCTACCTGAATATATTTTCTACAAATGCAGTCACCACAATATTTCATTTTGACAATGGTATCATGGCGTATTTTTGCGATTAAAGGAGGCATGTCAATTTTCACATTTTGCGTGTATTCTCTATGGGACATGACTTTTTCTCAAAACTGGATTCTACATTCTCGTCTTTCGCGAGCAATATCTCCGTCGTTTTATCTTTGTTTACGCTGAGCTTTGAGTATGTTGTAGCTGAGACAATAAGCTATCACAAGTGTGCCCTTTATTTTTCGATCAGATGCCGGGATCATGCTCATATTTCACTTACAAAGTGGGATTTGAGAATTCCATTTTCCGTTTACGCGCACGTTTGTGTTCGTAATGGTCGTACGCAACCTAGAATCTCCTTTTTTGTCTATCATAGTATTGCCCATTTTATTCCGAACAATTTGATACCATGTTTATCTCTTTATGACCATTAATAACGAAATGAGCGTCCGTTCAAGGCAAATGTCCGTTCGAACCCTCAATTAACTCATGACGTCATCATGATGGCTTCCGTTCAAGGTAAATGTCCGTGCGTGCGAGCTCTTGTAATACATAGCATATATGGGCAAAAACATGCCTATACAAAATCCATTGTAGCTCTTCAGAATGGATAGATACCCCCAATTATTTTTCATATTTGGATAGATTATGAGTCGGAGATATGATTTCATGTCTCATTTGACCCTCAATTAACTTATGACGTCATCATAATTGCCTCCGAACTCAAAATTTCAATTTGCATATCACGACGTCATCATATTTTTGGAAAATTGATTGTATCTCTGTAAATATTGATCGATTTTCATCCAAATTTTGATATGTTCTAGCTGAGACAATCCTCTACAAATAAAGACTTTTTCTCAAAACTGGATTCTACATTCCCGTCTTTCACGAGCAATATCTCCGTCGTCTTAGCTTCGTTTTTACTGAGCATCGAGTATGTGGTAGCGGAGACAATAAGCTATCTCAATAAGCCATTTATTTCTCGATCAGATGCCGGGATTATGCTCATATTTTACTTGCAAAGTGGGATTTGAGAATTTTATTTTCCGTTTACGTGTAATCGCTATGGGAAATGTTTTGGTATATCGGTAACGCACTTGACTTCCAACCTCGAGGTCCCTGGTTCGAGTCCGGGCGTCTCCAAAAATGTTTTTTTTTTCTTTTTGACCCTTCACTGTACCATCTCCTTTGAATATAAAACACATAGAATCGCAAATAATGTAATAAACAACCATATTTACTTTATTATTACCCTATTATCACTTGATCCATTACTTTTTGCGTGTAATCCTTATGGGAGATGACTTTTTCTCAAATCTGGATTCTACATTCTTGTCTTTTGCGAGCAATATCGCCGTTATTTCGGCTTGATTTTTGTTGATTTTTGAGTATGTTGTAGTTGAGACTATATGCTATCTAAATGTTCCCCATTTTTTTCAATCAAATGTCATCATGGTCTGTTGATGATGATCATCAACATCATCATGATCATGATCATCGTCATCACCATTACTATCAAGATCATCATCATCATCATCATCATTATAATTATCATTGTTTACATGGCTATATAACTTGAAGGCAGACCACCTTATTCGTCCTCGTGACGAATTAAAATCTAGTTTTCTATTAATATATTTTTTTTCATTAAAAGCCGGGTACCCTCCTCGCTTACTTTTCACATTTTAGAGATTCAGTTTGTTAAGCAGTTCTACGTGGTATTGATATAAAGATAAACCGACGATCCGAATCTATTGAACAATTACGTTAAATATAGATTGAAAGCAGACTAGTCTTTTCCAAGAGTCAAATCATGAAATGATTGAACGGCAGCAATTGTATCTATCCGCCCCGCCCCCTCCCTTATAATAATAATAAAAATAATAATTAATAATTATTACGGAAGCCTTATCAGCAATCCTATTATCTCCTTTTTTTTTTCTTCTTTTTTTAATTGTCTATAGCTTGTATCTATATATTTATGGGGTAATTTTTTTATTTTTGATTTCCTTATAAATCTTGTTGTTATCAATATCATTCATCATATTAATGTTGTCTCTTTTTTTATTTATTTTTATTTTTGCAACATGTTTAATTGCGTGAAAGGAGAAAACAGCGAAACTCTTTAACAGATATCTGACGGAAATCAGAAGTCGTTTGAACCTTCGCAAACTTAGATCACTACTGTAGGCTAAATGTGTGAATCTCTAATCGGCAATTTTGTCATTCGAACTGGACATTGAAATATCAATATTTCTTTCTCTTCTAAATTACCAAGGAGCTATGCTTAAGTTATAGTCTGGATGGCATATTGTTGTATAACCCCCCCCCCCCATCCTTTACACGAATAATAATCGCTGTTTTAATGCAATCATACCTGAGCTACTTTGCAGTGGAGTCGCTTCTTGTTCAGGTGGGTCCTGCTGCTGTGGGAGATATTCACCTACAGGAAATGTATAAATGGTCATTTCTGATGTTATTTATGCATCGACTTAGACCTGGTTTGAATAAAACAGCAACACCTCTCGAGTTGGAAGAACCGCTATTAATTATCAATTGACCCCCCCCCCCCCCACTCAGCTTTCCACATTTTCAAATTTTCATCTATTGAGTGGGTTTCTCGTAAAAGAATTATATCGTCTTTCCTCTGATGAAGAAATCTATTTTTTTTTCTTCTTTTGAATTTATCTTGCAGCCCTCTACAATTGAAAATACTAATTTCCAATGCCATTTTATATGATAAAATATATAACACATGTATTTGCAGACCGGAACATAGAACAAATATTCTCTGCAAATATATGAGTACCAAAAACAACAAAAAACAAAAACCATTGCAAAACCGAAAAACCAACAAAAAGAAAAAGGCAAAGAAAAAAAGAATATCAAAGCAAAGGCGATCACCCAGAAGGAGCCTCAAGATATTTCACAGTTCCAACCATGGGTGATTCACAGTCAACAGCAAGTAGCCAACAAATACTTGGAGATTATTAACACATCAGCCAAGAGCCAGGAGAGACCAGTATGCCAACATATATAACCCCTGAATTTTACATAGCATTAACAACAATAACATGAGTAGAAGGGACATAAACATGGCAATGTGAATGAACAAATGCCATCCTTGAAGTACATTGGCATACAATCAACAACTTATTCGTACAGCCTACCTGTCAGAAATTCAGCAGCTCAGTAGTTCTCCTTCCTCTCTGAATTTGTCTCAATTCTAAGGGAATTTGCCTTCATTTATTTTACTGAAGAAGATCATCATCCTGAAACAAAAATAAAAAGGTTTAGAGCTCATTAAAGTATCAAAGATCTACTCCATTGATAATTGGTCTTATTTATAGTGTCAATCATATTCTAACTTTAAAAAAAAAACTTAAGGCTCCCCTCCCCACTCAGTTACTAGTAATCATTGATTTACAGAGTGACTACCGGTATCTCTTTTAAAGTCAAGAACAAACATACACATTCTTGCAGTACTATCTCATAAATGTGCTTGCACCAAGTTAAACTTGCCATTTAATGGCCTAAGAAAGCCCATAAGTAGTTAAAGTCTATAGCCAAGTTATACCCCTTCCTAAATCCAAGTCTAGAGGTCTACATCTTACTTAGATAACCAGCTGACAGTTGGCCTAACCTAGATGTAAACGCAGCCTGTAACATAGATTTTACAAGGCCCTAATCGTTAGAGTCCAACTTTTTCATTTTACTAGTTCAATCTAACATTAGACCAAAGATTGTCTTTTGTTATGTTTTTTCCCTAAATGAACTAAAGAAAAATGAAAATGAAAATGTACTGCACTGTACTGTACTACAGCCTGTAGGTCTCTAAGACTTATATGGTCCAGAATTGTTAGTGGTAGGTTTGAGTTTTCTTCTGACCCAAATTTTGAAAGTAGTTAATCAACTGTTCATTACTTGTGTCTTATTTTCAGAGATAGTTCCGCCCAAAAGTCTAGGCCAAGCTGTCACCGTTAGGAGTGACTGGTAGCTATGACAAACGAGCTGAAAATATTAGCTCGTGCCAATGTAAAAATGATTAAAAGTATGAGTGTAGATTGCACCTACATTTATCAGACAAAAACATTTAAAATCACTTCATAATGTACCTGAGGACACATCTGCAGATTCATAAAATCAGCAGATCTTTTAAACAGAAAACATGATTTAGTTTACACAATTTAGGCGTAATTACAGTTTACTCACCAGCAGACTTTCCAAGAAAAATGGAGTATCTATTTTTCCTGTTCAGGAAATAACCGATGTTGTTTACTAAGTAATAGTATTAGACTAAACTATTACTGTAACATTATCAGCAAATGTATTTCAACAAGAAAGGGAAGCTTCTGTCCATTTCCTTTCAATTTCTATTAATTGATGAAATTTAGTATCGTATTAAAAAAAAGTTGTGTTCGTTTCTTCTTCTTTTTTTTGGGGGGGGGGGGGGGATGGTCATGAAAATCATCATCATCTTGTAGAAAATTATCGCACCAACAGCCACAGCTAGCAGCTCAGGTAGAGGTGATACTAGACCGAAATTTCTGTCTCTTTCGTTCGTCAGCCACTGATTTGGGTAGGGTCGGCTCCTGACAGAGAGGAGCCGACCCTACCCAAAATCAGAGGCTAACGAATGAAAGAGACATAAATTTCGGTCTAGATCTAGGCCTAAAAGGTGATATTACTAAAGCTAGTCCACTTTTACGCAACAGCGCCTCGAAAATCCACTATCGTTTGTATGTCTCAAATAATATTTTGTCAAATGTGGTTAGCTGTTCAATCTCCAATGGTTTAGCTTCTGACCACTCCATTGTATCATTTAATTTTTTATTATGTACCCCCCGGCAGAGGTAGAGGTTACTGAAAATTTAACAGCAGTCTGTTACAGAGAGATGCCGGATTTATCAAAATTATTAAAACTAAAATTGAAGAATTTAAAAATGATAATGTTGATTCGGCTAGTAATCCACACATCCTTTGGGACTCATTTAAGTGCACCATTGCAGGCTACTGTATAGAATATTCAGCAAGGAAAAAAAAGGAGAGGAATTGTGCTAAGTTGAAATAAGACCAAGCCATTATCCGTTTGAAACAGTATTTAAACAGCTCGCAGAATGAACAAGAGTCTATCATATTGCTCCGGTTGTCTCATTTTCGCTCGCTGGACCATTGATTGCCAGCACAAACGTAGCTAGTTCGCCGTCACTACCAAACTAGAATGTTACACTATGTTGCAGGGTATATATGCCATTGGGTATGATGTGTGAACCGGGTGTGCGGAAATGGTGTGTCGGGGAGGGGAAGTGAGAGTGTTCATGTGTGTGTTAATTGTATGTGTGTCAACAATTAAAGACTAATACATGGCTAATCATAAATCTACAATGACCAGTAAACTGTGTACATCACAGTCCACAGATAAATGTGCCTTGAACGTATAGCAGAATCGGCGGATCAGACGACACTTGATAGTGATTTTGTATGTGAGATTGCTTTGCTAAATATAAAATACAAGAACCTATTCCATATCTTTAAACTATCATTGATATCTGATAATTAAACAGTAAGTAAAATAAACCTACCAAACTACATAATACAATGAAATACTTGACTGAAAGTAGGGGAGTTTGATGTGGTGCACAATTGCACCCCTCTGTAAATAATCGAATAGTCCATGGCGTTCATGAATATTCATGTATTTGCCTACCTCGGCAAAATGCTTGCCTATACTAAATGGAAACAAATTACGATGGGGGTTGGCTGAAATGGACATAATGAACAAATCAGAACTGATCTATGATAATTCATGCTTGTTATCCTTCGTGTGCTTGACCTATAATCTTACCATCGCGTGTCAAATTGAATCCAAAGTTCGACTTGTTGCACATGTGTTATATAGGCAATGGCGAGCTTGCGACCTATTTTGATCAAATTACGGTGGGTGAACTTTCAAAAGTCGATGGGACATGAGGGTTCCAATGAAAGAGCTAGTGATAACGTACGTCGGGGTGGATGTGCTTTTCGTTAAAAAAAAAAAAAAAAAAAGAATTTTGAACGATTTTTTGTTGTTGTAAAAGTCCATAGGCTAACGTTTATGTTAGGCTGCTGGACTCTGCCGATAGGGGGCGTTGTCAAATGAGACTAAACGGAGCTATATGATAAATTCTTAAAAAGATTAGGGCTTTAGATACAAAATTAGAATACATTCATGATTTTAAACAAGTGGTGCCATCATTCGCTCACGTGCAAGGTGGGCAGAAGAAAGTGAAAAAGTACTAAATACTTCTGTAACCTAGAGAAACGGAGGGCACAGAAGAAAAGTATTTATAAATTGAAGACTAATGATGGTGCGCCACTCACCAGCACTCGTGAAATTATGAAAAAAATATATAATTTGTATTCTAATCTATATTTCTCTAACTGGAATGAATATTCAAGTAATGTCACCGATGCTTTTGTAGACAATTTAGAAATTCCACGATTTTCTGGAAACAAAAAAGAAAACTAAATCAGCCTTTTACAAAAAATGAGATTTTTAACTCCTTGAAATCTATGCCTTCAAATAGTTGCCCTGGTTTGGACTGTCTACCAAAATAATTGTATGCCTTATTTTTCAATGAAATATGTGATTTGTTAAGTGATTCTTATAGTTCAGCTCACAGACTCAAAGAACAGGCGTGAGAACCATTATCCCCAAAAAGGATAAAGAGCATATGTTCATTAAGAATTATAGACCAATCTCCCTTTTGTCTGTTGATTACAAAATTATCGCTAAATGTTTTGCTTTGAGATTAAAATCTATTTTGTCAAATATTATACATAGAGACCAGTCAGGATTTTTAAAAGGCAGAACTATAGCCCACAATATAAGACTTATAATTGACTTAATATATTATACAAACACACAGGATATCCCTGGAGCCCTATTACTTCTTGATGTTGAAAAGGCTTTTAATATCGTGGAACATGAGTATCTCTATAAAGTCTTAGATTGTTTTAATGCCGGCAATTATTTGATTAGTTGGATTAAGAGCTTTTAAAATACAAGAAACACATATGTTATAAATAATGCTCATTTGTCTCCAGTTGTCAGCATGAATAGAGGGATATTTCAAGGCTGCCCTATATCACCGTATTTATTTGTAATGGCTATAAAGATTTTAGGCATTTCAATCCGAAATAACAAGCTTATAAAAATATTCCAAATTGGTAATCAAGAATATAAGATCAGTATGTATGCTGATGATACCGCCTGTTTTTTTAATGGAGACTCGGAATCTATTAATCATTATTGTTCAATACTTTTGATTCCTTAAGTAAATTTTCTGGCTACAAAGTTAATATATTGAAAAGTGAGGGTATTTGTCTTGGATCCTTAAAAGGGATCCGGTAACTTTGTCTCAGATTCTGAAATAAAATTCTGGATTTAGCTCATGATGCAATGATAATTATAAACCTTTAGGTCAGTCAGGAACTCCATGACTTTTACAAGCCGATCGCCTGTCTGATTATCAAGATATTTATGATTGGAATTACAAATTTTGAAAACCGTCCGCCTGACGGTTTTTATAACACTACAGTCTATCGGGGAAAACGAGTATGGTAAAACCGGTCACTCAAAGATTTTTACTTTTTTGAGGCACTTCTTGATCATTTTGAAGCGCAATTTTTTTAGGGCTTCAATATTACACCATATCACAGACACTGATAACACGTAGGGCCGTGTATCTCAGATTTAACATTGTTAAACGATCCCTTTAAAAGGCTCACATGAAAAACCGGATTTCTCTAAATTCTCATATTCAACTTTTAAAGGTAATACAAAGTTTTGGTATGGGGTCACGAATTTGGTTCAAATGAACATATTGGAAGCATATGCGATCCTACAATATTGAGTGATCGTTGTCGCGGTTGAAATCGAGTCTTAAGTTATGAAATTGTAAATAATGAACTCTTTATGATGTATACCTCCCTCTCAAGTTCAAAATATTAAATTAGCTATAAAACAATGTTTCTTGACTAAAATCGACCGATTAGCTATTCCCATTTGGAAATTATATATCAAAACTACATATTCTGAGATTTTCATGGTCGCATCTACCATTGTACGGCCGTTAGCGCTATTTAAAATTTATCACAATTTACCGGGAGCACCGGTACATTTTTATATTAAATTTTTCTCGAAAGCAGAAGTGTTTTCGGGGCTAAATGTTCTAGTGTTTATAATACATCCACAGGGGCATCCAAATATATCAAAATTATAAAGAATCACTATCCACCCAATTTTCAAAATTTCCCAAAACTTTGTATTACCTTTAAGGAAGCTGTCTTTCCCCAAAAGATATTGGATAAATGGAATGATATTTTCAATATAGAAAAGGATAGTGAGGATTGGTCTTTGGTTCATAAGGTCAATTTTAAATGTACCATTGAAACGCAGTTGCGTTCCTTTTTTATTTTAAATCATTTCACAGAGCTATTGCCACAACTGTTTTTTGTTTATAAGATAAAAAGGTTTGACACTGAATTGTGCAGTCTGTGTGAGCGATTGCCAGACTCAATTGAACATTTTGTAATATATTGTGAAGTTGTAAGGCCACTTTGGTCTGCCCCAGAAGATTATCTATCTTTAAATCTTAAAACAGACGTTATTTTCTAGGATTTTGAAAGAATGTTTGGTTGTCCCAAAGACTATCAAAATTCAATATGTAAACATTTCTTCCTTTTGTGTACCACGTTCTACATTCACTGCTGGAAATTTGAAGGAAGAACGGGCATGAACGTATGACTTGTATCAAATATGTGATATATACATTTTCTTGGTAAGTTCTCCCTTTTGGGTAGGGAATCTGAATTCTGAGCATTTCTTTGTACATGTTGGCAACAGAGGGCGCTTAACTGGTATCAGTTAAAAGCTTTATACAAACATCTCTTTCTGTGGTGGAGACATTAAGAACGAAAGCGTTCTTCGTGCGGGATTCACCACGCGTCTTTTGAAAAGCGGAATTAGGCGATCGCGTGCTTCCCGCAAACTAGGCTGCGATGCGGGAAGCACGCGTGTTTACGGCCACTCGAATTGATCCAAGGCGCCTTCGCGGAGACTTTTAAGTTGAGTTGCATCTTCAAATCCATCAGCACGTTCTTCAGACAGCTCAATCGATCGTGCCAGATCAGTCAATTTTGTTAGGGACATCTGTCGTTCCAGTGCACGTTTTCGCAGTTTCCCTGACCTGCAGCCAGTGATTATCTGCGTTACAAGTTCTCTGTCTTCATTTTCGAAGTCACATCTTTCAGCCTCCTGCCTAAGACGTGTACAGAACTGAGCAATGTTTTTATTGTCTTTTTGGCTAAGACGTCTGAACAAGATATGAAATGAGCATCAAACACAGCTTTCGCCTTGTCATAGTTATTATCATCCCCTACATCTGAGAGAGTATCAAAGACCTTGTGGAGAAACTCACCTCCGTAATGTAGCAAAAGGGCACGTTTCCTGCGAGCAACAGTGATGTTAAATTCTATCATTGCCCCTTCAAATCTCTTCACCAAATTTTCCCATCGCGGGCCTCGGGAGGAACTCTTCGCAAATGGGTCGAAGGTTGGGAGGATAGGCATATTCGCCATGATAAATAACAATATTATCTATGTGTGGGGCTAATTCACAGATATTTCACAGGAAAAGTTCATAAAAACTTACGAATATTGCATGACATGGGCGCATTTTGGACCATTTTCGTCGCCATTGTAGTGTAGCCTTGCGTACACAAAATAAGAGATCTGCAAGTTGATTGGAATTAATGTATATGAAGGTTTTATTCGTGGTACACGGTGTAGCTCTCCGTATAAATGGAGTAATAACCAGGATGCTTCGTCTGTCACTAGATGGCAGCATGACAGTAGTGATACTACAGTAGGGACTGTCCAAATTTTAAGGTACAGATTATAATGTGTTTTCCTTAAAGATGACTATATTGAATATTCTGAATTGCTAAAACTCGAGAGCGTCCGGGGGGCTCTTGACCATCGACCACCAAATACTGTTTTTATTCAACTATAAAACCATTGTGAGGGTGATCCCATATTAGGTCATTTTTTAAAGAATAACTTGGTGGTCGATTGTGTCAAATGCTTTTAAAAGGTCCATAAAGACCCGATAACAAAAATCACCTTTGTCAATTTAATTTAGAATAGAAGAAAGAATATATTTCACACATAGAAGTAGAATAATTCGTGCTTTAATCAAGATCTAATATGTCTTTCTAGGATTTCATAAAGTTTGTTGTACATTAGTCTTTCTAGTATTTATGCCAAAGTGAAAAAAGTGCAACAAATCTATCATTTATATTACTCTCTGGATCAGGTACTGTACCAGTACTTATAGACATATTTAGAATAGACTTGCATCGTGAATAAATCTCTTTTTAAATGGCTGTAGTCTTGGATGAAAATTATTCATAAATCTTTTGATGAATGAAGATAGCGAAGGTTTGGAAGTTATTAGAAAGATCATTATAAATTATTCCATTTTGAACCTTCTTTCAAGTGTATTGGCATAGATATTATCAATTAAAAAAGCTATGTTTGCTGATAGATGAATCGGATATTAATGGGTATATATCAAAATAGTACATGAAAGCTAAGAATTCATTTTTTTTAATTTGAATTTAAAAGTCTCCCGTTAGTTAGATTTCTCTTTCTTTTCATTTTCCTATATCTATAACATGATATCTATGTTATCTATGTTATCTATAACATGTTTATAAAAAAACTTCCTTTGCAGTTTAGGGTTATTCATGGCATCCATGCTCAAACTCCCCCTCCGCCCCCCCCCCCCCCCAAAAAAAAAAGAAGAAGATTAGTATGGATGCCACGCGCATGTTTTTAAACAAAAATGAATCTTTGTCTCAAAATTTGAAAGAATGTCACAAATCATGATTTTTGTTTTCACCAAATGTGTATTATCTTCTAAAGACCTTTCAATTGATACTATTTGTATCATGAGCTTGAAGTAATAAAGCTGATAAATATACATATCAATGGCGCAATGAAATATGGTGTTATAAAAATACCCATATTTCTTTGTTTACACACCATAAATCCGTCCATTAAAACACTTTCTTTTCATTAAACATATAATATGTTTTGTCGTGCCTAGTAGAAAAAAAAATGATCAAAAAACATGGTTGATAAGTCATTTCATGTCATCCCAATGTCATGCTTTTTAACAGGATGCGCATTTTGAACGGAAAATCAAATAATGCATACTTGCAGTGTACATGGCAGGTCTTACGGGTATTAGCAGTATTAGTCCATGTGCCGAACACCGAAATGGCCCCACCCACTAAGACACAATCCTAAATGATTACTATCTTATTTCTTTAGTTGGTAAGTTAAGACCCAGAGCTATCACAATGTCCATGTTGGTGTGGGTGTGACCGCTGGGGCTATCTATTACCATGATAACGGATCAAGAACATTCGCAATTTCAAAAATGTCATGTATTCCAGATTTAGAAAGTTCAAACATCTTGTAATCTTGTGAATAACAACCTAAATGGAAGTTATAACTTGTGTTGGACATTTTTTAAAATTTCTGTTATTGAAACAGTGAGAAAAAGTGATGTTAAAGAAAAAAAACATCGTGAAACTGAGGAGAAACTTTTGAATAAATGTCTGCATAATTGTAATGGATGACTTTCTGTTTACTAGGATCCTCAGGTGTCATTATTTGTCCGTTTAACGTAAAACAGGTGATGGACGTGACCGCTGGGCCATCACCATGGAAGAAAATCAAGAAATAATGGAATGTTATGAAATACTAGAATTTGTTTAAACAACATGAAACAAATGTTAAGCATCTAATAATTGTAGCTGCCTGTTTAATTATACTCAAAATTCGAGTTATTCGAAGTCATAGTAAGGAAAGTAATTGCCGTTGCTTTGGAAAACAAATAGATGGGATAGATCTGTGATAAAAAAATAATATTAACTAATCATTACAAAGTATAACACAGGCAGAATATGAACAATATCAAATAATATATATATATATCTATATATTAATACCACTAATCGCCGCGGGGGGACAAAACGGTTCACGAAAAACGTCTTTCCTCGACCGCAACCGCCTCCGCCGTGGTGCGGGAACGGCGACACAATTCCACGAGGCATGTCTCCCGTAAACCGCGTGCAACGTCGACCCCGCGATCGACGTCGATGTCGTTAAACGCGGTTTCGGGGTTCCGGGGAGGATGGGTAGACAAGAGCACGGCGGGCGTTGTAGATTGCAAGGAGGCGACGAACCCGCGAGAATAGGGACTTTTAGATTGAGTGGACGAGAACACGACGAACGCCGACTGATCATGCGTGTCAACGTACTCAACTGCCCATGTTGACTACAATTAGAAATCTTTTAGATTGCACTCGACGATATACATGCATGCAGGAAGTAACACAATGAATATGACGGACAAAGAAAGAGGACAAATTAACCAGTTCCTCATTCTACCCTCAACAATAGACCATTTTCGTAATGTAACCAGATTTAATGCACAAGTCTTTGTGAAGTGCCTCAATACAAATTATTTCATTCACCTGATAAGAATAATAGTAATTCAATAATCAGAATGCAAACTGCATATATCAATTTGTCCAACCTTGCAACAACTAATATATGCAGTTTGGATTATGTCTATTGAAATACTATTATTCTTACCAGGTGAATGAAATAATTGGTATTGAGGCACTTCACAATGACTTATGCATGAAATTTGGTTACAAGTCATTACGAAAATGGCCTATTGCTGTGGTAGAACATCCCTTCACTGTTATTATGTAAACATGTGTAGAACAGGAGAATATGCATGTGACACCTGTTCTACACATTTTTACATAATAGTAGGGAAGGGATGTTACTTTGTCTACCTGAGGAACTGTATATTTTATGCGCTCGCGGCATATACATTTAGTACCGTACTAGATTTAGGAAAATCAAGGTTGACGCATTCTCGATCGCCGACTGAGACGACGTGACGCATGCGCAGTGCCTTGAAATTACGTCACACGTTGCAGTCAAAGCTGTCGACGTGCAAATCTAAAAGTCCCTAATGAGGCGGCAAGGCGTGCACCCGCCCTCTGTCTAACCAAATAGAGACAAAGAGATACACGGCGGACTCGAATCAACTCACGTAAATGGGTGAAGCAAATGCACGATGTATCGGGTGCGGCTTACCCCGAGTTAGGCATCTTGCTATATGATATGGTTTGTAGCATGTCAGAGAGATACACATTAAATGACGACCCACTCAGGTAATGGGATGTAGCAAATGCACAATCTAACGGGTTGGGCTTACCCGTGTTATGCATCTTGCTATATGATATGCTTTGTACTGAGGCCTGGCGGCCATGCGTGTACGTGTATAATGCATGCGATGATTCTACGCTCACGTCACACGCACAGTCGGTTCGACTTCGATTCTATGATAATTGCCGTGATTTGTATATAGTTTTTGTTTCATTTAACTGATTTGTTTATTATGTATACATGCGTTTTATTTATTATGTATACATGTAGTTTGTTTAATTTACTATCTGACGAAATAAATAAAGGTTTTGGCCCAAAATATTACATAGACACCGGGGGAAAAAACAAAAGTTGTCCACATATTTTCAAAACTTCAAACGTTCCGATCAACCTTTCTCCTCAAGAGAACAGACAAGTTAGGTGTAACCTTAATAAACTTAGTTTATGCATGATACATATATATATATATATAAAGTAACTTTGAAACATATAAATGGTTTATAATTGTCATGTTTTCCCCAAAAATAGGAGGTTCAAAAGGAGAAGGCGCGATAGCTCAGTCGGTAGAACAGTGGTATCGTGATCCGGTGACCCGGGTTCGAAACAAAGTAGATGCGCTAGTGCAATTTGGTAGGGCATTAAAGGTAATACAAAGTTTTGGTATGGGGTCGTGAATTTGGTTCAAGTGAATTTATTGGAAGCATCTGCGATCCTACAATATTCATTGATCGTTGTCGCGGTTGAAATCGAGTCTAAAGTTGAGAAATTGTAAATAATAAACTCTTTAAGTTGTAAAGCTCCCTCTCAAGGTCAAGATATTCATAAAGCTATAACATGATGTTTCTTGACTAAAATTAACCAATTAGCTATTTCCGTTTGGAAATTATATATCACATCTACATATTCTGAAATTTTCATGGTAGCAGCTACTATTGTACGGCCGTAGACGATATTTGAAATTTATCCACATTTACCGGGAGCACCGGTACATTTTTATATTCAATTTTTCTCGAAAGCAGTAGTGTTTTAGGGGCTACATTTTCTAGTGCTTATAAAACATCCACACGGGCATCCAAATATATCAAAATTGTAAAGAATCACTATCCACCCAATTTTCAAAATTTCCCAAAACTTTGTATTACATTTAATCCTCATTACCAGGTCCCTCGGAGAGGACCTAAAGCCGTCGGCCGTCTGGCTGCTTATTTACAAGCATGTATGCTTTCTTAGCAGTCAGATAAAATAACCACCACCAAATTAAATTAAAAAGCTTTACATACATCCCCTTATTATGGCCAATAATGGTTTAAGGGAGGATAACAAAAGGTTGGAAATGTTGTCAGATGTTGATAAAGTTTGCATGTATATAAGTAAAGGGTCTTATAAATGAATTGAAGTAAGTATAAAAGCCAAATATTGTCATCCAGCCAAAAAATCTCCGTTTGAAGTGACCACTCTGCAACTCTAATTTGTTTCCGCTGTGCAACTCTGTTTTCACATCCGGGGCATGTGTGACGTAAGAGGGAAGACCCGCCGTACACCAATTCACAATAGGGACTTTTAGATTGAGTTGACGAGAAAACGACGAACGCCGACTGATCATGCGTGTCAACGTACTCAACTGCCCATGTTGACTACAATTAGAAATCTTAGATTGCACTTGACGATAAACATGCATGCAGGAAGTAACACTATGAACATGACGGACAAAAGAACATCCCTTCACTGCTATTATGTAAAAATGTGTAGAAAAGATACATATACTTTTCTTTTGGCAACCTTTGTAAAGAAAACTAATTGAAGACGTCAGTAGAGATAATTCTAAACGGATGAACAAAGGCCAAACTTTGTTTCCTGTTAATCGTCTTCTTTCCTGAATATATCAACACCCTTCCCCTTTACTCCTGCGCAAATCCATCAGGCCAAAAGAGTAAGAGGTGTCATGCCGCGAGAGGGCGGGCGACAGACTGACATTGTCTACTCTTTGTATTCACTATGAACATGACGGACAAAGAAAGTGGACAGAATATATACAGTTTCTCAGGTAGACATAGGAACATCCTTTCACTGCTATTATGTAAAAATGTATAGAACAGGTGAATATGCATGTGACACCTGTTCTACACATTTTTACATAATAGCAGGGAAGGGATCGATGTTCCTTTGTCTACCTGAGGAACTGTATATTTTATGCGCACGCGACATATACTAGTACTGTACTAGATTTAGGAAAATCAAGGTTGACGCATTCTCGATCGTCGACTGAGACGACGTGACGCATGCGCAGTGCCTTAAAATGACGTCACACGTTGCAGTCAAAGCTGTCGACGTGCAAATCTAAAAGACCCTAATAGTTGCAGTCTAAGCATGAGCAGATAAAGGTCATTGCGGACCAAATTGTGAAATACACCAGAGAGGTGAAAGAAAAGAGTGGAATAAAGCCGCTTTTCTTTGACCCCATACTCCAAGCCGCCAAAAAGTTATGCGCTAATCTGCAACTGTTCACGAGGTGGTGAGATAAAAGAGCGCATGAAACTTCAGGATTTAGAATTTTTACATCAGAAAATTCTATCCCAGCAACTGTTCGCTGTCCCTTTCAATGATGTGTCATCAATTGTTGAATGTGTAATGAGTATAACAAGCGGACACAAACTTGTGTAATGTTATACTTTTTCCAACTGCAAAAATACAACAACAAAAAACACGCGAAAACACGCAGTAGCAAACTTAATGTTGACGAAGAATGTAAATCATGGATTTAATAACGGGACATTCAGCACAAAGTAGCGCATTATCCTAAAATATTGAGTTTGTGTCAGGATCTAATTTTTCTGATACCAACTCTGGCACACAAATTATACGAAGGGCGGAGTACTAAAAATGAAAAGTTGTTAGATGCAGCTATAATCCTAAACAAGCTAGTGCATACATAATAGGACGACAAGTAAACTAAAAGGAAAAGCAAAAGGGGTGGCGTTGAGCCCACGTCATTTACATAGAAGGTAGGTTTAATAATGTCTCCGAAAAGATTACCTCGATGTTTTTAATTTAATTTCATCGGGGAGATCATTCCACAGCTTTATTCCTACAAACGAAATACAAAATTTCCCTTGCGTTGTTCTACATTTTGGCTGATATAGTAAGCCACTTTCTTTACTCCTAGTGGCATATCTGTGTTGTATCATTTGACAATAATCGACTAGAGAGTGTGGAAAAACACCTCTTTCCAAATAATACACAAATATTGATACGAGAAGTTCATGAAGTTTAAACATAGTTATTATTTCTAGACTTTGAAAAAGAGATTTGGAGTCTGTTCTAAGTGGACTGAATGCAATTGCTGTCATTGCCATTTTGTTTACTTAAATACATAAAAGTTAGATTACTTTTGTAAGTGCTCCCCCATACTTCTACTCCATTAGAGAGGTAAGGCTGTATAAAATCATTATATAATAAACGCAAGTATATTCTTCGGAACTAAATGTCTCAGTTTAAACAGAATGCCTACCTTCTTTCGTATGCATTTGTTTAATGTCTGAATAAGTTCTTTCCATAAAAGGTGACAGTCAATTTACAAATGATGCAACTGATACCTTTTTAATATCTGATCTTGATATTCTCACAGATCCTTTTTGGTCTATTGATTTCCCTTTGAATTTCATGATCATATAGCTAGTTTTATGTAGGTTATTGTGACTTCATTTACATTATCCCTTTCCTGCACCTTCATTAAATTTTCACTTACAATTTCAAAATCAATTTCTCTTTGTCTAGTATTTAAATTATGAAATAGATTTGAGTCATCAGCAAATAATCTGAAATTGAAAAAGTTTTGTGGAGTTAGATAGGTCATTTATATATATTAAAAATAATGTTGGTCCAAGAACGGAGCCTTGAGGGACACCACATGTTATATTCAATTTTAAAGACATTTTGTCTTTATATTGTATAAACTGTGATCGTTTACACAAATAATCTTCAAACCATTGCACGGCTAACCCATGTATTCCATAGTGTGACATTTCTCGGAGGAGAATGCTGTGGTTTATAGTATTAAATGCCTTTGGAAGTCAATAAAGATGCCAACTGTTGTTCTACCTTCATCAAAGTATTACAATAGTGTATTTACAACATTGATCAATGATAACTTAGTGCTATGTTTTTTACGGAATCATACTGGTGTTGAAACAAGATATTATTTGCTTCAAAATAGTCAATTATACGATTATTTATTATTTTCTCAAAGATTTTGCCCGGTATAGGTAAAACTGAAATACGTCCGTAATTATCAGCTAGATCTGTTTGTCCCTTTTTATGAATAGGTGTCACTTTTGCTACTTTCAGAGCGTCTGGAAATTAACCTCTTTCTATGGAAAGATTGAAAATATATGTTGAGCTTGAAATGTATAGAGCAGCATCCCTCAACAATCTTGCAGGTAAATTATCATATCCACATGCTTTTTTGTATCTAAAGTCTGTAGGTGGCATTTCATTTCATTCTCTGTTATTGGTTTTAAAAATAGAGAGTTTACTGATATATATCCTAAATATTCTCTATAGGCAGAATTCACTAGTGGTATTTCCTTTGCCAGCTTTAGACATACACAAAAAGTTGTTAAATTCGTTGGCTATTTCATTGTCAGATGTTATCACTCTATTTTCCCCACCACCTGGGCTTGATAATTTCTCTACATTGGTCACTTTATTTATGACATTTCAACCACTCAACAACTCTTTAATTGTTTTCCACGCTTTACGACTATTATCTTGATTAATGAAGAAGAGGTTACTATAATATTGTCTATTTGCATTTCGTAGAAATGTAGTTTAGAACATTTCTGTACCTCTTGTATTCGTCATCGTCTTTATGTTGACATTTAGAGGCCATATTTTAAAATAGAACTTGTGCTTCTTGTTGACCTATTTTAAAATAGCATTAGTCATCCACGGTTTTCTCCCCGTATTTTTCTTCTTTTTCAGGTTCTTGATTACACAATGGGTGCAAAGTGAACTCGTTTTGGAGTTAATTAGCCTCAGTTGTTCGAGTTGTAAACATGTATTGCAGCGTTCATTCACTTGACATCTACTAATAACATGTTACATTTGTATAGTCCATTACGTGAAAGATTTTAATGCGCTGTACATTAGATGCAATGACTAATAGCTATGAAATATTTGTATACAAGTTATCCGGGAAAAATTAGTTACATTCCCCAAAATACATTACAATTACTTTACCTTTCGTTACATTATAGAATACGGCTATGAGTGCAGTTTAGTATAATAGAAAGAGAAATGATGTGACATCTACAATCTAATAAAATAACCACCTTATTTCAAGCACCCCATAAAAGCTAAACTTTACAATGTGTACTGCTTTAACGTGAACTGAACAAAACCTTTATTTGTAATATGCTGCTTGTAAGTATCGGCTTGCATGGTGATGTAGTTATACAGTAGTTATAGTTATACAGTAGGCTTGCGCTTGGAGAGGATGGGTGGCGGGAGTACCACTCCCGCCACCCATCCTCTCCGAGCGCTGTAGTTCTCCTTAGAAATATAAGCTAAGAAAGGAAACCAACAGTCTTTTTTCAGGACTACACCGAGAGTCCTTTTCAGAAATCCACAATCCTCCCTGTCTCTCACATGGTGCACCTGCAAGCCTACTGTATATTTGTAATATAGTTAAAATATGTATGTATATTATATATATATTGTTGGTTTCCTTTATTAGCTTATATTTCTAAGGAGAACTACAGCGCTCGGAGAGGATGGGTGGCGGGAGTATATACATATACACACGAACGTCTTAAAGATTATTTACCTAATTTCCAGAATATAATCTTGATCTTTACTGGTTTTAAAGGCTTGTCGTAGAACTCATCAAGACAGTACATAAGTGATTCTGCAAAGCCATTGTGTTGCATAAGGCAATCCTTTAATCAATGGTTGGTTATCAATGTGTGTAAAATAAGGCTAATTCCTTTACGTTAAACCTAATCTTGAACAAAATATAAAGCCAGCGTCTGGTGTACAGTTTATTAGAATACAGGCCAATATGATGGCGCTAATATCCTGCGTGTTGTTTCTCAAAGTGCGGGGGCTGAACAAGCTCGACCCATAGAACCGGGATGGTGGCACTAGAGGGGGGGGGGGGGAATTAATATTTACACGTTTATGTAGCTTAAGTAGAATGAAAAAACGGTTTAGAACTAACATCTGAGAAAGCATATTGACCAAGGAGAATATGGATATTGAGCGTAGTATTACAGTCCTATTTAGCATCATTAAGATCTACTGTTATGTGTTTTTTGTTATTATTTCTTATTCAAAACTACATGGATGCCGCTCCTGCTTAAGATGTTACAAGACAACGCATTACTCGATTTATCATGACTCCTATTTCGGTGGTGTGGTAGGCCCTATTAAAATCAGTATTTCAAAAAGCAAGTCTGTATGTGTGTGTGTGAGGTGGTGTGTGTGTGTGTGTGCGTGTGTGTTTATAGATATGGAATCACTAGACTGTCAATACAGGTAGCAAGATGTTTTTCAATTTCGAATATTGAAAGTTAGCATTCAAGATAATCCTACAGCTAAATAATCGCATATGGAAGGGTGGTATTTAAGGGGAAAATACAGGGGCTGCATCCTCTACAGCCCCATCCCGTATATGATTTGTATCGGTTCCTAGCCATGCAGAAACTGTTATTCCCTACAATGAACATGTCTATTGTACCTTATCTTCATTTATTGATTCAGGAAAAGGTTAAAACACAAGTGGGTTGCGTGGATATTATAATTTGTTGATGAAATGACTTTGTACTTGTTAATATTTAACCGAGTTTTGTAAGTCAATATTGCACAATGTCACTGGCTTATAAAAAAAAAGCTCGTTCAAATATGACTCAGCTAAAGCCCTGTGGTATTTTTGTTATGATTACGTATTAGTTTAATATTCGTACTACTCGTTATGTATCTTATAAAACAGAGCTCAGTAAATACGTGCAAGTCCTATGTTGCGCGGCGTTGCCATTATACAGGTAAAACAAACTTTAGAAAAACGCTGCAGCTTTCTTTTTGGTGGCGTTTTACCGCATCATATCGGAACAAGCATTAATGGTTAACAGGAATATTAGAAATGAAACATATTTTTAGACTTTTCTCAATATTGGTTTGTCTTTATATATCCATGCCAAAAAGATGTTTTCCTTGAAAAAATGGCATTTGAAATCAAGATGCCCTATAATTATCAATATTTAAAGAAACAGGTGAAAGGTCTGGACCAAGCGTTTGTATGTATACCCATATTCAAATGTGTTCATGCTTGTGATTTTCAGCAAGACTGGTTTCTTTTTCCCCATTTAGAGATACTATGTCCCTTTTGCAGCCAACCTCAAATTCTGTAGAACTTTGCAGGAATTATGAATGTGTCCTGTATGTCCTATCTGTGAAATTTAAACGTTAGCAGTGTCCTAATATTCAAATTATGCAAGGAAACCTGTTTACTTGCTAGACTTCACTGTCAGACACTATTGTCAGTATTGCTGTGAGTGACTGGATTTTTTCTTATTTGGCAATAACATACATAAAATTAGCTGTAAAGGATTTGTCTACATCAATAACCTACTTCTTGTAATGGCTAAAATAAAACTGGTTGAATCTTTGCGCACCATAAAACGTACGACCATGCGGTACAATGGTCTGAAAATCAAGACAATTACTTATTGGCTCCATAGCTCCTAAGTCGATTTGGCAACTAATGGTCGTTATTTTCCAAATTAAAAAAAAAAATCAAGCCCCCTTTTTTTAAGGAGAGTTGTAAATTAGTGTTATCTTTCAAATGCCATTGGAATTTAACCTTTTCATTTCTTCGGCCTGCAAATGGGGCATAGTACCTTTAAAACTGCAAAGTCGAAATCAATATTGTTGTGGATGCGTATTACATGGTCACCCTTCCCACTGTTTTCAGACAACTGCATTACGTCCAATATGCAGTTTTATCTTCAAGATGCGGACTTTGTATTAATAAAATTAGTTAAACAAATGTTCCCAACTCGAAGTGACAGATAAGAGATACAATTGCTCTTTGACCTCCTGAAATTAGAGACGTGTATTTCAGATAGAAGTAGGACAAGTGTGGGGGTGGTTGCACGAGGCGTGTTCCCTCTTCCTCACCAATAGACTAGTTTTTAATTAGCACATTGTACAAATGACCCCAAAAATCTCCATATCTTATTGACATGGAGACGTCCCACTCTACCGCATGTTAGAATGGTCTGGCTGTGCTTCACGAATACCTGTTGTTTTGCCCTCTTGAACATGAGCTTAAAGAGAAGGTTCAGTTCTGGGAAGAGGTGAACAATAATTTGCGATCGTCATCATTATGGAAGAACATTTGAGAAAAGATGTTCCCTGAAAAATATGGCTCTTCAAAAGCCTTCATATTCTAAATATGACAAGTAATGGCTTAAAAATGAGTCCCGATTTGTTATGCCACATGTTTGTGTAGTCCCATATACATCTTTCTGTGTACAGTGCTCGTTACTTTAGACTGGGCCAAATTTATTATCATTTTGATGACTCCATAACCTTAGAGTACACACCGATATTTATATGCTACATGATCAACCTTTTCTGATCGATTCCATACCTTTTCTTTCACAATGCAATCGCATGACTAGAACTCAACTTTATCTTTAATTTTTAGATCACTTGATAAAAAGGAACGGACGTCGCTTTTTATTGGATAACTGTTTTATTCAATCTGCAATAAAAGAGAAAATGCATTGTATTTCTTGCCCAAAATCCAACCAAAACCTAAGTCCGTGATGTTCAGACTTCAGAGCACAAGCATGTGCATATACATGTATCGCCTGAATCCAATAACTTGTCACATACACCTGTCAAAGTGACTTTCACAATTGACCTAAATAATTATGCGCAGAAGCAAATTTGACTTCTTTTGCATTCAATCTACCTTGCTAAATAACTGTTGCTGTTTTTCAACTCAGCCAAAATGAGAATGTATCAAACTTTTCAATCTTCTTACTTTTGATAGAACTAAATAAATGACCAAATTATTCTTTAGAAATTTGCATACAACTTATGCGCACTCATTAAGTGTTTTCTTGTATGAACTTAAACAAATAGCATGGCATTCTTTAATTTGCCAAGACTAAACCTTTTAATTCATACACTTGCATAAATTGCCTTTTATACGTACATGTTTACTTTCTCCAAATAAACAAATTTATTTCTTCATATGAGCAACCAAAGTTCAATATGCATGCAGTATTTTTACAAACCAAATATCAGGTCCTCAAGACACTTCATTTTGTGAATGACCCTAATGGCAGTGACCTACTTTTTGCAAGCCAGATTTCATGGATGGTAAAATTAATTCTTAATCTTCAAGGTGAAATTCAAAGAAAATCACAAATATGTCAACTAGTGTATCACTAGAAACTGGTAAGCTAACATATGGTCATCGTACAAGTTTTAGGTCAACTACATTTCGGGTGATTTATACAAAATACAAATACCACCACCTCCATAGCAGCTGGGATATACGACAGATTCGCCGGAAAAATAACGATGTTTTAATGACGTCACTATATGGACCAATACTGCCCAAGCAGACGACATCCCATAAAGAATGAGCATCATTGGAAAGCTATCATTTGTCAAATTATAATGAGTTAAGTGTATATAAATGTAATGGCATTTCAAATCATTCAAAAGGGGATATGATCCGATTCTGATAACTAAAATCTTTTGCTTGTAAATACGCAGGATAGGGGTTAATTAACAATCAAAGAAACCAGACTTTCAAATTGAAAAACCCCGGAATGATATTAAGGACGGCATTTGTTCCCTCTTGAAATGCCGAACATATAGCGGTGTGTGCATCTGAATATACAATGGCGTCTTATTTTGTTAACAAGCGACAGATTCCTTTATTTTTACATCGCTGCATTTGTCATCAAAATAAAAACATGCGCGGGGTTTAGAGGGAGGCAATAGATTATACATTTAGCCTGACGGTAGTGAAGTAAGAGAAAGAACCCAAGAGAAGATGAAAACACAGGCACTGAAAATGTATGAGATGTCATGGGACATCGTCTGCTTGTGCAAATCATGTCCATACTGTGATCTCACACATCTCAGCAGCGTTCGGAGAGCTCTTCACGTGCTATGCCGGAGCTGTATTTAAGCGTTTTGTAATTTATAACAATCAGTACTTCAAATGTTTCCAAGCATTGCATTTGTATAACCTTGTGGAATCAAAGTTTCAACTTTGCAATAATGAAAATAAAGTAAGTTTTTAAAATCAATGAATATCTACTTTAAAACCAATCTTGGTTTCCTTGATTTTTAAGTAAATAAGCTATAATCAAATATCTCACTCCATTTACACTCACTTCTAAATATATCTTTCCAATACTTTGTGTCACTGCGTTAAGTTACAATTTCCACTGAATGTACGGCTTTTTCTTAATAAACGACACCTTACGTTTGACCAATAGACATAAAGTCTTAACAGCGCGCACAGTACCCTACTTGAACCTCTACGCACATATCAAATTAACCTGACACGTCGACACAAAATCTTGCACAGTTTATATCTCAACATTGAATTAATCTACACATTTTTATCCTTCATTAAACAAGTATTGAATATTTCATGATTTAAACTTACTCTATGGGCGGCGTTAAACTCAACGTAAAGGAACAAATTTGGGGACTTTCCGTCCCACCGGAATACTCGTACTCTGAAGCTCTCTGGAACGTTTAGTGTCTGCAAAAGACTCATGTCACGGTGTCTTCAAGTTTCAAACAACATTTAAAGAAAAGATCTTAAAAAATAATTAAAAAAACTGTTGTTTTAATGAAACAACTCTAATGAACACATATATCTCGTTGGGTTTTACAATTTCGGTACAATTACCTTTATCTGCTCATGTGAAGTTGTATTTAAAGAAGAAGGTTAGCCACTTTTCATGCCCTATTTCATTTTTTTTAAAGAGAAGGTTGATTTCTGGGAAATAAAAACAATACTTTTCGAGCTTTTTCAATATTTTGTTTCATTCAGTTTGGAAAAATAACGTTTAAAAGGTGTCACCTAAAGGATGACTCTTTAAATGCCCTTATATTCAAAACATGGTAAGTAACAGCTACACGTTGTTGACCACACTTCCATGCCACATATTTGTGTAGTCCCATATACACATTTTTCATGTACAGTGTATTTGACTTTTAGCAAGGCTGTGCTAGTTTCTTATCATTAGAGACTTTTAGATTTACGTGAACTGATACTTGTGACGTCCATTCAAGGCAGTGCATTAAAAGGACGTCGATCGTAGCAATCCACGTTGTCGTTGTGCAAATCTAAAAGTCCCTAATATGATAGTTCCGAAACCTCACAGTCTACACCGATGAACTACTACATGGCCAACGCCTTTCAATCACTTCCATGTAAACTCGTGTACAATGCAATTGCGCATGAGTAGATCTCACACACATCTTTCAAGGCAACCGTCACTTTACGCTCGGGCAGCGAGGTCGCCTTTTTCTAGACTATGCAAGCTATCCACACACATCTTCAAAAGTCCGTAAAATAGATATAAAGCAATACTGATCTCATGAACTGTCTGTCCTAGCGTACACAGCGCCATCTCATGGTCAACTTTATAACAGAGCATTTCCCAATACCTAATTTCCGCTTTGCCGACAGAGGACTGAATGTGAGAGGTACGGGATCATAATGCTACAGCTGACGAAGAAATACAAACTCACACTCAACGCGCATACATTCCTCCCTTGTTACACCCACACACAAGTGCAATCTCCCACGCACACACACGCGCGCGCACGCGCACACACACTTTATCTCTCTATATTTCTTTCTGTCCCACACAAACGTATGCACTTGTCCAAAGTGATTAACAGTCAAGTTTATGATGAGGAAATTTGACTTCGATCGATTGACCTTGTATGCAAACAAAATATAATTAAGTCTTTTCTTTCATTTTACAGTACAGTAATTTCTTATTCTTTTGGGGGGCTCATATTCTTATTTCGTTCTAATATCACTCATCAAGCTATATATTTATTCATAAACTCATTCATTCATTTGTTTATGTATTTGCTTCTTGAAATTGTTATCTGTCCATTTTTTGTCTGTTTTACTTTTTTTGCCCTTTCTGTTTATTAGACGACCTTATTTGCTGTTTATTTTTCTGTTCTCTCTTTCTCTCTCTCTCGGAAAAAGACATGTGTACTATTTGCTTTATTTCACAAAGGACTCTTTTTTTTTTAAAGCACACAACCAACAAAAAGTATTTAGATTGTTTGTACAATTTAATAAATTCTCTTAGATCAATACATTTTATTTACAAAAATAAACTACCTAAATAATATGTACGTGCTAAATAACTACAGAAGAAAAATATATAATTACACGCTATAACATAAAAATGTACACGTTAAACAATAAAGGGGATTGTGTATGCCTATTAATATTGGAATTTCTGTTTCTAAGAATTATCAAAAAACAACTGTTAAACTGGAATTGTATTCCTACTGTTTTTTTTCCTTGCAACTCATGCGGCATGTAATTAAGTCAAACAGCGGAATAAACTAAAGTCATGAATTAAGTTTGGAAACTCGAGTTTGATTGATTTTATCTCACTTGCATAACCATAACCATCGGTACGTTTACTATCATTAAAAGTGTCTTTATTCTTGCTTAGAATGGTACTCCCTTTGTTTATGATTTGTAATCATGGAATGTGCCTTACATCAAATTAAGGGGCGAGGTTAAAAGTAAAACGTAGCAAAAATGCACCGCTCTTGTGTGACTGTGCATCATTCTATCTTTGAAGAGTGTAGGGCTGCTATGTAGTGCACGATACAACAATATCAATAATATATTGCACAATATTTTTGGAATTAATATGTTCTCACTCTTTATTCAAAATCTTATGTTTTTGCATGACTTTGCCCCCGAGAAAGATCTTACAATTTCTGCCAACGTTTTTTGCTTCTACTCTTGGCTGCAGAATCATATCAAATATGGTGTCATTATTAAAAATATAACAAGCATAGTTTATAATAATCCCAAACAAAGTGATGATCATCTTATGACAAGAGAGATATCATTAATTTAACTAGAGTCTCCTAACTTTTTTGAGGGGGATTATCTACATTTAAAAGAAAGGTGCATCAACTCTTACATGAGTTTGATCATATCATGATCGCTAAAAGTGCCCTACTGTATGTACAACATATATATTTTATTTCACATGCAATAATATTCAACGAAACTTACCAATTTTAACGTGTATATTTCATGCTATCTGTACATTATATTGAAATAACTGAGAGGAATCATATTCATTTACATACGATAATATGTAATATATTGCACAATATATTTTTGATCAATGAAATCCTGTTCAGTGATTGGTCAGCATAGCATCATGTGACCAAACATAAAATTGCTATGATGTAATCGTGACGTCATCCATGGCACCATACCATGGATGACGTCATATATATGTGATCGATCAAAGTTATATGCAATATATTGCACAATATTTTTGGAATTAAAATGTTCTTACTCTTTATTCGAAATCTTATTTTTTTTGCATGACTTTGCCCCGTGAAAGTCTTTACCATTTCCGCTAATGCTTTGCCTTTACTTTTCGTGACGTCATAATAATGGTTGTGAGGTCCGAACTTCAACATCAAGATGATAGTCAGACCAACATTTTGATTTGAGATCACGTAGGATAGAATTACAAGGTTTTAGGTATGTTTTTCCCGATTCTCTGTATTTCCAAATAATTCTTTCAAGTTCTCAAGCAAATATCACAATTATGTCTGTCAAATAATAGCCTTTAGAATTGTGCAAACAGAACATTCAAACTATCTTTCTAATTGGAATTATCTACTTCGGATTTTCACCTGAGATGGTTCGCGTAAGAGAAATTTAAGTTATATTAAAGGTTAACTTTTATATTCAACAGTTACGTCATACATACAAATCACCAGAGATTGATCAAGACATGCATATCACTCCTTAAGATAAATATCATAAACGTAAATTAATTGTGAGCAAACAAACTTTAATAATAGATTTTTCGTAGCTCTTTATCTTGTATCTTTCCTTCCTCTTATATCTTTGCTCCATTCTGTCGTGTGTTTGTTTGTGTGTGAGTGTGTGTGTGTGTTTGCTTGTTATGCGTGCGTGTGCATTTAAATTTATATTTATGTTATAATGTACTTGTATATAGGGTCCCGACTACAAGCAGTCTTGCTTCTCAGGGACCCTGACCATTATTACTTTTGTTTGTTTGTTGTTGTTATTTGATATCATTCTTCTATTGTATTGTTGTTTTGTATATTTTGTTGTTTTAAATGGTCAATAAACGAAGGGACTTCCTTCATATTCAAATTCAAATTTATGGTGAGAAGTAGCTGAAAATCGGCCAAGCATTCTTCAAAAGTATATGTCCTTGTCGGTGATACTAAGTTTAATTCTTATAACTTTGTTAATTCCTAACTCTCGCATTATATACCAATTTCATTTTACTTTCTTTGTTACTTTTAGTTTTGTTCACGATATAATCTTTTGACCACTACTCCACTGAAACTTTAAAAAGTAGTGTGCTGTATTTGTTATGAGCGATAGCATATTAGATACATGATACAAAATGGAGGAAATATTTATTTTTGAATTCAATCTCATATTACAAGCTTGAAAGGAAAAGGAACAGATAGGAGGAAGAGATATACTCCCTCACTAAAAATACTGGAATAACCTCGTGACATCAAGATCAGTAGCTTTCTTTTTTACGACTAATTTCCAGTTTATCGGCATACACACAATAGCCCGAATCCACAAAGGAGTTTTAAATCTGTAATCTGTATTGAAATCTGTAATATACAACAAATTTACAAGACACTTCTTAGTGATTAAAATGTAATGCCAGTGCGCCCATCTCTGGCCGTTGAGGTCGCTCCATAATATCGGTAACCAGAGCCATTGACTAGAACAGTTTGGCCAACCCGTTTGCATTGGGCACAATAAGGCGAATACTGTTTTGTGGGACAATCACAAGACGAAAAAAATAGACGCCATGTTGTATCCAACTTAAACTTATTTGGCTAAACCCTCTGTACAGACCGCCATACTGTGGAGTGGTGGTGAAGTGACGTCACGAGGAGCAATAAACTCTTGTCTGTGACCGGAAGAAAGAAAAGAACGAAGAGCGCCCTCCACGTTCAGAAAGCTGACAATCTTCAAGATCTAAGCTGCATAAGAAAACAGATGGGGGAATAAAAAGAAGTGAAGGAGGTGAAGAAGAAGAGGACAAAGATGAATAAGAAGAAGAAGAAGAAGAAGAAGACGAATAAAGAGAAGAAGGAGAAGAAGAAGTTAGAGGGATGTGGTTAATTTGTGGGCTTTCACGAATTATTTTCTTCAATCTTTCTTGCAAATTATATATTATGTTGCATTTTAAACATAAGAAATGGCATTATGGAAAGAAATTTAAAACTGTCGTTAAAGTGAATACCCTTGATATCACACTAGGAGAATCACAATTTACCCAATTTATAAATCAGGCCGTTTTTTGATAATGTAAACATAAACTGTGCTTTATGTGTAAGGTATCACGCTAGCCAAAATGTACTAGAGCCTAGTTATAGTAAATACAATATAGTGATAATTTGTAGTTGATTTCAGTTTGTTATTAAAATAATGATCAAATATTAAGCTATCTTATAGGAGTTTCATTTTTAACATTGGAGCATGTGGAATAGTGTTAACTCTTTAAAGTATAATGATAACCCGAAGAAAATAAACAAATTGTGCATCGCTGCAATGTATAGAATCAACCTCAATGGACTTGGTCAGTAATTAGGGTCTTTCTTCCGAATTAATTTGTCGTATCATCGTTTATGCCTTTTTTTACATTTGGTAAATGAAATCAATTAATGAATCAATGAGCGTATTTCATTTCTTACGATGTATCGATTATGGTAGGTTGTTATGGTAGTAGGCTCTGTTGACTTTCCCCCTTCGTCTCGCGTGCTCGTGTTCTTCGGGTCCGCCGTGGTGTAGTTCATACCCAGGTCCGAGCCTACGGGAACCTTCTGATCCAGGCCGCCTGCCGTGCGGAGGACCACCAGGGAGAGGTCCAGGTGGAGCAGGGGGTCTCTCGTGTAGTCGAGTCCGGGGACCGTCAGGGCCGGGAGGTTCCAGCGCGTCGTGCCCGAAGGGTGGTTCTAAACCGTCATTACCAAAGGGGCGTTCCATGATAGGCGGGTGACCGTGAGGGAAGTGGGGTGGTGGTGGTGGTGGGCGCATCGGCTCGAAACCACGTGACCCGTGGTGAAACTCAGGCATGTGACGATCCATGTGGCCACCGAAGCGAGATGGCCTGTGGAAGTCTGGCGGATAGAGGGCGTCATTCCCATACTAAAAGGAAATAGTGGTTCGGGAAAATAATAAGCGTTATTTATGCTATTCATTATCGGTTCAAATGAATATCTTAACAAAGCATATGGATTATCTTAGAGCTGATTGCTAGGGGCAATTGTTTGCTATCCTTTACCAGAAGCAATTCTAGAGGGGGAGGGGGGCCTTGAAGACTGAACCCCCCCCCCCCCCTCCCCCAAAAAGAGATTTACTTTTAATTTAAGAGCGGCACATGGGGGGAGGGGGGCCTTGAAGACTGAACCCCCCCCCCTCCCCCAAAAAGAGATTTACTTTTAATTTAAGAGCGGCACATGTAGAAAACAAATACAGAACCCCAAACCGAGACCCCAATCACCCCCACCCCCGACACCTCCGACTAAATATAACAAAAGAAAATGAATAAATAAATAAAAAAATAATTATCTTCTGATACCACCTCTGTCGTTTAAATTGTGAAATTTATAATGACGTTCCTTGTTCTTACTAAGAATTACTAACGTTTTTGTTCTTCCTATGTCTTACTTTAAGTGAACTGTCATTGGTTTATCATGCAGTTTTATGCTTTCATATAGTGAAAATATATATTATATAAGCGATTTGTTATCAATGTTGTCTTTTCCATTATTTGATCACCACATTATTTCATATGTACTGGGGTGACATGCCCTTGATTAATAGCCATTTGAATTGCTTTTGTAACCCCTGACCAGCAGATTGTATCCTTCTCTCTCTCCTCTCCACTTTTCTAAAACTATTTTCATGCATTATGACATCTTAATGTATTTCCTAATTGTTATACTCATTGTATGTTTTCTGATTGGTCAAATAAATAATAATAATAATAACAAAATCATAATGATTATCATTATTTAAAAAAAAGGGTATTGACTTACTGGGTGGCCTACTGCTGTGATGATCAAAGTAGGATCTGTCTGATTATTAATATGAATGTAGAGACCGATACCAGCACCGATTAGACAGCCTAGACCAATCAGAAGTAAAAATAGTGCGCATGCGCATCTCTGTAATGTGCAGACTTCGGTGCTTGCCGTAACGAGTGGTTGGTCATCATCGAAACTCGATTTATACGCCACCTATTAATGAGAAGAAGAAACAGCACAGTGTATTCGATGAGCTCGTATTCATATTATGTTTTCACAATACAAAATATTGACTATTTGTTTATGCATTTTTGAGATATTAAACGATTGAAAATTTGAACATCAAAATGCATGATTGATCATTGGTCGACCAGGTTCGAGTTTAGCATAATAATAATGACGGAATTGGCCGGTGGGCAAGCACTAACAAAATAGCTTACACCATGGTGTAACCAACTGAAACCAAGAAGGCCAAACTCTGTGTATTGATGACTGTGATCATCAATTGCAAATACCGCCATCTTAGGTGGCAAACTATACATTGCAAAGAAATGAAGACCGAAATTGAACCAAATGCAACATATTCAGGACTCTTTTTGGTCAAAGAAAATTGATTGTTGTTATGATTTTAATTGATATGGGTTTAACATAAACGTTAGTTTATAAGAAAGGTTCATGGGGTAAAGTCGACATTTCGATTATTGCAAATCAAGCAGCAACAAACAAATACATAAAACCAAACATACACAAAAACAAACAAACAAGCAAACAAAATACATAAAACCAAATGACCAGGAAGATATTGTCACCGTAGTTTGCATCGCACAACCTCATCTATATTAATCCTGAAGAGTTTAATTCCAAAAGGAGCTAGATCCATTATTGTAACTTCGGCAAAAAAAAGTTGTTTACTAGATTGTGTACAGGCGTTTATAGAAAAGTGATATTGGAAGGTGAATTTTTTCATAATTGCTCCCAAAATTTAGGTAAATGATGTTATTAAAAGACGGGTACTTAAGTTAACAATGTTTCCATATCAATAACTCAATTTTCATCAAAAGCGGATTTAGCTCCTTTGAGAAATAAGCTCTTCGTTTATTGAGCAGTTTAACGTTTTAGAAGAGTGAATTGTATTGAAGCAGAAATACATCTAGGCCTAAATATGTATGGGCACTTCAAATGGGCTCAATCTATTATGACACTGTGACATATAGTGCCGTACAACTTGCCCACTTGGTTTAACACACAGAGTGACTAAAATATCTGCTCTCGTCTATTCAAATAAGTTGTTCTTAATAAGTCAGGAATAATTGGAGTGACCCAATAAAAGAATCGTACAAGGTGTAGTGCAATGTAATGTAGTTTATCCCGTTTATTTACCTTTCGTTAACAAAATACAAAACGAAATTCTGCAAAGGCAGAAGAATAATAAAAACAATAACAACATGTTCAAATTAAACATAACATACAAAATATCTGCAGAAGACAGTCGTATATCATAATACAATATGAACATATATCATATCAGAATAACAAGATATACAACACTATTACTTTAGGACAATGATTAATAAAGGTAAATTGATTCAGTATAATTCCCACACATCTGCTGGAATTGGTGACAAGTTTAAAATACTTAATATGCATATATAGTTGCATATTCCGTAAAATTACTCCAACTATGAGGCCTCATGGGAACAATGTCAATATATACATGACGTACAAAGTACAAACACTCCTTATTTGTATCCCTATTCTAACTAAACTTCACTCATTACCCTTTGATAATATAAACTATGTCTTAAGTTCCGAATGGAAATAAATTTGAATAGAAATTCTAACAAAAATCAATTATCTAAAAGCATTTGATCACAATCAAACACAATTTGTCTTACTAAAATTCTGGCTATGAACTGAAGTAATTTCATAAGTGCATTTTGAAATGCTGAAGTATTTCTTATTACCAAAGCATTATACAAAAGAAAGCAATTTTACAAGCAAGGTGCATTTCTAAAAGACCAAGTAATTTCTTGTACTGAAATACATTTTAAATATAGTATACATTTACACTACTGCATTAAACCACGTCATAATTATACATTTGCAGAAAGACCAATGAACCATGTAGCAGCCAAGTCACTACACGTAGGCATTGGATAGGATGCCTCAACAGCCAACATATACCAGCGATAATCAATATGACCATGCATTTTTCTGGCTATTCTGACAGCATAATCTGCATGTCATATTGATATGCCATATAGTATGACATAGGCCTATCAATATAATTAAGTTCAAACTCAATAAAATGTTAAGCACTGCTAAAATACTTCTTCAAGACATTTATACTACAAATGTAGTAACACATCATTTTTTTTAATCGTAATCAACTACTTTGTGTCTTATTATAACATCTAGGATAATCAAAAGAAATCCCTACCAACAGCACAGTTTATCGATAATCGATGCACATGGGCGCAGCTATCTCTACAGGTTTGTTTACATTCGGCCGCTCCCTACGACAAATATAACTGCATATAACTAGCAACCCATTCAATGCAATAACAAAAATATGTTATATCTCCTTGGAAAGCTAAAACCCTGAATTATCTACAAATATCACTAAATAGTATACAAGTGAGCATAAAAAAAGCTTAATATCAAATATAATCTTTGAGAATATCCATTATCAGTTCAATCGAGTAAGAAAATGTATCACATGATTCTCTAACACATGAATTCCTTTTCATTTGTGTAAGCACAAAATACATCATTTACCCATACAAAACTGACTCTAAACATGTAAAAAATATATTCATATATCAGCCAGAGTTCTAAATACCAAGTAATACACTGCCAAAACATCATAATGCTTTCAACTCATCCTGGCTGGAACATGCGTTGACATTGCAGGCATCTCGACTTCAAGTTGGAAAGTGACGTGACATGCCTTTAACACACTAGAAAATATTACCATTACACAACACGTGTTACGCTTAATTAAGACCATACCACACCCAATACTCTGGCTAAATCAGTGCGCCTATCCAAATGCATTGTTATTCAGATTCATTACAAAAGAAGCGCATGTGCTGACCATGCGCATATTTTGTGAACTTCATTTTGTGTGAATGTACATCTTATCAGCCCTAACGTGACCCTACCCTTTTCTCTGGAAGATGATCACCTATAATAATAATAATAATATCACGACGGAATTCCAATTCCAGACAATAACATTTTTTTTCCCAAAATATTTTTACAAGAATCAAAAGCTGCATACAAAACGCATGGCTAATCCCTACAACAAATGTACATTTGTTTTTATACATTGTTACTGACAGTGTAGGCCTACATGTATATTTTAATAACATCATTACTTTTAAAGTTAATTTCAAAGTTAACTGTAAAAATGGTCACTATATGTATAAAGGTACTTGAAAACCAGGTGTTTATTTTTATTAATGTGTTATGACAATTTGATAAATCTATTTGAACACAAACATTGCTATAACATTCTACATCCTCTTGAATTATCCATATATGCCGTCCTCTCTGTTAATGACAGAAATGATGGTGTGACAAGATATATAACACATTGCCTACTGGAACATTTGATTCACATATTAAGCATATAAAATTCAATCGACAATGCTATTTAAATGGGCATGTATTCACAACAAGTCAGGTAATGCATCCACTTGACTCAACGCCATGACGCAATGATTTACAGGCATCTGATGGCTTCAGCTTCATACAGTAACATATGCTGCTACTTTAGAAATACATTGTAGGCATATTGACAAATTAGGACATCAATCACCGATACAGTACTTGATTCTTGAATGGACTATCTTTAATAGTACATGTCAATATTCTCACAAATATTACAATAATTTATTTTTGGAAGTGACATGTTTATGTAACTTTTATTTTTGTATTAGCACATTTGAGTACATGTATTAAATACATTTTATGTTACAAAAAAACTAAATATATATATATATATATATATATATTAATGAACTTAATAGATCACAAAATTTACCAAAGGGAGTAAACGGGAACCTCAAATATTTACAAACATCACGATTGTTCAAAAATATTACTCATACAAAATTACAATTCTTTAAAAATATAATTCATACAACTTGCCTGTAAAAGTTATTACGCAATTATCACGTTTAATTATACATAACAACACCCATTTCAGATAATAAGCCCATCCCCCCCCCCCTAATCTGAGTAACAGCTTCAACATATTTATGGCCATCTGATCAAGGTCTAAACATTGACTAAAGCCCATCACTAGAGGGAGGCATTACACAAATAAACTCATTTGGACTTGGAGGGGGAGGATTTGGGGAGTCTTGAAAAGAACTCTCGGTAATCTTCCTTTCTCGAGTGTGTGTATAGTCCTGAGAAGGACTGTTGGTATAGTCTCGAAAATGACTGTTGGTTATCCTCCTTCTTAGCTTATAATTCTAAGGAGAATTATAGCACCGGTTGGAGAAGATGGGTGGTAGGATTGGCCCTAGGAGTTGCTCCAATCCTCCCCTCTCCCACATGGTGTAAATGCAAGCCTCCTGTATTTCGACATCACCGTGCAAGCCAATACTTATAAGCAGCATCTAAGATATTAACGCAGTTTTATATATAATTGAATACAACATTGGCAAAAGGTTATTTAAGGCTTCCCTCGTCAAAATATCATACATATATACAATAACATTTTCATGATTATATTGAGCACAAGACAACAACAAATAATCCATCTCTGAGTTAAACGTATAATGTAAACCAACATCACTCTACGTTGATAAGATCTAAAAGAATAAAACCTAATCATTTACTATTATTTCATTTCTTACCCACTAATGTTTTACAGCTAAAAATTGGAAAGTTACACAAAGTTTTCAGACAAAAAGAGGGAAATCAATTGTGCACAGCATAGCTTGAAGGTCCGAAAATAGGATTCACTTTTTCCAAATATCAAAGATAGGCAGCTACTTCTGGTTATTTGTAACTACACTTGTCTATAAAAGATACCTGTAAAAAATGAATTATGAGAATGTGCACAATATCGTACATTATATTCTTGTAGTGGGCAGAAAAGACGAGTCCGCACAGGGGAACACAACTGTCTAGTTCTTAAAACTTATTCATTGTAACTGTCATCACTAGAACTGCTACTGCTGTCCCGATCTTTAATCATCAGACGTTTGTTTGACTCTACCGATGCTCTGGCATCAAGAACATCCACACAATCATCGCGTTTCATCTGCTTCAGAATGAGCCTCAGATCCTCGAGGCTGCAAATCTTCTTCTGTCTCTCCGCCAGGTCAATCAGATCTGATGTTGGGTCTGGCTTATTGGTCAGACTAGCGATGTAGTCATCCAATCCTAAGGCACTAGCAAGTCCCGCCCAGTCGTCATGAGTAACACGGGGACCGTTTAACAGTTTACTCAGCTCGTGTCTTACCACAAGGGGGATGATCATTGGACGCGGCGGAACAAGATCATGTCCCCCTGTAACATACATGGAGCCGATGTTAAAAACATTCCCATGTATGTTCACCGAGGAGCTTGGACCAGCTGGCAGATCGTTGATTTGCGGGAGGATCCGCTCAACCTCTGAAGCAACCCGTGCCGCTGCCAGAGGCTGTGTACTGAGGTCAGAGGACACTGGAGGTGCAATGGATCCTCCTGTTGGCAACGTGGAGCTAGTACCTTGGAGGGAAAAAATAAAGATGGTTTGCATAGCACATCATGACAAAATAGAACTTTATGATGACTTAAGAGGGAAATGAAGACTAAAGGTTCCATGAAAAGAAATGGTGAAGAAAGAAAGCGGCAAGGTATGTATACGTGAGGAGGATGCTTGAGACAAGAAGAAATGGTGGAGAGAGTCTCAGTAACACCTCACAAGAGGAAACTTACTGACTTTGATATTGATATTGATGATGATGAGGTCGGAAGGCCTCTGGCATAAAAAGTCATAATGAAAAACATTCACATGTTATAATCGTTTGTGGAAATTCATAGCTTACACTACTTTTAGTGCTTTTTTATACCTGCAATTTGGAGACAACGTTCAATTTAATTAGTGACAACATGATAACAACTCATAAGTACGATTCATTCATAAAATAAATTTGTAGTCCCATATACACATTTTTGTGTACAGGATTCCAAAACCCCACAGTAATATAGTAATATTAATAGAAAGTGCTATATAGCTTATACAAATTTGTAACATTTCTCTTAACTTTTTGTTGAACAATAATATATTAACATTTATTGTATCATAACACAGAATACATGCATGTATAAGAACTATTCAACCAGATAATAATACCATAGTAAGAGCCAGACGCGTACGCAGGAGGGGGGGGGGGGGTTGCCCCCCTTGCATTTTTAAATGAAAAAAATGAAGAAAACAATAATGGTAATGGATGACCCCAAAAAGCAGACCTTACACCCACCTATTCTCTTCTCTTTCGTCAAGTATTTCTTTGTTTTTCCTTCAATCTATCCTTCTCTTCTTTTTTCCTTAAGTATTTCACTGTTTTTCCTTCTCCTTGTTGTTTTCCCTTCTCCGTACTCTTCCTTTTTCCTTAAGTATTTCACTGTTTTTCCTTCTCCTTGTTGTTTTCCCTTCTCCGTACTCTTCCCTTCCCTGGGCCAACATGGTGTACGTGCTTGCCCATATAGTGCGCTGGCAACTTAGACTCTTTCACCAGAGCACATCTAGGTTTTTTCTCGTAAATGGCTAAACAGTTGTGTACCAAAAATATGGGTCCCCCCGGGCGTATTAAGACCTCAAAGAGCCTGGCCTTTTTAGGGTTAAATGCACAACCAATACATCTCCAATCTCATCGTTTGTGGAAAATCTGAATTTGTATGATCAAAGTGAAATGTGCACTAGATCGTCAAGGCATGTTTTAGAATTATTAAAACAATTTTAGAATTATTCAAACAAATTAATACAGGATCAGGGCCTTTTTACAACACCGGGAGTACCAAGAACTTATAGTATACACAGAAGTACAATATTTGCACCAATAACCCGAATGTGCACCAATAAGTTCAAATACTATTTTGTACAGCTAGACTTTATAACATAAACTTAACACAATTTTACCTGCATTAATAGTTGAAGAGTATGAAAAAATACAACATAACCCCCATATACGAGACTAACGTTGGACTTGGTTTCCATACAGGCCTTATAGAGTATCGAAGATGTGACGTCATACAAATCAATTTTTAGAATTTCTCAATTTTGTCTTAATTTTCCGAAAGAGCATCACAAATATTGTCCAAATGTCATATAGGAACTTAGTGTAATAATGCTCTGGCTCCTAACCATTTGGAGCCAGAGCATATAACACTGAGTTCCCATAGGACATATTTATTCAGATGGTTATATCTCAGCCAATACTTAAAATATTAAATTGGTTTTCGACATTTGGACATTATGTTTGATGATCTTTCGGAAAATGAGGAAAAAATTGAGAAATTCTAAAAATACATGTTTTGGTTTGATGAACAAACCTTATATTGTATTTCTATTTAATGTTTTCTTTTTATTGATGGTCATTTGAAGATACCGTAGATTTGGAGGCATAAGAAGTTAGTTACATAATCTCTTTAAGTTTAGTTTTTTTAAAGATACCTTATTACATGACAGAATACAGAGCAAGACGTCAGCAGTTGTCGAGAGACAAATTTATTTAGTTGTAACGCCAGATTGTCGCCTAAGAAGTGAATTTTTGTAATAGTTGGCATTAAACATTCAGTAATTTCATTTATGTGTGAAAGAAGTATGAGAAATGTGTAATTTTCAGAGCTCAAGCAAAAGAATAAGCTGGTATTGAAATGTGCATTTGAATTTGGTACTTGTGCAGATATTTGAGTTTAGTGCATACGTGTAAAGGTATTTGGTTTGAACGTAGGTGGCGTTTTATGAATTGTAGACGTGGCTCGTAATTTGAAAGTGGAAAGTTCCAGTGATCTTATTAATTATCTATTTTGGTTATGAAACAGTGAAAGATAGCCAGTTCATGCATTTAGAGCAATTTAGAATGTGGTATATATAAAATATGATCGCTTATATCGATCCTTAAAGAAATATTAAATATATGATGAATTGTAATGTATAACATTGTTTCATCATGTTGTGGGGTTACCAAGTCTTATATAGACTTACCAAACTTGAACTTGATTGCAGCTGTACAGATGCTATGTAGTCCACACTTGAGTGACATTCCCTTTAAACAGTCTTTAAGCCGTTTCTTCTTACTGCACATCGGGCACAGAAAGAGTACATCATACTTAATCCTCCTAGCCCAGTGCTGAATAAGACTATCAAGGGTTTGTGTTACAAAGTCCATCACCTGCCATGAATACAGAAACAGCCCCGAGACAGATATTATATTTTGATTTCTTTTGGGCTGCTTCAAGCTTATTTTTTTAACTTTGATTTAAATTTGAAATAGACGGATCTACAAGGAGACTGTCATTCGGATCTGCTGAGACACTTGAACAGGTATTGCTGGTTTGGGTGGAGGGACAAAAATGTTCCTGTTATCTTCCTTATTCGTAAACAGTATATTTATGTTGAGGTTTGTTTCCAATATATCTCGACCCAAATTAGTCGAACTATTGATATTCTCTTGGAAGTTCATTTACAATTGTCCATAAACCTACTGACACAGAACAGTTTCAGAAAGGTCTCCCATTTTGATGAAGCACAAAGTTTCACAGTTTGATAACTGAACTGAATTACGATATAAACTAGATGTAGAATATGGCTTAAATTAACCAGACATTCAGAAAAGTATTGAAGTTAATCCTGCCTTTAACAGTAGTTGATTTCTAAATAAACTTTGAATCCCCTTTGGTCTAACTTTACTGTCCTCTAATCAACAAGACTTCTTGATGAAAGTTTCACCACAATTTAGGACATGGGACCGTTAGTGTAAAGTTATATCTGCATAACTCAAGTACAAGTCATATTTTTGTTATTAGTTATACATTTTCTTGAAATCATGTGTTATTTACACTTCTTAAGTCGAATTTGGCTATTAAGTCAAACTATTTATTTGCGGTATCAACTGATCGACTTATGTAACTAGAAACACATGTTCCATGACACATCCAAACTATTATTTACCAGTGACAGTTTAAATTCCATGTTTCAGAAACCTTTCTCAGATGTGTACTGGCAGACACAAGCAAGCTATCAGTTTTCCAATCGAACAACAACATAATTTTCTCTGATCATTTATATTATGTAGTAATTGAAACTATTCTGTTGAGCTACCCACCTCTTTGACAGCGCTTGGGGCTGGGGGTTTGTGACTATCACCATCATGATCAGCACCAGCAACAGCTCCTTGATATACAATGACCTGACATGTTCAGAATCAAAGGTAAAGGGAAACAGATTTTGAAGAAATTATTGATATGATGGTGAGTAATTTTTTTCATTTCCCCTCAGTTTTGTGAGGATTATTTATTTATTTATTTAAACATGTTTAAATGTTGTGTTCGTTCCACATAGTATGTTACTCAGCACACATTAACTGATTTGCAAGAGAGTACTTATTACATGATACAATTAAAATACAATGTAAAACTAAACAATTATAGAAAAACAAATTATTACAATACATTACCAAACAAAACAAGAACAAAGAGATAGGTTGAAAATAAAGACAATTATAGGGATTCTGACCAACTCTTGAATACAATATCAGCTAGTGTATTTAAAACCAATAAAAACGGTGAGATATTATGAGGTTCCATTTTTCAGATTAGAGCACTAAGAACCAGACCTTGATACTGAATTATATGTTAAATTTACAGGTTACACAATGCAATTATATCACAGAAATAAGAGCACTGGTTCATTACGTATCGACAGTATGATTGTCTTTGGGAGAATGATTATAACATTGCCCGGCGGAGGCTATACATTGCCTTTGAAGGTATCCGATGCACGGCCTCAAAAACTTTACATACAATTTAGTATCTCCACCATGATAACAAAAAAAGTATCGCTGACACTTGACTCAGACCTTGATAGTTGCTTCACATGGAGGTAACATTTCTAGTAAGGCATGGTGCACTCCATCAACCATTAGACTGATGTGACGATGGAAAAGAGTGACTGGTTCTCCATCTCTTTCACCCATCCATCTGACTGCTCTCGCCATCAACCGATGAAACAGCCCATCTGTAGAAATGACAAATGAGAGAGATGACGAACAGATTATGGCAAGTAACGTTTTGAAAGCCAGCTCAAAGAGATATATTAGCTGCAATAATACACCAGTTTCTAACAAGATGGACCTAACTCCGACTATCAACATAGTCATACCTATGTCTAGTGGCCTGTACAGCTGACCGCCCCGACACATCATTTGGCAGGACATTGATCTGCATCTGCCACTCTCCACCCAGGTGTTAAAAAGGGACCAGCAGGGAGGAATTCCTTAATTTGCTGGGGGCAACCTACATCAAGTAGCCCAGAAGAGCCGGGGTAATATTAGAGCACATTGAGCTGATTGCGTGGTGGATATGTGCACTCTCAAGTAATTCAATATTGATATTATCGAAAATAATATCGCTAGTGATACTCGTTTGTCTCGCAATGTGGTCAATAACATTGCGAGACAAACGAATATCACTAGCTTCCTTATTGAACACATTGCGAGACAAACGAATATCACTAGCGATATTATTTTCGATACTATATCCGCAATGAGTAATATATTTAGCATTATTGATATTATCATTCGAATTAAAGCAAATAAAACGAATATCGTAGAAAAATCTGATACAAAAAAAATATTTGAAGTAGTATGTAGCTTACCATCTTTCTACTCAAGGTTGAAGCCAATCCTATAATTTTTAAATTCATCCGTGAGTTGGACATAGTGAACTTCTTGTTTACTTTGGATGCATGTGTCATCTTTGGCAAGAACCTATTAAGGTCAATCAAACTTGTCTATTGAGGCCACTCAAAGGAAAATAAAGCAAGTGACCACTGTATATAGGTGATCTTTCAGGACACACATTTCGTTCTCAACCTAAGGCAGACAAAATGTATGGCCTTTCCGGGCAGGTGACCTCTTAGACAGGTTTGACTTTATACAAACCTTGTTGCAATCTAATTACAATATGGTCTCTTTGGAGCAAGAAGGGCATTAACTCTCTGATACATAACACATGTTAACACCCTTCTGGCTGTAAACAGATGATAAATTCATTGTCACCTGGTAAGAAGCCTCTGAAGTCCACATACAAGTCTGTGGAAGATTTGATCCGAGCAATCTCTTCTGGGGGGCAAGGGGACGTCAGTCTGGAAGGAACGTAGTAGCGCTTCTTTACCACCTTCTTTGTTTCATTTGATACCTAAAATATAAAACCGTATCCATACACTTAAACCATCAATACAAAACAAAATATACAAGAAACGAATTGAATTTTTTTATCTCGAGAAATCTAAGCAAAAAAAAAAGCTATTCATATTTCACTCATCAACAAAAAATCACAAATCACAAATAACAATCGCAAGTTTCCGAACAACATCGACATATTGAGCAATTTTGATTTCAAATTTCAGGAATATACATTTGTAAAACCTTTCAAATCTCTTCTTAATCCCTACATTTCACAGCACAAAACAGTTTTTAGAAAAAATATAAAGGATCATGTATGCAAATATATAAACAAATTACGTTATCCAAACTGAAGCATATTTAAAACATGGACATTATATACCCTTTTCAACCCTGAGTCAATATTTGAACACATACATATATATTTATATTAACCAAAGCTGGTGCATGTCCCTCATTTGCTCATATATTGTTCGTATATTTTTAGTCACAATATTTTGAGAAAAACGTGAAAAACCGAGGTTAACGTGAACAAGATGTTTAGCACCTGCAATAATTGATTTCGATGTAATCAGTATCCTACCCTATTAATTTATAACCTAATAATTGCAGCAATGGAGCAAAACATATGTCCTAACCCTAACCCTAAACTAAATACCCAATTGTAGCCACACACCTAAGCCTATAGTTATGATAACATAAAACACTGAGCATTGCTGGGGGAGCACGGGACGGAGCACCATTTAGCTGGGGATTTTACCTCAGTGTCTACTCCATCCTGTTGCTCTTGCTGTAGTCGTTCTACAGGAGCCTCGCAGATGAGATCGAACTTGGTCATGAGCTCGACTAAGGCTTCCTTCTTCTCCAAAAAACCTTGCCACATATGCTGAATCAACCTATCCTCTAAGATACCATCCTTCTCAAGGGTGTTCCAAAGATCGCTCACGATCCCATCCTGGAATTAAAGCACAATGTCAACTTACTGGCAGTTGGAATAACTGGACATAGGAGTATAGATTGTAAACTATTTCTACTTTGTGAAGAGAAGAGCTTTGTAACATCAATATTATAAATAATATGTCCAATCATTTGTATAAATACTCTAAAACTCTATCTCTCAACAGACTTAGTTACAGCCATGTTCACTTAGGTCATAGTGCCACAGTTTACCACTAAATATTGTTAAGTGTACTACACTTCTAATTTTCTATCTTTTAACACATTGATACATTGTGTGTCTGAAACAGATGCAGGGGGGAATGATCCATTTGTAACGCTAGTACAAACACTGTTCATGTATTGAGCTCTGTACAAACCCACAATATTATCACAAATGGAGGGGAATGTTTCTCAACCTTTCTGCAGAATCCAAGATGACAATGACCTGCTTGAAATACATCAATTATCCATATGCTCTCCTACGATGTCTTGTATGACAGACTGCATAGGACCTTTGTGGTACAGGATTACTTTTGAATGCCCGATTCCCATTCATTTCGTTATACAGTGCGTCACAGAAAAAATGAAACCAATAAGTATCGATGTCTTATCATAACTTAATCACAATTATAATTGAAAAGTGACACATATTTGGAAAGCTTAGATCCTCTTCTGGCTGCCTGCCATAGCAACAAACGGAATTCATAACAGACTTAACTCCGCAACTTACAGCAGCAAAAGTAAATGAGGTTGTAAAGGAGGGGGTTTCTCACCCTCTTTGCGGGATCCAGGATGGTTATGACCTGCTTGAAGACATCAATTAGCCATTGAGGACTCAGGATCACCATGTCTCGTAGGAGAGACTGCTGGTCCTCGATGCCTCCGTAGTAGACTACATTACCCAGATCGTGGTAAAAGGTCAGCATCGTGAGAAGTTCACCTTCCGATTCCATCCCGACTGACTGCGTCAGTTCCTTGGTCTAGGAGAATGCAAAAAATGGCTTTAAAATCATCATATGATTGGCGAAAAACATCACAAAAAGTAGCTATCAAATGAATAAATATCGTAACAGTAACAGTACATTCAATTTACACAGGACATACACAGAATGTGAATATATTAATGAAGCAAATCTGTTACAGAATGCAACACGTAGCCTGAATCTTATTCCAATATTTTCAAAGGGACTACATTCAATTATTGAAACAGGCATGAAGTGGGCCATTTACAAAACTGAAAGGGTATCATCGATGGATGCATTTAAATTATGTAGCATTACATATTCCCAAAAATACCAGGAGAGGTGTAGTTAGCTATGAATAAATGAAATAAGGACTTAACTTAATTTTTCTTGAAAATGAAATACATAAATCAATTTGTTAGAAAATTCAGTACCAACAAATGGAAAATAAAATAAAATAAAACCCAACTAGGCTTTACAAACTTAAACGTTTAATTATGAACTGCATATATACGATTGATCTCTAATTTTCTACCACTACAATACCCGAACGCAAATTACCTGAGAATTACAAGAATTAACGTTGCAGTCCTACCTGATCTAATGACATATAATTGATTTCATGTGCAGCTAGAGCTTCCTCAAATAAGAGCCATCTGAGTGGAATCTCTTCTCCCATGTAAGGCTCTGCCATCGCTACTCTCTCAATGTGTCTCCTCAACGCAACCAGCTACAAAGGAAAGTAATTATTGGTGATGTTTTTTAACGTGACATGCAGCTCAAGATATTTACATCGTAATAAAAACTTCAAAATACAACAGCAATATTATACAGTTATTGACTGGCAGGGGGTGTAATATAACATTATTTGGACCGCTGAAGGGAGTTATATTTCCCAAGTGGTTATATTTTCCCGAAGCGCGCAGCGCTGAGGGAAAATATGGTAGCGAGGGGAAATATAACTCCCTTCAGGTCCAAAGAATGTTATATACCCCCTGCCAGTCAATAACTGTTATATTAGATAGCCCTTTTTTTGTGGGGGGGGGGGGGGGGGGTCCAACAAAAATTGCCCGAAAAATTGTTTCCCCCTTTTTTTTTCTCGGAAATTACGGAAAAATAATCTGTCGAGATAGTTCAAGAAAGAAAAAAAACCTTACAAAAAAAAAAAATATAAAAAAAATTTGGGGAAAAAAAAAAAAAAAAAAAAATCGAAAAAAAAAATTCTTACCCAAAAAAGCATTTTTTGGGAAAAAAAGAAAATGTGGAAAAAATCATTTCAAGGGGAAAAAAAATTCATGAACAAAAAATATTGAAAAAATTAAATGACCCTCGGTAATGGTGTAATGTGTGTAATTGGTGACATACAGTCCTCAAGAGGGCGACATGCATTGATTAAAAATATATTCATTTCACCAGCTGGTTAATATAACACCGAAAAGTGACCGGCCAGGAAAATATAACAATTTGGATCCTCACAATTGATATCACGTGACGAGCTCTGGACCAATCACATCTCGGTATCTGTCTAAGCTATCTAATATAACCAAATAACATTGGGATTACATCACACAGTAATATTAGAAAAGATTCAGAAAGAATGTTACGAAGATGTGGATAAATAATTAACACGTTGGCTACTGAATTATCTAATCCCCATAGGCTTAACACAGGGACCACCAGGTTCCAGTAAGCAATGTGTTAAGGCAGTGTCATTTAATATTCAATGATAAATTCAATTGAGCATGTTCATAAATATTAAGCTAATTGCACCAAAACATTACTCTACAATAACAGAGGGAATTATTGCACAGATGTAGCAAATAAATGTGGAGAAGAGTTGCCAATGGGTAATGAAAGAAATGAAATTGCTCTTCCACACTGATTGCATATAAACAAACATATTTGTACAGTTGTATCATTACCATAGGCAATTAAAGCATGAAGCCAATAGCTCGTGTCAATTTTTCTACAAAGAATAACTACTATCTTAACCAATGTCATTTGATTTTAGGTTAATAGTAAATGCTTATAATTGATTTTCGTCCAGCACAGTGGGTGGATCGATTTCTCTATGAACTACCTTAATATTTTGATTAAATTACAGGAAATATGATTTATCTAAATAACTTCTTGGGAACTTGCGTGAAAATGTTTTAGAAATTCTTATAGAATCATATTGAGATTAGATGTCAAAAGGAATACACACCTATTTTTAGAGTTAGCAGATTTTAACAAGTTTGTACAAAGTCAGATATTAACAGATGGTTATATCAGCGCTTTGTGTATGAAAGAGCATCTCAATATATGCCATAGTTAAACGATTGGGATAATATTTAAGACCAACAAAATCCCCTGAGTCTAAAATTCATCACAATTCGTCCCATGGCTCCAAGCTGTTTTTTGTATTTTGTTACAGAACAATGGACTGCATTAGCTTAACTTTCTGAAGTGATATATTATATCTGAAGTGGTCCAAAGATGTGAAGCAATTTGAGCAGCACTTTAAAACTGCAAGGAAAGTAATTTGACATTTTGGATTGGATGTAACTGGATTGGATAGATAATCAGTAATATTCTTTCGTTACAGGTTTATACATTAGGAAAGTTGATGATTGTTTATGATGTACCACATCGTCTTTGTCCTCTAAGCTGTTTTCAATGGCATAATACTCGGGGACCACATGGTATTGAAACGGCCTCTCCATGATAGATTCGCGGATCTTCTTAAAGGCAGAGCCAATCTAGAAGACCAAAAGAATGAAATGAACAGAAAATACAAATATTAGTCACAATGTCGAACATGCATGCATACATCACTTCAGATGATAACACGATAATATATGCACAATTAGAGAATGCCGATACGAAATAGCATAACGCAATTAAATTACACCATGATATTTCATCGGTTTTAATACAAGGGAAACAATTCGAGAAACAGATCAGTGAAGAATTGAATAAATTCTGTATACAAATATTACATTTTGAAGTTATAATCAATGCAAAAGAATTAAAAGTAAAATTTAGGAGCTATTACAATGAGCAAGCTATAGTAAGTTAAAATATATATTTCAGTTTTTGTTATTTTTTACAATAACAGAAAGTGTAATTCTGCAGCCAAAATGGATATGTGAAGATGTAAAGAGTGAACGCATTGTAGCATCTCATTCATCTCGGTCTGACCAGATGGAGTCACACCGGAACAACCGTTGATATCAGAGACTAAAGCGTTCAGTCTAACTCAGGGTATGGTACTTTTTGTTCGATTTGTCGTGTTGATGTCGGTCTAGTTGGTGTAAATCGAGTATTAAGGGTAGACCTATCTGAGAATATGCTGTGTGCTGGTCGCAAAAAGAACAGGTGGGGTAAACAAAATTGTTACTTTATTATAAACAAACGTGTATATCATAAACCATTACCTTTTTCCTTTTCTGTTTTGCATCTCCTTTCACACTTTCTCGATGCGTACCAACGATGAATATTGGTGGAGATTTCTGGGTGGTTTTAGACGTATTGTTATTTATGACTGAAGACGGCGCCACTGCATGGGCGTAGATGGAATACAACCAGAAATTGATGAACTCTAGACATGTCAGTTCTGATTTGGCACCTCCTTTAACCTGCGTTTTAATTGTAAAGAAGTATGCATGGTAAGGCCAACGATAAAAACACACAGAAAAACCATACTTGGTAATCATTCTAACAGGGGAACGCAAACATATCCCACTCCTCACATCCAACATAATTTGTTTTTTAGTTGTTGAATGATTTATTGGTTTATTTATCTTCAGTGTCTTCCAAAATAACAAACCGATTACAGCATGATATTCAAATCATATAACTAATACATTATTATAATTAAGTACGTACATTGTAATACTACCATAAAATAATCATAAAGAAGGATTGTAACATAAACGAAGCTTAAACCGTGGCAATCCTTTATACTACTCCAAAATTACTGTATACACAAAAGGAATATGAAGGGAAAATAATTTATGCTATAGTAAGAGAAATAGAAATCATTAAAGAATGGAGATGAAATAAGTTATATGAGAAGATGACAGGCGGAGAAGGTATTTAATCATGGAGAGAAATAGCAGTACTCCTTGATATTCATTTGGTAAAACATTACCAGCTACTATGATTGGTAATTTTTTTCCTCAAAAGTTGATCGCTTTACTGACATGCCCAGGTGTGGAAATGATCGGCAGGATGACCTTGTAGGCCTTCGTGTATTTTCGAGCAGAGATGGACTTTCAAAGAGATAGACATTTTAGCTATTAAATCTCACAGTACACCCTGCTCTTATAAAAAGACGGAAAAGGGTTAATATATCACTGATTTAATCGTACCAACAATTTACATAAGTAATAATCCAGACGGAAACAGTTTGAATCTACATTTAAAAATAGTCCAAATGAATGAGAGCTTTCATAACATCTATACTTTAAACACACATTTTATACGAGTAATGATTGATGAACAAATGTAAAACTTTACAAAATAACTTAAGGAAAATAACTGATGTTTGGCAAAGAAAGCACAACACTATCTAACATTTATCTATCCCCTGTAAAGCATAATTCATTTTTGCCAAGCAGTACAAAAAATAATAGAAAGAAATACCATTTCATAATTCTTGTCTCTGGATTCAGGGGGAACAACAGAATCCAAACTTCTACTGAGATCAAAGACAATCACATAAATAGCTCGCCACGTCAGAAACACCTACAGGAGAAGAGAAGACACGTGATACATAAGTATTTTATAACTACAATGCTATGTTATTTATATATGCTCTAGTATTTTCTATAATAATAAAGAACCTCAGGCACTGTTTATATACGATTAACAACTAAATGATTCATACCCTTTGGTGTGTGTGTGTGTGTGTATGTGTGTTGTTCGTAACTCATGAATGCAATGTGGACTGGTTGAATTAAGGCCTTTGTTAAATACTTTTAGATGTAAGCCTCAATATGTCACATTCTGAAGAAACAAACATATTGACAAATCATTTGTGTACGTACTTAAAATTAGAAAACTTGATAAGGGTATGAATAATTTAGTTGTTAAATGTATTAATATAGGGAGTATAATTAATCAGTAAGGGCAAGAGGTCTCTAAACTGCAATATCTTTTTTTCAAACCCAAGACAAAGCATTAATTTTAAAAAATGTACTAAGTTCTTTGGATAAAACTGACTGATGTAGCCATTACCAATTGCATACATATTATCAATTCCTAGATAACTCTGTGATAATGACAGGTCAAAGGAATAATAAACCTTTGTTGAAAAAGAAATAATATTACAAAATTAAGACATAGTTCTTAAGTTTTTGCAGTTTAAAGCACTTTTATTCACTTTATTATAAAACAAGAAGCCAGCAATCTTACTAATGTGAAGTCTGTTCTCCTACAATGGAATATCAAATAAATGAAAGAAGTAATAATTTAGACACTGGGCATGACTTCGCATCTATGGCTGGATCACAAATTAATGCACCTGTATAAAAAAAAACGTATGGTAAAACCTATATGTAGGTCAACAGCTGTGCATATTAAAAGTACATGAATCCATGTGCCCTGAACTGAAGCATTATATTGAGACAGTAATTTCTTTGAGAATGAGATATCTACACTGAAACTGATCAGACAACAAATCACAAGAGAAATATCAAAGATTTAGGACAAGAAAGCCATAATGGATGTATGGGAGATTGTAGTCAATACAATTTATTCATTTTTGTATATAGAATCTAACAATACTTTACAAATTTGCTTTCATGGCACCACGGTATAATTTACAAGGAACCGAATGTTCTTAAAATGTTCTTTTACCTGATGGGTTGAGTAATATATGTCGTGTCCAGCAAAGTCCCATATACTTAGTGAGACTCCTTCTCCTCTACCGCTATCAGTCCTGTCTGTTCCTATCTCCTAAGGAATGAGGAAAATGAATATTATTATTATTATTATTATTTATTCGGCATTTCAAAATACAAGAACAATACAGAGTAATATGCAAATTACAGCAATTACAGGAACATATATATATACATGATAAAGAAAGGACCTGAATCAGAGATGATGGGGCTGCCTGGGTTTGGAAAAGGTTAACTAAATTACCATGACCCACAGGTCTTCCTTCCCACACCCCTTCAACTCCATCCAGGTCAGGATAAGAAAATCCAAAGAAAACATATTATATAAATTAACAGTGTATAACTGGAAACTGGCAACACACTTGGTGTAATAAATGTAACATGAATGTCTCAAGCAATATAACATTCAAACTGATCATTTAAACATGTATAATAATTCAAATATATGATTGAATTATAAACAGATTGACAAAACTTACCAATAATTATTATCTAATTTGTCTGCCATTGACTGTACTTAGTAATTCAATTAATTCGTAAAAAGAGTCGGATTTCATTATTAATTAATTAAAAAACAACTATTAGACAATGATTCTTAAATAGTTGTGGAGACAAATACATAGTGAGACTATAATAATTGAGATCAAGAATATTCTTATATTTATACAAATAAAAATTATGAGTTAAATTAATTACATGTTACATGTTCAGAGTATGACATAGACCAGAATCGAATGACCAAGTGAAAAAGAAAGTAAAGAAAGTAATGCCAGATGACATCAAGAATGTCAAGATCAAGAATATCCTTGCAATTATACAAATAAAATTATGAGTTGCATTAATAACATAGAGTAAGGACAAGGGCAAGGGCAGGAACCGAATGACCTAATGAAAGTGAAAGTAATGCCAGATGGGTATACTAAACAAAATCATGTCATATACACATGAATACACATCTATATGAACAATTGTCGAAAACTAGATTTTACAAAAAATAATGGAAACATCAGTAATGATCCTGAAGACAATTACAAACTAAACATTTATTTAAACTGGTATCATAAAGAAATATTCATTATAACAAACTGTAGCATAATTTTGAGCAAAGTATGAGCAAAAATATCCAGTATTAAAGCAAATATATGCTATATATATAGAAGATAATTTTCAACTCTGACATGACAACGGGTGTTCCAGAAAATGTAGGCGTGACGAAAATGGTCTAGGAACGTGAGACGTAGCTGTACTTTACAATTTTATTACAAACTTTCGGCTTGTGAGGCCTGTAAAGTACAGCTACGTCTCATTTTATTCACGCCTATATATATATCTACATATATTCACAATATTTTTTTTTTCTTCTTGGAAACCTGTTCAAATAAAGGAATCTTTTCTTTTTTTCCTTGATAGATCTTTCTCACTCTCCTGTGCCTCAGGATCTAACATAGATTTTTCACCCCACTCATGACACCAAACAAGATTGAGATCAGCTGGTATATGCTTTATTATGTATATGTTTTCTTGGATTTGGAAATACTGTTACTTTTCATCCCTCCATCTTTCATGGTCTAATGTAGTATCTGCCGTTATACACTTCTGTGGAAATAATAATAATAATAATATTTAATTTTTATATAGCGCTTAATACAAATGTCTCTAAGCGCTTTACAAATATACTATTACCCCGGTCATTGGATTCAGTGCTTGCCCGCACATACTGTGTGCACAACCTCCACTCCCTGGGGAGCATTCCAGCCGGGCGTTACTTGACGCTCACAAGCTGTTTGACCAACAATGACGGCCGCATCCTACCGGGTACCCATTTGACACCTGGGTGGAGAGTAGCAAGTGCAGGTTAATATCTTGCCAAAGGATATTAGTGCCGTGTCGGGATTCGAACCCTTGACCTTCGCATATCCAGTCAAGCGCCTTAAACCACTCGACCACGACACTCCCATAAACTGTAACAGATTATCATAGGCGGATGGCAGAGGTCTATATATCCGTGAATGCTGGCAGTCACACCTCTGTATAAACGTTCCTGTTAACATTAATATTTAAGGTACAACGCTCACTTTCCACACAGTCATATAGTGAACCTGATAACTTCTGTTAGCCACGCAAAAAGATATTGCGCTTCTGAAGAAACAGACGGATTTCATTCTACAAAGGATTACTCTTACCGGTATTTTTGTATTCTAGGTACACACATTTGTTAATTATGGGTCTCCTGTGGTAACACGTGAATATATTATGCATGCAAGGATATAGATCCTTTAACAACATGGAACAAAATATGTAAATGAAAGATTCTAAGATAAAACGAAATCATTGTAGAAAACCTTGTACATATTAAACCACATAAAGATACAAGGGCATAGCATGAATTCTACCTTTAGGTGAACCTTTTCCTTAAGCATTTTCTCCACCAGACTTGCTATTTGATTCGGCATATTGTCACCCTTCCCTTTAGCCTTGGGCGCCTCCACACTATCGAAGACAGATTCGTCTGTACGAAAGAAGAAATACATATATGTTTTTGTAGGATATATACATTCATAATTAATCTACATCTGCCACTCCACCCAGGTGTTAAAAGGGTACCAAGAAGGATGTGAACGTTAAAAGGCCCGGTCACTCATAGGGGACGCATGGGGGACACACGGCCCGCGCATTTAAAATGTGCAATTTTGGCCAGTGCGTTGTCGTTCGCTAGGTGTGCGTCATCATTCGTTACTCGTTCGTCGAGCGCGCAAGACCAACGCTGGACCAACGCCATGCATTCGTCGTCATTCGCTGTGTGCGTCGGGATTTTTTGAGCATGCTCAAAAGTGTGCGCGGAGCTCGACGCATGAATGTAAACGCCAAAAGGACGCCAGACATGCGCGGAGCGCGCTAGACCAACACCAGATATATGCGCAGCACAGGCTCTGTATACGCACAGCGCGCTGGCAACACGCTATGCATTCGGTGCCAGCTCGCTAGCTTCTCCCATATCGTGATAAAAGTCGGGATCACGACTTTTTCCGATTTTCAAAGCGCCGGCCGTGCGTCGTCTATGTGTGACCGGGCCTTGAGAGTTGTTGAGTTGGCATGTGTGCGTTTGTAAAATGGCGCCTGGTCAAAATTGAGCATGTGCATTATCATTCTACCACCTAAAAATGGACTTCAAAAGTTCGAATGCGACTATTATTTATCATAATCATTAAAGACCATATCCGAACTGAAAAATCAAATGGATGAATATCAGTTCAGTTCAGTTCATTTTATTCAAAACCATACAAAGCATGATATAATCTGTTACATAAAAAAGAGACTGGTAATAGTACATCAATCAACATATTCTAACTTGATTACATCATAAACTGAATGGTTTTAGGACCCCTTTAGAAGCTAAGCTTGTGAGCGGGGCCCTATAACAAAATACATACATTTACAGTAAAAAGAATGTTACGTATGATTATACAATGGATGAAAATACTAAGCTACAGAATATAGAACATACAAATACTCTCACACACACACACACACAGACACCACACACGCACATCACCATACACAGCAAACACACTGACGAGTAGGTCCTTGGTCAAAAAGCATTTCAGAATGAGAAATTACTAAGATGCGAATAAAAACTATGTCAGTCTTTCAAGCAGGTACGTTTTAGATAAACTTCTAAACCTAGAAAGAGTTTTACTATTTTTTATATCATCAGGCAGACTGTTCCATTCTTTAATGCAAGAGATATGGAAAGAGGTCAGAGTGACATTTGTTCTTGCAAAAGGCTGTCGAATAAGACACCTTTGACGTGTATTATAATTATGAATTTGCGAGTTCTGACGGAATAAATCTTTTAACGTACATTCATGAGGCATAGACTTAAGATTAAACATAAACAATATGCAATTGAACGACACAAGTCCACTTAGTGGTAACGTTCTTAGTCGAAGGAACAATGGAGAACTTGGATGTCTATAATAAGAATTAGTAATAAGCCGTATTGCTTTCTTCTGCCATACTCTCAACTTATCAAGATATGACTTAAAAGTGTTTCCCCAAGCAACATTACAATATGTCAAATAAGGAAGAATAATACTATTATATAATGTTATCAGCACTCTTTCAGGTAAAATAAATTTTAATCTAAAAATGACACCTACACTACGGGACAACTTTGTGCATACAGCATCTAAATGATTTCTCCAAGATAAATGCTCATCCATGGTTAGCCCTAAGAACTGAACATTTTCACTAAGCGCAACATCATGGCCTCCAACATTAAGAAAAGTAATGCCATCTGGAAGCTTTTTACCCTTGGAGCGAAAAATAACACATTTGGTCTTTTGAACATTCAACAATAACTTATTACAACAATACCATGCATACAGTTTCTGAATCTCTTGATTCGCAATTAGTAATAAATCTTCAGCCTTCTTATCAGCCAACAGCAAGCTGGTATCATCAGCAAAAAGTGAGTATGAGAATAATGTTGACGAGTGTATTATATCATTTATATAGATCAGAAACAACAGGGGACCAAGAACAGAACCCTGAGGGACACCATATTTAATAGAAGCAAGTTGAGAATTAGTACCATTCACCACAACAAATTGTGTCCTGTCAAACAAATAGCTTTGGAACCAAGACAATGCTACACCACGTATTCCATAATGCTCAAGTTTCCTAAGGAAGATGCCATGGTCAATAGTATCAAACGCCTTAGATAGATCTTAGAATATCCCCAAACAATACTTGTCTCCATCAATAGCTTTTATGATATTACTTAATAAATTAAACACGCCCATTTGTGTGGAGAAGTGCTTACGGAAACCACACTGCTGAGGAATCAAGATATTCTTTTTAGATGGAAACTCATTTAAGCGTTTATAAATTATTTTCTCAAGAATTTTAGAAAAGATTGGTAACAATGCTATTGGCCTGTAATTAATGACGTTTTTACGGTCAGATTTTTTATACACTGGTACTACTTTAGCTACCTTGAGTTTATCAGGAACAACTCCCTGAGATAAAGACATATTCATGATTTTACACAAGGGATCAATAAAAAGGTGAATGCACTCCTTTATAATTCTAGGTGAAATATCATCAGAACCACTAGATTTAGATGGTTTCAAAGACAACACAATATCGATGATCTCAGATTTTGAAGTTGGTTTTAGAAACATTGACGCATTATCATCACACTGTTTCATATAATCTTGAAAAGATTGTGGTACTTGAGGAATGTCTGCACTGATTTTCATGGGTAATCCAATGAAATATTTATTAAAACTTTCAGCCTTATCCTTGGCAGAAGAAAGAAGTACTCCATTAAAATCCATCTCTTGAGGGAGTGAATGCCTAGTTGACCGACCTAACAATTCATTGATATGAGACCAAGTTTTCCTAATATCACCTTTAACACTGTGGAACAAATCATTGTAATATTTTTGCTTGGCTATACGAAGAGTATTAACCAAGACATTCTTATAATCGATATATTTCTTTTTATTCTCAGCTGTTGGTCTCTTGACATAACTACCATAAAGCTTATGTTTATGATTTATTGTTTTCAATAAACCACGAGTTACCCATGGCTTTTTACATTTACTTTTTATCGATACTTCAATTAATGGGAAACATAAATTATATAATTCCAGAAATATTTGTAGAAAATGTTCATATGACTCATTGACGCCTTCCAGTGAAGGCAGAGCCTGCCAATTAATTTCAGCTAAGTGTTGCTTGAACCTTGAGATTCTTTCATCATTTATTGACCGCCTCATAACTTGTCCATCTCTCTTGACAGAAGTTACCACAGAGCCATTTTTAACACAAAATATAGGCATATGATCTGAAATATCTGAACATATTATACCCGAGCTAAACTCATTTTGAATGCAGTTTGTGAAAATAGTGTCAATCAATGTTGCACTAATTTCAGTAATACGGGTAGGTTTAGTGATGAGAGAAAATAATCCAAATGAGTACATGAAATCTACAAAATCTTTAACACTACGATCAGTATCATAATTCATTAAATTGATGTTGAAGTCACCCATTAAATATACTTCCTTGTTTTCTCTACTCAATATCTGTAGCTGATGTTCTAAGTTTTCCACAAAGGATATACTATCATAGCTTGGAGCCCTATATACACATCCAACAATAATCTTTTTACTGAGGTTTGTTATTTCAACAAAAACAATTTCATACCCTGAATTGGATCCAGATAAATCAAAACGGAATTTAAATTCCAAATCATCTTTAATGTACAGACATGCCCCACCGCCATTTTTGTCTGCCCTACATATGTGAACAAAAGAATAGCCAGGTATCTGAAACATATTGACATCAGTTGAAGTTTTAAACCAAGTTTCAGAGACACCTATCACAGAAAAATCATGCTTTAAGCAAGACAACAATTGTAACATGTCATCATAATTCTTACATAAACTCCTGGCATTTACATGCAAAAGATCGAAATTTCCTTGTAGATTCTGGTCAAATGCACCACAATCAGCATATGCACAATCTCTAAGCATTATGTTTACATCTTCTTCAACAATGGTTTCATTATTTACAATTAAGAAAATTAATGGCACAATAAACTCTAAACACATATAAGTCTTGGAAATGACTACCCAGGATGGCATACATACTTGCGTACATAACAAAACACAAACAGACATTCACACACAAACACACACACACACAATACATGATTATGAGTAAATATATGAAATATACTACAAAAATTAAAAGGTAATAAAAACACATATAGATACATATAAAAACAACAACTGACAGCAGAACCCACTCCTTAATTACTTTTCAGAAGAAAAGCTAACACGAATATTACAACAAAAATATCTAAGCTAGAATGAAAAGAAAAAAAGACCTATACATTTAATAGACCATAATTACATAACAGCTTGCACCAAACTTGAAGAAGAGAAAAATGGAAGAGTTCTAAGAAAGAGAAAGAGAGAGAGAGAGAGAGAGAGAGAGAGAAAGAGAGAGAGAAAGAGAGAGAGAGAGAGAGAGAGAGAGAGAATATCTTTGGCTAGAAACAAGGCCAGCAAGGCACTCAAAAAGATGTAAATAAATCATTCACGGTGACTAATCACAAACTTAAGATAAACAAATTGACCACAGCTATGCTGAGGACAATGCCACCCAGTCAAGAAGGTTTAAAGCTGCACTACGCAGTAAAGTATGGCACTCCTCCATTGCCTCTCCACTGTCCAGCGTAGAAGCGAAGTTTAGTACCTTTAGAATATAGATCTTGAACTTCCTTCTTATGTTTCCTTTTCTTCTCCAGATCACCCTTGGTTAGGTCATTGACAAAGTAAAAATGATCCTCCTTCAAAGCTTCCCTTGCACTCTTCATGATGGCGACTTTCTCATCATACGAAGAAGTCTTCACAATGATATGACGGGGGTTATCTCCTTTCCTTCCTTCACGCAGGGCACGTTCCACCTTGACTTCCAATTTAAATTTAGTTTTTATAATGTCCTCTACTATCTGAGCACAGTCTTCTAATCCAACATCCATGGATTCTTTTATTCCTATTACACGAAAGTTGTTCCTTCGTGAGGAGCGCTCAGCCTTGTTGACATCGCTGTCGTGGCTTCCAACCCTCTGTGCTAAATCTGTAAAAGATTTCTCCATCCTGCCCAATCTGAACTCAAGCTCAGCATTCTTTTTCTCAAGTTCGTTGATACGCTGACCCTCAAACTCAAGGGCCCTTTCCACTTTCCGTACACTTTCAATCAAAGATTGTACAGCTTCATCCATTACCTGTTCAAAGTTGCTGGTTGCAGCTTTAAGATAATCTGCCAGCTCCACACCAGATGATGGGAGAGAGCCCAAGTTGTTAGCAGGATCTGCCTGATCATCTGTGCCAGTAGGGGTGGCAGCAGCATCGTGAAGCTCGTCGTTTAAGATGGAGTAACTTCCACGGGTATTCTTTGTGGTTTTTTTCACAATTTTCTTCTGGCTGCGGCCACTCATAATGATAACTTTTTTCAAAATCTGGTAGAGATGCAAATTATGAGTAGTTATCAACTTTGTTTTCGAAGAATGGTGATATCTAGGGTGTTGAAAAAATATATCTTGAGGAGAGCTTCACTCGCACGTGTTACTTAGTCAGCTGCCATATATATATATATATATATATATACATTATATGAAAGCTTATAAGCTGAATATTACAATAATATCAATTATATGCCATTTAAGTGTCTGTCAGAGGAGTATCAGCTCTCTGAAAACTACACATTTAAAACTTTGTAAATTGGAAGTTGTCGACCTAAAAACGTGCTATCGACTTGATGACATCATCTTATATTATGTGGAGTCTGCATATTCACAATGACTTTGCATTACTCAAGCACGGCTCATCACCTCAGCTATAAAGGTAAATCGATCGGGACCACATGTTATGTCGTCACTGTAACTTTGGCAAATTTTGACCCCTGTTGACCCGTAATTTCGAGTGGTACGGAAAATGAGGTTTTTATTTCCTTTTGTGCAATAATGAAAGGGTAAATATTTTTTTTTTCTTTATTTTTGTATTCTACATTCATTCAGTTTCCCTTTATATTGAGTTGTATTTTCATTGGATAGGGTCTTACATATTTTGAGAATATTACATATAACTGACATGTAACAAGTCAGAATTGATTGCAGTTTAAATTGATCACTGGGTTATAACAATTTTTTCTGTGATAACACTTTAAAGGAAGTTTAAACAAGTAAATACTTATTTGTTATCAACTTGTATTGATACTTTATATATTATGGATGATGAATTAAGGATTGATCGAGTGGCAAGAAAGCAACAACAAAAAACAAAACAAAAACAAAAAATACGAAAAAAAAACACATACACAAACCTGCTTCTACCGGATTCAGGCCTCTACCGAGAGTAGTATCGCTGTGTGGTTCTAAACGTCCTTGATCCTGTTCACAAAATAAACCAGTATTTATATTGTCATCGAGCAGCTTGCACTAACCGCATTGCAATTAACAAATATAACTATTTTTTAAGTGGTTGATGAGACGGTTACACTCAACCTTTTTTGCATTCACACTGTCATTCTGGACTGGTCTAGAGTAATTCATTGTGTCATTGCATGACTGACTAAACCACTTAAAGATACAAGGTTAAAAACAGGAATTTTACCTTCATGTGAACCTGTTTCTTAAGCATTTTCCGCACCAGACTTGCTATTCGATTCAGCATATTGTTACCCTTCACTTTAGCCTTGGGCGCCTCCACACTATCGAAGATAGATTTGTCTGTAAGAAAGAAGAAATACATATATGTTTTTGTAGGACATATACATTCATAATTAATCTACATCTGCCACTCCGCCCAGGTGTTAAATGGATACCAAGACGGATGCGAACGTTAGAGTGGTTGGATTGGCATGTGTGCGTTTGTAAAATGGCGCCTGGTCAATTGAGCATGTGCATTATCATTGTACCACCTAGAAATGGCCTTCAAAAGTTAGAATGTGACTATTTTTTATCATAATCATTAAAGACTATATCCGAACTTAAAAATTAAACAGGTAGCGTACCTTAGTGGATGAATCATGAAAAAACAATACTGTGCGTGTAGAATCCCTCCTTGTAAAACGATGTGGATAACTTCAGGCTCATAACAAACCTTCCACTTATGTGGAAACTGTTGCATGAAGCTATTTTTCATCTGCTTGTTACCTTTGTCAATATAGTCCTATGAAGATCGGAAAGACAACATCCCTTAGGCAAGGAGTCTGAGACTCTCATTCACTTGATGTCCATGGTTGACCTAAAGCTCGACGGGAAGGATGAAGGGGAGGTGGAATCAATGTGAACATAATCCATGTGTTCAGTGATGACATTGGAATCGAGTTTAGAGGCAAGAAGTGTGGTATTTTCATACTAAAGAGAGTGAAGGTTGAGAAGAATGATGGAATCACCTTGCCTCATAGACGCAAGATGATATCAGTGGAAGAAGGTGGCTGCAAATATATTGGTGTACTGGAATAGGAGACCTATTAGATAGACGTATGAAGGAAGTTTTAACAATTGAAAGGCTAAGCCACTACATGGTCAGTTGATGACAGTATGACATGTCCTTGGACTGGACGAAGAAGGGATACCCGAAGAAATAATAATAATAATAATATGTCTTGTTTACCCAGGGTAGCCTCATTAGTATTCATACTGTTCTCCATGAGGGCCCTGCATTCAGAAAGAGACAGAAGGTCTAATTACTGCGTCTCAAGATCAAGCACTGAGGACAAATGCATTCAAGGCGAACGTTTAGAACAAAAAGATGTGTCCCTACTCTGAAGAATATGTGGAAAAATTGACTTGAAGCTACAGACAAGTGGTATGATCATGAGCCAGGGAAAGTGGTAAAAATGCTGACCAAAAATTGTTCTGTGGTTTTAACATCCAGACAGATCGAGAGATCCAGGCCCGGAGACCGGATATAGTAGTGGTGGACAGAAACGAGTGCCAATGCATCGTAATTGATATAACTGCGCCAACTGATGCTAGGATTACTGAGAAAGAGAGGGAACATATTGAAAAGTATCAAGACCTAGGAGAACTGCGAATCTGTGAATACCAAGACATGTCTGGTGGCTGGTGTATTAGGCATGATCGCAAGCAATCTGCCTAAGCACCTGAATAAGATTGGGGTTACCTCAAAGATAGAACTTCTGCAGGAAGCAGGTCTGCTTGGTCCGCAAGCACATACACTCTGTGCTTGAAAATATATATGCTTGTAGTTTTCAGTTGAAAGTGTTTAATTTTCCTCAATTGTTATTTTAAAAAAATCAGAACGTCAGAATTAAGGATATACTAGTATTGCAGAGAATAAAGAAATTAATGTGGTTGGATTGGCACGTGTGCATTTGTAAAGTGGCGCCTGGTCTGAATACTCCTCAGGGAGTGGAGCATGTGCACTATCGTTCTACCATCTATAGTCCTACAGGTGTGACTATTAATATCATTATCATTATTGTTATGATCATATTTAATGTAGCTGACATTTATTAGGTCAGAATTGGTAGCAGTTTAAATTGTGCACTGAATTCTGAAAACATATTCTGTGATAAAACTTTAACAGGAGTAAATACCTATTTGTCATCAAGTTTTGTATCATATTAATACTGTATATATTATGAACGATGATATAAGGATTGATCTAGAGTTAAGAAAACAATCACAACACACACAAATCAATGCTAAACATAAACATATACACAAACCTTCTTCTTCTTGATTCAGACCTCTGCTGTGTGGTTCAAAACTTCCTTGATCCTGTACACAAAAAAAGCGAGTCAAGATTGCAATGATGGAGCTTGCACTAGCCGCATTACAAATATCAGCTAGGAATTATTAGTTTAAGTAATTGATGAGATAATCCCACTATTTGTTCGTTTACATTGTCATCCTAGACTGGTCTAGAGCAATCTTTTGTTTAATTGCATGATTGACTAAGTACTTGACACACAAGATACAAAAAAACAGCTGATACATGTGCTACAGTATGTGAATACTGCAATGCAATAATACAAATAATCAAAATAAAATGCATTGTAATCTCGGACAACCCATATAATTATCATTATTTACATACTACTCAGGTATATTGATATAAAATTCATTGAACACAATTGTGGACAACATTTATTTCTTTGGATGTCTATCATCAAATACGATAGACATTTCATTTTCTCTTACTGGTGTACCTCAAATCAAAGAAACAATACCTGGATGGAGAAAATTACCTGTTGTGGGTTCACGGTCAGCCTCTGTGCTATGTCATCCGCAAGAGCTTTTTTGTACTCATCTTCTGTGAAAGTAAATGATCATACTTGTATCATGTAATAAATTGATTAACTCTAGAATAATTTGAATTATACGATTTTAATGAAAGATTTGATGTGCAATCCTGTCTTTGTAGAAAGTTACAAATTACCAGAAATTTGATGTGATGTGATGCAACTCCTTCAATTGTTTTAATATACATCTTGACTGAAATATAATTTTCTTCAAAACTTATGGCTGAAAAGAATATGTTTTGGTGACTTCTAAGAACATGCTATCCATAACAAGAATAACGAGACAAATGCGACTGCGTCTCTCATATGCCTCCGACTAAAATTTAGTATACAAAATGGATGGAAATATGTGTGACATATCACAATGTAACAACAAATCTCTTGTGGTTCTTGATATGTCACAATAGCAAGGCTAAAACCTCTAATTTAAGAAATTGACCTCTGTGACCTTTCACCTTTCACCTTTTTTACCCGAAATCTGATTAGATTGTATTCCTATGGTAATACATATGATCCCCATGTTTGAGCCTAATATAATATATCTAGTGGTTCTAGAAATGTTGCAATAACAAGGCTGATAGCTGGAATGGCATAGGTATACCTTTGTGACCTTTGACCTTTGACCGAGTTACTCCAAAATATACTGATATCGTTTTCCTATGGTGATACATATTATCGCTATTGTTTGAGCCTCAATTCTGAAGTGGTTTTTTAAGATATCGCATTATCTAGAAAGCGGGACGGACGTACGGACGGACGGAAAACCTAAAAACATAATGCCTCTGGCACCTCCTTCGGGAAAAGAAGCTTGTGAAAGAAATAGATTTCTTTAAAAAAATTGTTTGGTAAAGGCAATGGGGAGGTTGTTCTCAACTAAATCTTAATCAATTTCAATCATTTACATAGCAATACAAAAATATTGATATTAATTGCTATGATATCACAAGGATAACTCAGTTCAATTCTTATATCTTTATAACCACCGTAAGAATTATAACTTAGTGATTGCTATGTCAGGAAATGTTTTAGACAGTCTTTATGATAATAATAATAATAATAATGATAATGATAATAGTGATGCTAATACAAACAATAACAATGCCAATAATAATAAAAACAACAAAAGTAAAATACATTTATAAACCAGAGCTTCTATGTGCTTACGAAAGGTAACACTAAGATATCAAAATGACAAGACACGCCTTAAGTCTTGATTTAAAAGTGTTTTCATACTCATTTGTCACCAACAGTTTAAACAATTCATGTCAGAAATAAAGATATAATTATGCAGAGAAATTCTTTTCTTTGTTATATTAAGGTAAAATCTTTATTAAAATTGTACTTACCTTTGTTATCTTCATTTTCATGTCCTTTTTTGTGAATTGACCACATTTTCACGCCAGCCTTTGCAACCTCAATGCTAATTTCACATGCGTCTGTTGTTTCTACACCGTCCGTTATTGCCTGGTTTTTATTAAATCTGAAGCAACAATACAATTACAATAATACACATAATAGTAATAACATTAATATTATTGATAATTATATATGCACATTGCTATTCCGATTCACAAAAATAAAATCTATACACAAAGTATTCAAAACGTTCAACACGCTAAATTGGGTAAAATCAGACAAATCCGAGTACAATGAACAAAATCCGATAAATAAATGATGAATTATACTTTTTTCTAACTTAAAATCATTTAATCTATGTGAATCTTCAATTGGTGAATTGGTAAATTCATTTTGAGAAACAATTTGTGACGTAATTTTAGATGAAGATCTCTCCCATATATCGCCACGTAAAAATATGATGAATTTCAGTTTTGTCAATAAAGCATCTTGTCCCATGGGGTTGTACTCCAAATAAAACAAAAGGAGAGAGAGAGATCATATCCAGTGTACATGTACATCTGTGCTTTTCTTATCTTGTTCAATTTTGTGCTTTATTTTTTTGATACTGCTTATAATAATTTGCACCTTTAAATCTGTCACTTTGATAATGTATTTCGTCTTTATCCAGCAACAATTATCATCTATATTAGAGAAGATTTCACCAATGTTTACTACTGTTTAATACAGGACCTCACATATTCAATTTTATTTGTTTATTATGTGTACACACGGCTTGATATCGTGAAACATGTCTAATAAACCATTATTTATTTGAATCGAATTTCAAATTGGCAAATTATATCACATTAATTTTGTACCATAATGGAGAAGTTACCGTAAACGACACTACACGACAATAAACTTTCAAAACATCCTACCTCTCTCAACGTTACCGTATTTGGTTCAAACTTTCACCAATCTGCTTGTCTAATTTGTCTGCTTTCCTTCAAAGCGACTTGCTATACAAATTAGATAGCCCCTCAGAAGAGACACAGGTAAATAATTTATTTAACAAAATATTACTTTGTATACTTTTACCAATATTTATTTCCTTCAAATTAGAAAATATATAAAAACAGTATGACGTCTTTACAACATAAAGTGATGTCCTCAAATAAAATATAACATCGATATCCAATATCTAGGCCGACTGTTGGAATAAAAGATTAAAAATATATAAAACGTTTGCAATTTGTTCAAGTTGTTATTCTTTATTTGTTTCATTTCTGTCATGTTAAAACAAAATATTGATACATATGTGAACGATATTTAAAAATGTCAATACCTTTCAATAAAAAAATGAATCCGGACAAGTTTCACATTTAGATTCTAACAGTTAATTATTGTGCACAGTGTTTTGATGTGTCATCTCACTTCTTCCTTATGTGATCAACAAATAATATAATTATATAAATCACAGTACGATTATAAACATTGAAGACCTGTTGTTAAAATCACAGTGATCACATTACTGTAAAACATAATTTGCACTAAAATATTTTTTTTATCACAAACGACCACACTATATAATACCTGTACATGTTCACTGATTAGAAATTATTCTATTACCGACTGGGGGACAACAGAGAAAATAAGAGATCCATGAGATTAAAAAAGTACAAGTAATTGATTATTTTTTGAGGGGCTTGGTAATGGTAGATAAATCGGGATAATGGAGTCGGCAGACTGGTTTGTTATGGTAGGCATGTGGTTTATTCAACTATGACGGATACCGGATATTCGGATATCGCATATCGTACATCCCCCTCCTCTGAAAAGATCGGGAATCAATGATTGACGAGTAATAACATATTGCTGTGAAAACAATACTCTTGGTAGTATGCACATTTTGAATGTTTTGCTTTGTAATCAGGTTATATAACATGAAATTTTGTTTTGTTTTTAATACGTTTTTTTTTGTATTGTAAAAACAAATACGTATATCTGTATACATAATAACTTTTTCTGCGAAATTGAACATATTTTTGATATACTTTGATTTGTTTATACAAATCTGTTTTCCAAATAAAAAAACTAGCATCTGTTTCTCGACTTGTAAACATAATGCTTGTCATACCAAAATACGATGATAATACATGCGTATGAACAATTAACTTCTTAGACTGCATACAAATACACGTCTTCTGTGTTCTCCTTAATATCTTCTCTCTTTTTTCAAGTTCTTTGAAAGTTCATTTTCCAATCTTCAAACATGTATCTCGCAGCTGGCGTACGGATGTTGCGTCCATAACTCGTTGTGTTTTGTGAGTTTGGCATTGGGTATTTAGATTAAATGTTCTGAGTCTCTGGTGTTGCCTGGTTATTGTTGCCATTCCGCTGTGGTGTGTCTGGTTGAGTATAGATGAGGTGTAGTCTCCGTCGGAACTAACACGCTTTGGAGTTGGGTTTGTTGACGGAATCTCCCTCAGGTGAGATCGGTTTTGTCTCAGGATTCCTCCGTTGGGTGTCGATACTTCTTACGACCTAGGTTCGTCGCAGACTTTGGATACCTTGGCTGGTATCCAAGTAAGATCTCTGGGATGTAGGACTCTGACTGGTTGTCATACGTGGAGTGGTGGAAGATCTGGACCCGCATGTCGGTCATGTGTTTCTTTCATGTTGTTTTGGCGATTCAAGAGATGGCCAGTGGTGGTGGATTCTCTTGAAAAATAATGACTTGGGAGTGTTGTTCTGATGGGTCTTCCAAACAACGTCTCTGCAGGTTCTTTCATTCGTGTCTCCTTAGATCAAGATTAATGAATCTTGATCTTCGGAGTAGTTGCTACAACCGGCCGGGTCAGACACTAGATTACATTACATTTAATTAAAAGTATGAAACTATTAAAATTACTCTCATGTTACGGGAAAAAATACTATATATATATCATGAATCAATTGATTTGGTCGATCCAGTTCGATGGCACAAACACGGTATTACTGGACAGAGATCCTAATAATTACAGAGCTTGGTCTTGTTGCTCTGTTCGCCAGGTGATTTCATGTTACTGTCAACAGGTATTGCTCTTAGGTTTCACATAGTCAGTTGATTGTCTTGGACAGTCTGTGAACACTTTTTTCAACAGATTCTTCACGGTACGAACCATTCTCTCAGCCAGTCAGCTCGATATTGGATAGTGCGGAGAGGAGCTGGTATGTTTGATGGACCACTTCTTGCACTATGAATTGTGGACCATTGTCTGATACGATCTCGTCTGGTGGACAAAATAGGCTGGATATTCCACTCATCACGTTAGTTACTGCAGCACTTGATGTGTCAGTCAGCTTATAGACTATCGGATACTTGGAATAGTAGTCAGTGACGAGTAAATACTGTTGTCTCTAGAGCATGAACAAGTCTTTCCCTAGTTTAGTCCAAGGTACTGTAGGTACATCATGGGGAAGCATCACATTGCTTTGCGATGTGTTCAATGTCTGTGTTGATGGTTGGCCAGAACACTGTACCACGAGCTAGTCGTCGCGTGCTCTCGATTACCATGTATCCAAGGTGAAGTTGTGTAAGGATATCTTCCCTAAGTGTCTTTGTTATGACACTTGACTTCCTTTTAATAGTACTCTTTGAGATACTCCAAACTCTTCTCTCTCTAAGACAAGAATTTCCTTAGGGGTGTCGGCAGCTCCCGGAGAGTTCTAGGCCAACCTTGGCGACTATCGGCCACAATGACCCTAACACTAAGAGTCATTTGACGTTTCCCTCTGGAGTTCTGCTCTCTTGTGTTGTCCGAAGAAGTTCAGGTCAATTTCATAAGAGTATTCTACTTCGGCGCAGATGGATTCCACTCTGATATCTAGTTGAACATCGCGTGCTTCAATGGGGTTAGGAGGACGACTCGAGGTATCTGAAAGAATCAGTTCTTTCCCAGGTCGGTACTTGACTTGACATATGTATCCTTGTACCTTGATCAGTAGTCTCTGTAGACGGGGTGTTGCACTTTTATAGGTTTCTTCCAAATCATCTACACAGGCCTGTGATCGATTATCACAGAGAATTCCTTCCCGAATAGGTAAGTATGAAATCGGTTGATACCAAAAACTAGGGCTAAGGTTTCCCTTTCTATGATCGAGAAGTTGGACTGCGCATTGGAGAGACTTTTGGATGTAAAAGCTACAGGCATGCACACGACGGTCTACTCTTTTCAGATTGTTTAAGGCATGTCTGTGATCTTCGTCCCAGACAAATAGAATTTCCTTGTGAAGAAGTTCACGCAGTTGTGCTAATTTCTCTGAGAGGTTAGGAATGTATGCTGCGAGGTACGTAAACAGTCATCTCTAAACATATTTCATGTCCTTTGGGAAGGCATTGTCGTGATAGCTTTAACCTTGCTTGGATCTGGGGAGATTCCAGATCTTGTGTACATGGATCCAAAGTAGTTGATAGCGTCCTTCTTGATAGTACACTTGAAGCTGTTGAACACGATCCTCTGTTTTTCCTACAATCGCAATGTCGTCTGCATTGCATACGCAGCCAGGCACATGTTGGACGATCATATCCATGTGTTGCTGAAATATATCTTTGCTTGTACAAAAGCCGTAGGGTATTGTTGGAAACAATATCTTCCCAATTGTGTTCTGAAGGTGGTCAGGTCTTGGCATTCCTCTGCTAGGTGTATTGACCAGTATCCCGCCTTTGCGTCTAGCTTGGGGAAGAATGGAGCTCCTGTGAAGATCGATTGGATTTCTTCCGAGGTTAGAATTTTGTGTGGACGGCTTTTCGAGGCATCGTTAACCTTCTGGGGTCAAGACATATCCGTATGGATCCGTCTTTCTTCACAACAGTAGTCATCGAGCTCCACCTATCTGTATGGTTTTCTATCCTTATGCTAACCCCTTGTTTATCAATGTTATGTCTGGTGTTTCTTCATATATGTTATTGGCGTGTGTGTGTCTCTTGGGTTTTACAGATATGATTATTTACGTCTGGGGATCGACCTTTAAACGTCACCATCCGAAAGACGTGACTCAGTTTCGAACCTTCGTCCGCGGCTGAATCAGTTTGTAACTTCCACTTTTATCTGGATTACAGGCGCACGCGACATCACCTAGTTTATGTTAATGGCTGTACGTACTTTCAGTTATAATTTATGCTGTCCTGTTCTCTGTGGGCATATTATGTCAATGTTCTCAAATTTAAGCTACTGTATCATGTGAGTTGATCACAGTGGGTGGTCCTATCGTGTGTATGGTGTCAAAGTGTGCCAAGTTGAATGGACTTGCTGTTGATTGATGATCATAATATGTGATAGTTTAGTGTCCAATTCACTAATCGCATTATACTTTCGACCCTTGGATTTCAATCGTGACTTGTTTCCTTGTTTGGGTTTACATTCATCAGAATTATAGTCATCTGATCAGGCGCGTACGCAGGGGGGGGGGGGGGGGGGGAGTTCGGGTTAACCCCCCCCCCTTGAGTTGTTTTAATGTGTATGTTATTCGGGAACCCCCCTCCCCCCCCCCTTTTCAGTATTTTTTTTTTTTTTTAATAATCCTAATGGATTACCTAATAAAGATGACCTTAACCCCCCCCCCCCCGCTTATTCAGCGAAATTTTTGGCCCGATTTCAAAATGTTAACCCCCCCCCCCCCCTTGACAAAATCCTGCGTACGCCACTGCATCTGATCCACGATCTTATTTTATATTACGAGCGTTCTTTGCTTTTAGACAGAACTTAATTGGCCCAATGGCACTTTGTGCCACAGGCACGGCACTCATCTCCATACGCAGGGCACTGACGAGATTTGTGGATACGTTGTCAGTTTCCACATGCCCTTCGTCCATGGTTCCGCTTGAAGGAATCTATGTTTTCTTTAGGATCAAGTGTTCGTAGGCATTTTCTGATCGCCGCAACTGCCTCATATTTCCGACCCTCTACTACGATTGCCTCTATTTTGTATCCCTCTGGTTGATCCAATAAGAATTTCTGAAATTCTTCAATGGGTGTTGAAGTGATCCGCTCATCGAGTTTCGTTTCCTCAAAATCGCAAGTATTTGCCTTATCTCGACATCTAGTAACAAATTCATCGATACTCTCATTTTGTTTTTGCCGGTTCCGCTTCAGCTCCCAAGAGATGTACCCGAAAATTGATGTTAACCATCAAGTGCTTCTAGCAGTTTCCACATTTATTGCGATTTGTCTTTGCCGGTCTCTGACAGCGATTATGATTTTGATAGCCTTTTTTCTTATTTTCGGTTACATCATGGTCTGCTAACACAAGCTCCATTCTTTGTGTGAATAATTTGAACCAGCTTCGGGTAGTTCATCTCTGGATACTTGGTACTCATTCTATAATTGTTCACGTGTGCGTATTTGATACGACAAATTATACGAATGAGTGTAAATCTGTGAGCTGTTAATCTCCATGTGAACAATACCTATCAGACTGGTGTTAAAGGTATTACAAAGTTTTGGTATAGGGTCATGAATTTGGTTCAAATTAACATATTGGAAGGATATGCGTTCCTACAATATTCATTGATCGTTGTCCCGGTTGAAATCGAGTCTAAAGTTATGAAATTATAAATAATAAACTCTTTATGTTGATATCAATATAGCTATGAAACAATGTTTCTTGACTAAAATCGACCACTTAGCTATTCCCGTTTGGAAATTATATATCAGAACTACATATTTTGAGATTTTCATGATCGCAGCTACCATTGTACGGCCGTAGGCGCTATTTGAAATTTATCAAATTTACCGGGAGCACCGGTAAATTTTGATATTCATTTTTTCTCGAAAACAGAAGTGTTTTAGGGGTTAATTTTTTTAGTGCTTATAATACATCTACAGGGGCATCCAAATATATCAAAATTGTAAAGATTCACTATCCACCAATTTTCAAAATTTCCCAAAACTTTGTATTACCTTTAATAATAGTTCGTATACGTATACCTGTGTAGGCGGTTACACCGGTGTCAATGTCATTAGGTGTATTATGCAATGGCAATGTTGATCACTCTCACTCAGTTTATGACAGTGACAGTCCTCAGTTCTCACACACCAGGGCCCCGTCTTACAAAGAGTTGATATTGATCCGAATCAATATCAAGTCCCGAAATCAATCACAAGTTTGCAGTCTCCCATCTCTTATGTACATAGTTGTGATTGATATCAATCACAAATAAGTTGCGATTGATATCAACTCTTTGTAATACAGGGCCCAGATATATTGTTCTCTGAATTGAAAGCAGGTTTAATGTTCATAATTCTGATTTAGTTTAATTTTAATTTTATTTTACTTTAGTTTAGTTATTATGCAGACCCCTGTGCCAGTGACGGAGCACAGTTATAACTTGGTTAGGCTGATCTGAGCTGTATAGATACGCCCATACACACAACACAATTCACGTTCGAATAATCGGGAACATGCAGCATCAGTATCTCGGTAAGGTACCCTGTGCTGTACGGTACACACACTGTGCGACTGCATACATGTGAAAGAACGGCGCTATTTTGCTTGCGAAAATCGTCTTCTAATTATACTTCCCAACTGTCGAGAACTGGATCAAGTTGTGCTATATGGCCTCAAAATTGAATTCAAAGATCCCGCCGCTGCCACCATGATGACTTTGAGGGTCTTGGTAATGGTAGGTAACTCAAGATAATAGAGAGTCGGCAAACTGGTTTGTTATGGTAGGCATGTGGTTTATTCAACTACGACGGATACCGGATATTCGGATATCGCATGTCGTAACAGTAATCACAAAGGGAATTATTTTCATTATCAATAACACAGAATAACCCTGATTAAAATCATCTTGCTCCGTGAACCTTTATTATGTTGGAAAGAGATTTCATGCATCCAAACAAAAATTGTTAAGTCAACATGAATGGTAATAAAGTTGTCAATTTTGTTTCTCAAGTGAATGGATGAAATACATAATACAGAGACGGGTAAACAAGGAACAATAGAGAGAGAAAGAGAGAGAGAGATAGAAAGAGAGAGAGAGAGAGAGAGAGAGAGAGAGAAAAGAATTTACAGAGATTACCCTTGTCTTGTAAGAGTTTTCTTTAGACTGGTCTTTCCAACACGTTCTTGTCCAACAAGCATCAGGCGCGTTCGGAATACTTTCTTCTTGCCAGCTTTAGCTGCTTCGGCATACGCTCGCTGTGCTCTCGTCCCCCGAGCCAGGATCTCGGGGGGTGCCGAAAGACCACCGAAGGAAATATCATCCCGATTGCTCCCCCAGTCATGTTTGAGAGGTGTCAGTTGGTCACCGTTTCCCTTGTTTGTATCAGTTTCATCTTTAATAAGGAAAATAAAGAATAACACCCCAACAACAAAAAATCAGGATAAAGACACAAATTTGGCCTGCCACAGAAAGCAAGTCCTTCCTAAACTATACAAAACACATGAGAAAAAGCAAGGACAACCATCATGGTAGAAATAGAGTTTGGGTTTTGATATGACCGTATCACTCTGCAGCTTACACCTTTGCCACATCGCAGAAACCGACTCCAAAGCAACTCAAATCTGACCGATTTCTGGCCGTTTGGGTAATATGATATATTTTTGTTGGTTTGGGGTTATTGGTCTGGTGTCGGCCTTACTCGTGTGACTGAGGTATTATATGTAGCAGATACACCATATCCTCCAAGCAAAGCCCCCTGAAATAGACATATGTTGGATGACCTGGACTTTGTCTCGTAAGTCTCATTTAGTACATAGTTGCAATTGATATCAAGTTGCGTTCGATTGTAATCGATCGTTACTATTTAGAAGATTGGCCCCTGGTTGTTTGAAAAATAGTCAATATAAAAAAGCATTTGCTGAATAAGAAATAAACCTTGTTAATATAAATAAATATCTCATAAAACTATTACATGTATTACATATTAGCACTTGAGGAATACACGCAAATATCCTCAAATTACTTTCCGCTGTTCTTAAAAATTTTGCTTTAGAATGTTAGATAAGACGCTGAAAACAATCAAACGTGTATTGGAAAAAATGAAAAGAAAGAAACATCGAGTAAAACTTGTTTTGTTTAGACAAACATAAAATGTTTTCATTTATTTCTATCTACCCTATTTTTAGAATGAAAAAATAAAACCTCTTTCAACACATAAATGTCTGTGAACTTCAATGCATCCATTTTAGTGACCTTCCCCTCCCTCTAAGTTTTTTCTTTCACTCGTTCTTTCTCTCTCAAACACGCACACACACGCGCGCGCGCGCACACACACACACACACACATAATGGATTAAAACAGAGTCTAGGCTGTTTGCAAACAGTTTCATTATAATTATTCGTCAAATTCCTTGGGCTTGACGGCAGCCAAGATTTTTGCTGATTTTTCTTCGGGAGTTCGGGGGGGGGGGGGGGCGCCACTGGCTTAAATGAGCTCAGATGTATTTGTATATGAACCAATGGAACGCTATTGGATAAGGTTAAGTCAATGATCTTGAGACTTGGCTTTTAAACATGTGGGCATCGCAATTTCTTCGACGGTTAAATTGATCTGGCCGGTAGATCACATGAGACCATTGAAAACAAAGTCTCTCAGGCATGAAGTAATATGTAAAAAGTAGTCTTTTGATATATGGAATGTTGTAGAAGGTTGGTGGGTATCATCGTGTTCAGAGCACTTCCTGCACATGTTTTAGGTAGACTACCTTGAAATGATGCTGCTGAATAAAATGGCAGCCATATATAACTACTGTTCAATAGTTTTGGAGATAATTTTTAAAGGGAACCTTAATTTTCCATATGTGAGGTGCCATATGAAACAAAATTAAATTTTCTACCAGATGATATCACATTTAATAGAGCTGGGGATAATTTGCATAGCAATTTTGAGCAAAAAATAGGATTTTTTTTCTTCTTCCATTTACTTTTGAAATGTATGAATTGCCCCTAAATACATATTTATATATTTTAGATATCATGGTGTCTACTGATTTGGAACTTTTTGATAAGATCAAGAATGTACATGAGTTTGGGACAAAACGGAAGTGGCATGAGTAAGTTATGAAAATTTACGGTTTTCAAACTTCGCAGGCAAAATCTCCGGCATCCAATCGAGGTCTCCTCACTCTTATTTTTCTGAAATCACTCATGCGTGACCGTCAAGGCGCCATTTTGTCTTTTCAGGCCGTTTTTAAAGCCTTTCTTTCGGTATACCTATCTCCACTATCCCATATGCTACAGACTCCTAAGAAATTGCTCTGGATAGTCCTAGAGAAGCCCTTCCTCTGCCACGTAAAAACACGGCCATCAATGCTCACATATCGATGTGATACGATTGCAGTTCTAGTTATATTGTTGCTGTTATTATTATAATTTATGATATATGACTAAGGCAAATTTTGTAAAATACAAGACTAACCAAATTCTACTTTGGCAGAAGAAAGCATTACGTATTTGCACGGGTTTACAATATGCAGCAAACTGCGACCCGTTGTTCCATAAACTCAATACCATTTAAGTCTTTGACATAAATACTCTCCAAACAGCCATACTTATGTTTAAAGTATTATTCCACCAGGTTACACCCCCTCAATGATATGTTCATGCGTCATAGACATATTCATTCATACCCAACCCGTAACCCTAATAATCACCACTTAAATAATCCAACACTTTTTAGCACGCAGATATATCAGGCATACCGGCCCTGACATATGGAACCCGCTACCAGATGCAGTAAAGTCATATACTTCTCTCTATTCATTCAAGACAGCCGCAAAAATCACCTCCTTAAGCAGTATGATGACTCTGAATGCAAATGAAACATTACATGTATATTGTCTCCCCCATCCTCTCTCTCTCTTTCGATCTCCTTTTCTCTCTCTTTCCCTCTCTATCGATCCCCTCCTCCCTCCCTCTAAATCTGTACTTCCCTAATTTTCACCCCTCATTTATACCTTCTGCCTAATTCTCTTTATCTCTTCAGCACAGCTTGATGAATCACCTTTTATCGCTCTTTATATACCATCTCCTCCTGTCATCTTATCGTACATCATTTTTCACTCTCATCCCCAATATCATTATTTGTTCATAAACATTAAGTTCAATAAAGGATTACCTCCCCTTCAAGCTTAGCTAATGTGGCAATCTCTATTCATGATTATCTTATGTTAGTATCACAATGTAAGTATTTAACGTTGATGATGTATTAATTATAGAATTTGTTTGTCATCTTGATTTATGTTATAATTAGTTTGTAATTTTGGAGAAGAAAAAAATACCCCAAAATACACTGTTGGTCATGATGGTGGAATAAATATTTTTACCCCAATTTATTGAATGATTTTGACAATGATTTATTCCTAATAGATCTAGATAAAAGTATACATTCACAGATTTTATTGAATGACCATTGGGGAGTGTTTGTTTTGCGTGACTGCTGAAGCATGTGTGTGCTACTATGCTAATCAACTAGGGGACCCACGTCCTGAAGTCATAACTGACAGTAATGGGGATTAATGCCTCATAAAAGAGCACTAATATAGCACATCGACACGGTTTTGATCCTGGGGGCTCACACTAACGAGCCCATTGCTTAGCCAATAAATCATGACTGTACGCAGCGGGCGCTAGGGTACGTCGACGCCCCCACAAAAACAAAAAAACAAAGAAAATGCAATAAATGTTCAATAATTCATTGTATTTTTCCCCGACCCCCAACATAAAAAAAATCTTCTATGTGGGCATGCCTTGAACTATAATGCATGGCCCTACAGAGGAATTTTTCCTCTTGGGGACTTGGGGAAAATGCAATGAATTATTGAAAATTCATTGCATTTTCTTTTGTTTTTTTGTTTTTGTGGGGGCGTCGACGTACCCTAGCGCCCGCTGCGTACAGTCATGATTCATTGGCTAAGCAATGGCCTCATTACTGTGAGCCCCCAGGATCAAAACCGTGTCGATGTGCTATACAGTGCCCTTTTACGAGGCATTAATCCCCATTACTCACAATTATGACTTAAGTACGTAGGTCTCCTAGTTGATTAGCATAGTAGCACACAATGCTTTAGCAGTCACGCAAAAAAAAACACTCCCCAATTGTCATTCAATAAAATCTGAGAATGTATACTATTATCTAGATCTATTAGGAATAAATCATTGTCAAAATCATTCAATAAATTGGGGTAAAAATAATTATTCCACCATTATGACCAACAGTGTACATTAACCAAAAAAACAAAACAAAAATCAAAGTGTCTCCCCCCCCCCCCCCCATCTTCTTTATTGAAGAAGACACAAAAGGTGTACATATCAAAAGTGGTGCATGTTAATTCAACAAAATATTGTACAACATCAGTTTCATCGCCTTTAAACTTTCTTTAATGGTTCATATTTTCATCATTACTTTATCACGTAAGAAATGGTAGTGGGATTAAAATAATGATAATATTTGAGTTCATCTAGTATACCAATGATGATCCTCATTTTGTATTTATTTTTCAGCAGGGGGAAGAAGGAGATCATCAGTAGGATCCACACAGACAATTATCATGCCAATACTTTTAAGTGGCATTTATAGTTTAGACAGTTTAGGAAACACAATTTAATCATTATGCTACAATATCCCTTCATACGGAAAGATTACAACAACAGTTTATTAAAGTAAGACAAAAACATAAACATATGTCATTTGTGACTTCATAGATTATGAACAATGACAATTTCGAAACCTATGGTTGGAAGTTTTCATGATAAAGGAGGTATCATGTCAAAAACACCCGAGCATTCTATCGTGGTGAGCTGAACAAAAGCATTTAAAGTGAATACAAAATGGAAATATTCAGAAAGCTGACCAGATCTTATAAAGAAATTATGAATGAATTAAGATTGATACTAACATACTATTAGTAGGAGACCAGCCTGTAGGTCCCGTGACCAATCTCTGGAAAAAAAGGTTTGAAAGTGTTTTTGTGTTCCCTGATGAATACCGAACCATTTTGACTTGAGCTGCCCCTTTGAAAATCCCGGGCATTTTCGTGAGGGGTCAACAAAGGTCATACAGGGTAGAAATTCAAATATATTCCAATCGTGTCGATATGCATATCAAATTACTCGTCTGGTCATGAGGATCCAAAAATGTATAGTTTGTTATAACTCCGACCTAAAATGAGGTCGCTATGGTCAAAAACGTTGAAAGGTCAACGCACTTTTGACCGGTGGTCAAATTCACCAACACATTTAATCTTATCAAATTGCATATCAAATTACTTGTCTGGTCATGAGGATTCCAAATATGTATAGTTTGTTATACATCCGACCTTACATGAGAGCGCTATGGTCAAAAAGGTCAATCCACTTAAGACTGGTGGTCAAATTCACCAACACGTCCGATTCTCATGATTTTAGTGTCTAATAATATGTTTTCTGACTTAGCAAATTCAACTAAGCAACTTTTAAAATCAAAAGTGGTTGCCATAATCTTGAAATTTCCCCCAAATCCATGGATAAGAAGTTGTTAAATGTTTGTCACCGAAACGGCAGCCATTTTGAATGTTCATGGTCAAGGTAAGCACTTTTACTTTCGAAAGTTGTATAGTTGAATTTGCCATGTCAGAAGACATATTATTAGACACTAAAATCATTAGAATCGGACGTGTTAGTGAATTTGACCACCAGTCTAAAGTGCATGGACCTTTTTTTACCATACACCCTCATGTAAGGTCGAAGGTGGAACAAACTATACATTTTTGGAATCCTCATGACCAGACGAGTAATTTGATATGCAATTTAATAAGATTAAATGTGTTGGTGAATTTAACCACCGGTCAAAAGTGTGTTGACCTGTCAACGTTTTTTACCATAGCGACCTCATTTTAGGTCGGAGGTATATAAACCAACTATACATTTTCTGGATCCTCATGACCAGACGAGTAATTTGATATGCATATCGATACGATTGGAATACATTTGAATTTCTACCCTGTATGACCTTTGTTGACCCCTCATTAAAATGCCCGGGATTTTCAAGGGGGCAGCCCAAGTCAAAATGGTTCGGTATTCATCAGGGAACACAAAAACACTTTTAAACCTTTGTTTCCAGAGATTGGTCACGGGACCTACACGCTGGTCTCCTACTATATGAACGAAGTCAAAGGGTAGAGGAAAATAGATACAAATACATATTACAATACACTTTAAATTTAAATGATAATAATCTTTTTCATTTCTTATTCTGAATGGGGAAGATGGAGATCTTCAGTTGGAAACTTTACAGACAGTTTTCATGCTGTATTTTTAGAGACATTCATGGTTACAATGGTTTGGGACACATATTTATATCATTGTGTACGAATATCCTTTCTTACCGAAATATTGCAACACTAGTTTATTTAAGTAAGACAAACACACAATATGAGCATAGAATCCGTGACTTTATTAAAGATGAAAAATAAAATTTTCGAAACCAATGGTCGGAAGTTTTCATGAAAAGGTGGAATCATTTCTACAACACTTAAACATTCTAACGTGGTCAGCTGAACCAAACCGTAGAAGTCTAAAAATGAACAAGATTATGGAAAATGACAAGAACATGTGACAAAAATATATTTGAATTTAGATGGATACTTACGTTCTATGAACAAAGGACAAGGGGGAAGGAAGAAACATACAGATGACATTAGATTACACTTCATATACAAATGATACTCATCTTTTTCCTTTCTCTTTCTTCATGGAAAAAAAGGAGATAATCAATTGGAACCTAACAAATAGTTTTATGCTTTTATTTTTAGTGGCATTTCTGGTTACAATGTTTTTGGAGAGATACCTTCATCATTGTGCACGCATATTCTTTCTTACCGAAATAATGCAACAGTAGTTCATTTAAGTAAGACAAACATATAATATAAGCATAGAATCCGTGACTTTTATTAAAGATGAAAAATACGATATTCGAAACCTTATCGTTTTAATTTATCATGTATAGGTGTCATAATTTCTACAACACCAAAGCATTCTTACGTGGTGGGCTAAACAAAAGCGTTGAAGTGAATACATGAACAAGATTTAGAAAAATGACGATAACATATAAACAAAGACATATTTAAATTTAGATGGATACTTACTCCCTATGAAAAAAGACCAAGGGTGGCAGAGAAAAGACATAAATATATATTAGAAAACACTTTATATACAAATGATACTCATCTTTCTCATTTTTCTTTCTTCATGGGGAAGAAGGAGATCATCAATTGAAAGCCCAAACAAAATAGTTGTATGCTTTTATTTTTAAGTGCCATCAATGGTTCGATGTTTTTTTAAACATACCTTCATCATTGTGCACGCATATTCCTTCTTACCGAAAGATTGCAACACTAGTTCATTTAAGTAAGACAAACACACAATATAAGCATAGAATCCGTTACTTTATTAAAGATGAAAAATACAATTTTCGAAACCTATTGTTGGAACTTTTCATGTATAGATGGTGTACTTTCTACAAGACCCAAGCATTCTTACGTGGTGGGCTAAACAAAAGCGTAGAAGTGAATACATGAACAAGATTTAAAAAAATGACGAGAACATATTAACAAAGACATATTTAAATTTAGATGGATACTTACTCCCTATAAAAGAAGACCAAGGGTGGCAGAAAAAAAGACATAAATATATATAAGAAAACATTTTTTATACGAATGATACTAATCTTTCTCATTTCTCTTTCTTCATGGGGAAGAAGGAGATCATCAATTGGAAGCCTACAAAATAGTTTGATGCTTTTATTTTTAAGTGCCATTAATGGTTCGATGTTTTTTTAAACATACCTTCATCATTGTGCACGCATATTCCTTCTAACCGAAAGATTGCAACACTAGTTTATTTATGTAATACAAACTCACAATAAAAGCATATCCCCCGCGACTTTATTAAAGATGAAAATAAAGTTTTCGAAACCAATGGTTGGAAGTTTTCATATAAAGGTGGAATCATTTCTACAACACTCAAGCATTCTAACGTGGTGAACTAAACCAAAGCGTAGAAGTCTAAAAATGAACAAGATTATGGAAAATGACAAGAACATGTGACAAAAATATATTTGAATTTAGATGGATACTTACGTTCTATGAACAAAGGACAAGGGGGAAGGAAGAAACATACAGATGACATTAGATTACACTTCATATACAAATGATACTCATCTTTTTCCTTTCTCTTTCTTCATGGAAAAAAAGGAGATAATCAATTGGAACCTAACAAATAGTTTTATGCTTTTATTTTTAGTGGCATTTCTGGTTACAATGTTTTTGGAGAGATACCTTCATCATTGTGCACGCATATTCTTTCTTACCGAAATAATGCAACAGTAGTTCATTTAAGTAAGACAAACATATAATATAAGCATAGAATCCGTGACTTTATTAAAGATGAAAAATACAATATTCGAAACCTATCGTTTTAAGTAATGTGTATAGTAGTATAATTTCTACAACACCAAAGCATTTTTCATGGTGGGTTAAACCAAAGCGTAGAAGTGAATACATGAACAAGATTAAGAAAAATGACCAGAACATCAAACAAAAATATATTTAAATTTAGATGGATACTTACGTTCTATAAACAAAGGACAAGGGGAATGGAAGAAACATACAGATTACATTAGATTACACTTGATATACAAATGATACTCATCTTTTTAATTTCTTTTTCTTCATGGTTAAGAAGGAGATCATCAATTGGAAGCCTAACAAATAGTTTTATGCTTTTATTTTTAAGTGCCATTAATGGTTCGATGTTTTTTTAAACATACCTTCATCATTGTGCACGCATATTCCTTCTAACCGAAAGATTGCAACACTAGTTTATTTATGTAATACAAACTCACAATAAAAGCATATCCCCCGCGACTTTATTAAAGATGAAAATAAAGTTTTCGAAACCAATGGTTGGAAGTTTTCATATAAAGGTGGAATCATTTCTACAACACTCAAGCATTCTAACGTGGTGAACTAAACCAAAGCGTAGAAGTCTAAAAATGAACAAGATTATGGAAAATGACAAGAACATGTGACAAAAATATATTTGAATTTAGATGGATACTTACCATCTATGGACAAAGGACAAGGGGCCAGGAAAAAATGCAGATGAAATTAGATTACACTTAATTTACAAATGATACTCATCTTTTTCATTTCTCTTTCATCATAGGGATGAAGGAGATCATCAATTTGAAACCTAAAGATAGTTTTATGGTTTGATTTTTTAGTGCCATTTACTGTTCGATGGTTTTGGAAACATAATGTCATGATTGTGCATGCATATTCCTTCTTACCAAAGGATTACAACACTAGTTCATTTAAGTAATACAAACACACAATATAAGCATATAATCCGTGACTTTATTAAAGATGAACAAATAAAATTTTCGAAACCTAATGTTAGAAGTTTTCATGTTTAGGTGGTGTACTTTCTACAAGACCCAAGCTTTCTTACGTGGTGGGCTAAACAAAAGCGTAGAAGTGAATACATGAACAAGATTAAGAAAAATGACCAGAACATCAAACAAAAATACATTTAAATTTAGATGGATACTTACGTTCTATAAACAAAGGACAAGGGGAATGGAAGAAACATACAGATTACATTAGATTACACTTGATATACAAATGATACTCATCTTTTTAATTTCTTTTTCTTCATGGTTAAGAAGGAGATCATCAATTGGAAGCCTAACAAATAGTTTTATGCTTTTATTTTTAAGTGCCATTAATGGTTCGATGTTTTTTTAAACATACCTTCATCATTGTGCACGCATATTCCTTCTAACCGAAAGATTGCAACACTAGTTTATTTATGTAATACAAACTCACAATAAAAGCATATCCCCCGCGACTTTATTAAAGATGAAAATAAAGTTTTCGAAACCAATGGTTGGAAGTTTTCATATAAAGGTGGAATCATTTCTACAACACTCAAGCATTCTAACGTGGTGAACTAAACCAAAGCGTAGAAGTCTAAAAATGAACAAGATTATGGAAAATGACAAGAACATGTGACAAAAATATATTTGAATTTAGATGGATACTTACCATCTATGGACAAAGGACAAGGGGCCAGGAAAAAATGCAGATGAAATTAGATTACACTTAATTTACAAATGATACTCATCTTTTTCATTTCTCTTTCATCATAGGGATGAAGGAGATCATCAATTTGAAACCTAAAGATAGTTTTATGCTTTGATTTTTTAGTGCCATTTACTGTTCGATGGTTTTGGAAACATAATTTCATGATTGTGCATGCATATTCCTTCTTACCAAAGGATTACAACACTAGTTCATTTAAGTAATACAAACACACAATATAAGCATATAATCCGTGACTTTATTAAAGATGAACAAATAAAATTTTCGAAACCTAATGTTAGAAGTTTTCATGTTTAGGTGGTGTACTTTCTACAAGACCCAAGCTTTCTTACGTGGTGGGCTAAACAAAAGCGTAGAAGTGAATACATGAACAAGATTAAGAAAAATGACCAGAACATCAAACAAAAATACATTTAAATTTAGATGGATACTTACGTTCTATAAACAAAGGACAAGGGGAATGGAAAAAATACAGATGACATTAGATTACACTTTATATATATATGATAAACATCTTTTTCGTTTCTCTTTCTTCAAGGGGAAGAAGGAGATCATTAATTGGAAGCCTAAAAAATAGTTGTATGCTTTTATTTTTTAGTGCCATTCATGGTTCGATGGTTTTGGAAACATATCTTCATGATTGTGCATGCATATCCCTTCTAACCGAAAGATTGCAACACTAGTTCATTTATGTAATACAAACTCACAATAAAAGCATTTCCCCCGCGACTTTATTAAAGATGAAAATAAAGTTTTCGAAACCAATGGCTGGAAGTTTTCATATAAAGGTGGAATCATTTCTACAACACTCAAGCATTCTAACGTGGTCAGCTGAACCAAACCGTAGAAGTCTAAAAATGAACAAGATTATGGAAAATGACAAGAACATGTGACAAAAATATATTTGAATTTAGATGGATACTTACGTTCTATGAACAAAGGACAAGGGGGAAGGAAGAAACATACAGATGACATTAGATTACACTTCATATACAAATGATACTCATCTTTTTCCTTTCTCTTTCTTCATGGAAAAAAAGGAGATAATCAATTGGAACCTAACAAATAGTTTTATGCTTTTATTTTTAGTGGCATTTCTGGTTACAATGTTTTTGGAGAGATACCTTCATCATTGTGCACGCATATTCTTTCTTACCGAAATAATGCAACAGTAGTTCATTTAAGTAAGACAAACATATAATATAAGCATAGAATCCGTGACTTTTATTAAAGATGAAAAATACGATATTCGAAACCTTATCGTTTTAATTTATCATGTATAGGTGTCATAATTTCTACAACACCAAAGCATTCTTACGTGGTGGGCTAAACAAAAGCGTTGAAGTGAATACATGAACAAGATTTAGAAAAATGACGATAACATATAAACAAAGACATATTTAAATTTAGATGGATACTTACTCCCTATGAAAAAAGACCAAGGGTGGCAGAGAAAAGACATAAATATATATTAGAAAACACTTTATATACAAATGATACTCATCTTTCTCATTTTTCTTTCTTCATGGGGAAGAAGGAGATCATCAATTGAAAGCCCAAACAAAATAGTTGTATGCTTTTATTTTTAAGTGCCATCAATGGTTCGATGTTTTTTTAAACATACCTTCATCATTGTGCACGCATATTCCTTCTTACCGAAAGATTGCAACACTAGTTCATTTAAGTAAGACAAACACACAATATAAGCATAGAATCCGTTACTTTATTAAAGATGAAAAATACAATTTTCGAAACCTATTGTTGGAACTTTTCATGTATAGATGGTGTACCTTCTACAAGACCCAAGCATTCTTACGTGGTGGGCTAAACAAAAGCGTAGAAGTGAATACATGAACAAGATTTAAAAAAATGACGAGAACATATTAACAAAGACATATTTAAATTTAGATGGATACTTACTCCCTATAAAAGAAGACCAAGGGTGGCAGAAAAAAAGACATAAATATATATAAGAAAACATTTTTTATACGAATGATACTAATCTTTCTCATTTCTCTTTCTTCATGGGGAAGAAGGAGAATATCAATTGGAAGCCTACAAAATAGTTTGATGCTTTTATTTTTAAGTGCCATTAATGGTTCGATGTTTTTTTAAACATACCTTCATCATTGTGCACGCATATTCCTTCTAACCGAAAGATTGCAACACTAGTTTATTTATGTAATACAAACTCACAATAAAAGCATATCCCCCGCGACTTTATTAAAGATGAAAATAAAGTTTTCGAAACCAATGGTTGGAAGTTTTCATATAAAGGTGGAATCATTTCTACAACACTCAAGCATTCTAACGTGGTGAACTAAACCAAAGCGTAGAAGTCTAAAAATGAACAAGATTATGGAAAATGACAAGAACATGTGACAAAAATATATTTGAATTTAGATGGATACTTACGTTCTATGAACAAAGGACAAGGGGGAAGGAAGAAACATACAGATGACATTAGATTACACTTCATATACAAATGATACTCATCTTTTTCCTTTCTCTTTCTTCATGGAAAAAAAGGAGATAATCAATTGGAACCTAACAAATAGTTTTATGCTTTTATTTTTAGTGGCATTTCTGGTTACAATGTTTTTGGAGAGATACCTTCATCATTGTGCACGCATATTCTTTCTTACCGAAATAATGCAACAGTAGTTCATTTAAGTAAGACAAACATATAATATAAGCATAGAATCCGTGACTTTTATTAAAGATGAAAAATACGATATTCGAAACCTTATCGTTTTAATTTATCATGTATAGGTGTCATAATTTCTACAACACCAAAGCATTCTTACGTGGTGGGCTAAACAAAAGCGTTGAAGTGAATACATGAACAAGATTTAGAAAAATGACGATAACATATAAACAAAGACATATTTAAATTTAGATGGATACTTACTCCCTATGAAAAAAGACCAAGGGTGGCAGAGAAAAGACATAAATATATATTAGAAAACACTTTATATACAAATGATACTCATCTTTCTCATTTTTCTTTCTTCATGGGGAAGAAGGAGATCATCAATTGAAAGCCCAAACAAAATAGTTGTATGCTTTTATTTTTAAGTGCCATCAATGGTTCGATGTTTTTTTAAACATACCTTCATCATTGTGCACGCATATTCCTTCGTACCGAAAGATTGCAACACTAGTTCATTTAAGTAAGACAAACACACAATATAAGCATAGAATCCGTTACTTTATTAAAGATGAAAAATACAATTTTCGAAACCTATTGTTGGAACTTTTCATGTATAGATGGTGTACTTTCTACAAGACCCAAGCATTCTTACGTGGTGGGCTAAACAAAAGCGTAGAAGTGAATACATGAACAAGATTTAAAAAAATGACGAGAACATATTAACAAAGACATATTTAAATTTAGATGGATACTTACTCCCTATAAAAGAAGACCAAGGGTGGCAGAAAAAAAGACATAAATATATATAAGAAAACATTTTTTATACGAATGATACTAATCTTTCTCATTTCTCTTTCTTCATGGGGAAGAAGGAGATCATCAATTGGAAGCCTACAAAATAGTTTGATGCTTTTATTTTTAAGTGCCATTAATGGTTCGATGTTTTTTTAAACATACCTTCATCATTGTGCACGCATATTCCTTCTAACCGAAAGATTGCAACACTAGTTTATTTATGTAATACAAACTCACAATAAAAGCATATCCCCCGCGACTTTATTAAAGATGAAAATAAAGTTTTCGAAACCAATGGTTGGAAGTTTTCATATAAAGGTGGAATCATTTCTACAACACTCAAGCATTCTAACGTGGTGAACTAAACCAAAGCGTAGAAGTCTAAAAATGAACAAGATTATGGAAAATGACAAGAACATGTGACAAAAATATATTTGAATTTAGATGGATACTTACGTTCTATGAACAAAGGACAAGGGGGAAGGAAGAAACATACAGATGACATTAGATTACACTTCATATACAAATGATACTCATCTTTTTCCTTTCTCTTTCTTCATGGAAAAAAAGGAGATAATCAATTGGAACCTAACAAATAGTTTTATGCTTTTATTTTTAGTGGCATTTCTGGTTACAATGTTTTTGGAGAGATACCTTCATCATTGTGCACGCATATTCTTTCTTACCGAAATAATGCAACAGTAGTTCATTTAAGTAAGACAAACATATAATATAAGCATAGAATCCGTGACTTTATTAAAGATGAAAAATACAATATTCGAAACCTATCGTTTTAAGTAATGTGTATAGTAGTATAATTTCTACAACACCAAAGCATTTTTCATGGTGGGTTAAACCAAAGCGTAGAAGTGAATACATGAACAAGATTAAGAAAAATGACCAGAACATCAAACAAAAATATATTTAAATTTAGATGGATACTTACGTTCTATAAACAAAGGACAAGGGGAATGGAAGAAACATACAGATTACATTAGATTACACTTGATATACAAATGATACTCATCTTTTTAATTTCTTTTTCTTCATGGTTAAGAAGGAGATCATCAATTGGAAGCCTAACAAATAGTTTTATGCTTTTATTTTTAAGTGCCATTAATGGTTCGATGTTTTTTTAAACATACCTTCATCATTGTGCACGCATATTCCTTCTAACCGAAAGATTGCAACACTAGTTTATTTATGTAATACAAACTCACAATAAAAGCATATCCCCCGCGACTTTATTAAAGATGAAAATAAAGTTTTCGAAACCAATGGTTGGAAGTTTTCATATAAAGGTGGAATCATTTCTACAACACTCAAGCATTCTAACGTGGTGAACTAAACCAAAGCGTAGAAGTCTAAAAATGAACAAGATTATGGAAAATGACAAGAACATGTGACAAAAATATATTTGAATTTAGATGGATACTTACCATCTATGGACAAAGGACAAGGGGCCAGGAAAAAATGCAGATGAAATTAGATTACACTTAATTTACAAATGATACTCATCTTTTTCATTTCTCTTTCATCATAGGGATGAAGGAGATCATCAATTTGAAACCTAAAGATAGTTTTATGGTTTGATTTTTTAGTGCCATTTACTGTTCGATGGTTTTGGAAACATAATGTCATGATTGTGCATGCATATTCCTTCTTACCAAAGGATTACAACACTAGTTCATTTAAGTAATACAAACACACAATATAAGCATATAATCCGTGACTTTATTAAAGATGAACAAATAAAATTTTCGAAACCTAATGTTAGAAGTTTTCATGTTTAGGTGGTGTACTTTCTACAAGACCCAAGCTTTCTTACGTGGTGGGCTAAACAAAAGCGTAGAAGTGAATACATGAACAAGATTAAGAAAAATGACCAGAACATCAAACAAAAATACATTTAAATTTAGATGGATACTTACGTTCTATAAACAAAGGACAAGGGGAATGGAAGAAACATACAGATTACATTAGATTACACTTGATATACAAATGATACTCATCTTTTTAATTTCTTTTTCTTCATGGTTAAGAAGGAGATCATCAATTGGAAGCCTAACAAATAGTTTTATGCTTTTATTTTTAAGTGCCATTAATGGTTCGATGTTTTTTTAAACATACCTTCATCATTGTGCACGCATATTCCTTCTAACCGAAAGATTGCAACACTAGTTTATTTATGTAATACAAACTCACAATAAAAGCATATCCCCCGCGACTTTATTAAAGATGAAAATAAAGTTTTCGAAACCAATGGTTGGAAGTTTTCATATAAAGGTGGAATCATTTCTACAACACTCAAGCATTCTAACGTGGTGAACTAAACCAAAGCGTAGAAGTCTAAAAATGAACAAGATTATGGAAAATGACAAGAACATGTGACAAAAATATATTTGAATTTAGATGGATACTTACCATCTATGGACAAAGGACAAGGGGCCAGGAAAAAATGCAGATGAAATTAGATTACACTTAATTTACAAATGATACTCATCTTTTTCATTTCTCTTTCATCATAGGGATGAAGGAGATCATCAATTTGAAACCTAAAGATAGTTTTATGCTTTGATTTTTTAGTGCCATTTACTGTTCGATGGTTTTGGAAACATAATTTCATGATTGTGCATGCATATTCCTTCTTACCAAAGGATTACAACACTAGTTCATTTAAGTAATACAAACACACAATATAAGCATATAATCCGTGACTTTATTAAAGATGAACAAATAAAATTTTCGAAACCTAATGTTAGAAGTTTTCATGTTTAGGTGGTGTACTTTCTACAAGACCCAAGCTTTCTTACGTGGTGGGCTAAACAAAAGCGTAGAAGTGAATACATGAACAAGATTAAGAAAAATGACCAGAACATCAAACAAAAATACATTTAAATTTAGATGGATACTTACGTTCTATAAACAAAGGACAAGGGGAATGGAAAAAATACAGATGACATTAGATTACACTTTATATATATATGATAAACATCTTTTTCGTTTCTCTTTCTTCAAGGGGAAGAAGGAGATCATTAATTGGAAGCCTAAAAAATAGTTGTATGCTTTTATTTTTTAGTGCCATTCATGGTTCGATGGTTTTGGAAACATATCTTCATGATTGTGCATGCATATCCCTTCTAACCGAAAGATTGCAACACTAGTTCATTTATGTAATACAAACTCACAATAAAAGCATTTCCCCCGCGACTTTATTAAAGATGAAAATAAAGTTTTCGAAACCAATGGCTGGAAGTTTTCATATAAAGGTGGAATCATTTCTACAACACTCAAGCATTCTAACGTGGTCAGCTGAACCAAACCGTAGAAGTCTAAAAATGAACAAGATTATGGAAAATGACAAGAACATGTGACAAAAATATATTTGAATTTAGATGGATACTTACGTTCTATGAACAAAGGACAAGGGGGAAGGAAGAAACATACAGATGACATTAGATTACACTTCATATACAAATGATACTCATCTTTTTCCTTTCTCTTTCTTCATGGAAAAAAAGGAGATAATCAATTGGAACCTAACAAATAGTTTTATGCTTTTATTTTTAGTGGCATTTCTGGTTACAATGTTTTTGGAGAGATACCTTCATCATTGTGCACGCATATTCTTTCTTACCGAAATAATGCAACAGTAGTTCATTTAAGTAAGACAAACATATAATATAAGCATAGAATCCGTGACTTTTATTAAAGATGAAAAATACGATATTCGAAACCTTATCGTTTTAATTTATCATGTATAGGTGTCATAATTTCTACAACACCAAAGCATTCTTACGTGGTGGGCTAAACAAAAGCGTTGAAGTGAATACATGAACAAGATTTAGAAAAATGACGATAACATATAAACAAAGACATATTTAAATTTAGATGGATACTTACTCCCTATGAAAAAAGACCAAGGGTGGCAGAGAAAAGACATAAATATATATTAGAAAACACTTTATATACAAATGATACTCATCTTTCTCATTTTTCTTTCTTCATGGGGAAGAAGGAGATCATCAATTGAAAGCCCAAACAAAATAGTTGTATGCTTTTATTTTTAAGTGCCATCAATGGTTCGATGTTTTTTTAAACATACCTTCATCATTGTGCACGCATATTCCTTCTTACCGAAAGATTGCAACACTAGTTCATTTAAGTAAGACAAACACACAATATAAGCATAGAATCCGTTACTTTATTAAAGATGAAAAATACAATTTTCGAAACCTATTGTTGGAACTTTTCATGTATAGATGGTGTACCTTCTACAAGACCCAAGCATTCTTACGTGGTGGGCTAAACAAAAGCGTAGAAGTGAATACATGAACAAGATTTAAAAAAATGACGAGAACATATTAACAAAGACATATTTAAATTTAGATGGATACTTACTCCCTATAAAAGAAGACCAAGGGTGGCAGAAAAAAAGACATAAATATATATAAGAAAACATTTTTTATACGAATGATACTAATCTTTCTCATTTCTCTTTCTTCATGGGGAAGAAGGAGAATATCAATTGGAAGCCTACAAAATAGTTTGATGCTTTTATTTTTAAGTGCCATTAATGGTTCGATGTTTTTTTAAACATACCTTCATCATTGTGCACGCATATTCCTTCTAACCGAAAGATTGCAACACTAGTTTATTTATGTAATACAAACTCACAATAAAAGCATATCCCCCGCGACTTTATTAAAGATGAAAATAAAGTTTTCGAAACCAATGGTTGGAAGTTTTCATATAAAGGTGGAATCATTTCTACAACACTCAAGCATTCTAACGTGGTGAACTAAACCAAAGCGTAGAAGTCTAAAAATGAACAAGATTATGGAAAATGACAAGAACATGTGACAAAAATATATTTGAATTTAGATGGATACTTACGTTCTATGAACAAAGGACAAGGGGGAAGGAAGAAACATACAGATGACATTAGATTACACTTCATATACAAATGATACTCATCTTTTTCCTTTCTCTTTCTTCATGGAAAAAAAGGAGATAATCAATTGGAACCTAACAAATAGTTTTATGCTTTTATTTTTAGTGGCATTTCTGGTTACAATGTTTTTGGAGAGATACCTTCATCATTGTGCACGCATATTCTTTCTTACCGAAATAATGCAACAGTAGTTCATTTAAGTAAGACAAACATATAATATAAGCATAGAATCCGTGACTTTATTAAAGATGAAAAATACAATATTCGAAACCTATCATTTTAAGTAATGTGTATAGTAGTATAATTTCTACAACACCAAAGCATTTTTCATGGTGGGTTAAACCAAAGCGTAGAAGTGAATACATGAACAAGATTAAGAAAAATGACCAGAACATCAAACAAAAATATATTTAAATTTAGATGGATACTTACGTTCTATAAACAAAGGACAAGGGGAATGGAAGAAACATACAGATTACATTAGATTACACTTGATATACAAATGATACTCATCTTTTTAATTTCTTTTTCTTCATGGTTAAGAAGGAGATCATCAATTGGAAGCCTAACAAATAGTTTTATGCTTTTATTTTTAAGTGCCATTAATGGTTCGATGTTTTTTTAAACATACCTTCATCATTGTGCACGCATATTCCTTCTAACCGAAAGATTGCAACACTAGTTTATTTATGTAATACAAACTCACAATAAAAGCATATCCCCCGCGACTTTATTAAAGATGAAAATAAAGTTTTCGAAACCAATGGTTGGAAGTTTTCATATAAAGGTGGAATCATTTCTACAACACTCAAGCATTCTAACGTGGTGAACTAAACCAAAGCGTAGAAGTCTAAAAATGAACAAGATTATGGAAAATGACAAGAACATGTGACAAAAATATATTTGAATTTAGATGGATACTTACCATCTATGGACAAAGGACAAGGGGCCAGGAAAAAATGCAGATGAAATTAGATTACACTTAATTTACAAATGATACTCATCTTTTTCATTTCTCTTTCATCATAGGGATGAAGGAGATCATCAATTTGAAACCTAAAGATAGTTTTATGCTTTGATTTTTTAGTGCCATTTACTGTTCGATGGTTTTGGAAACATAATTTCATGATTGTGCATGCATATTCCTTCTTACCAAAGGATTACAACACTAGTTCATTTAAGTAATACAAACACACAATATAAGCATATAATCCGTGACTTTATTAAAGATGAACAAATAACATTTTCGAAACCTAATGTTAGAAGTTTTCATGTTTAGGTGGTGTACTTTCTACAAGACCCAAGCTTTCTTACGTGGTGGGCTAAACAAAAGCGTAGAAGTGAATACATGAACAAGATTAAGAAAAATGACCAGAACATCAAACAAAAATACATTTAAATTTAGATGGATACTTACGTTCTATAAACAAAGGACAAGGGGAATGGAAAAAATACAGATGACATTAGATTACACTTTATATATATATGATAAACATCTTTTTCGTTTCTCTTTCTTCAAGGGGAAGAAGGAGATCATTAATTGGAAGCCTAAAAAATAGTTGTATGCTTTTATTTTTTAGTGCCATTCATGGTTCGATGGTTTTGGAAACATATCTTCATGATTGTGCATGCATATCCCTTCTAACCGAAAGATTGCAACACTAGTTCATTTATGTAATACAAACTCACAATAAAAGCATTTCCCCCGCGACTTTATTAAAGATGAAAATAAAGTTTTCGAAACCAATGGCTGGAAGTTTTCATATAAAGGTGGAATCATTTCTACAACACTCAAGCATTCTAACGTGGTGAACTAAACCAAATCGTAGAAGTCTAAAAATGAACAAGATTATGGAAAATGACAAGAACATGTGACAAAAATATATTTGAATTTAGATGGATACTTACGTTCTATGAACAAAGGACAAGGGGGAAGGAAGAAACATACAGATGACATTAGATTACACTTCATATACAAATGATACTCATCTTTTTCCTTTCTCTTTCTTCATGGAAAAAAAGGAGATAATCAATTGGAACCTAACAAATAGTTTTATGCTTTTATTTTTAGTGGCATTTCTGGTTACAATGTTTTTGGAGAGATACCTTCATCATTGTGCACGCATATTCTTTCTTACCGAAATAATGCAACAGTAGTTCATTTAAGTAAGACAAACATATAATATAAGCATAGAATCCGTGACTTTATTAAAGATGAAAAATACAATTTTCGAAACGTATCGTTTTAAGTAATGTGTATAGTAGTATAATTTCTACAACACCCAAGCATTCTTACGTGGTGGGCTAAACAAAAGCGTGGAAGTGAATACATGAACAAGATTTAAAAAAATTACAAGAACATATAAAAAAAGACATATTTAAATTTCGATGGATACTTACGAACTATGAACAAAGGTCAAGGGGAAAGGAAAAATACAGATGACATTAGATTACACTTTATATGCAAATGATACTCATCTTTTTCATTTCTCTTTCTTCATGGGGAAGAAGGAGATTATCAATTGGAAGCCTAGAAAAAATGTTAATGCTTTTATTTTGTAGTGCCATTTATGGTTCGATGGTTTTGAAAACATATCTTCATCATTGTGCATGCATATCCCTTTTTACCAAAGGATTACAACCCTAGTTCATTTAAGTAAGACAAACACACAATATATAGCGTAGAATATGTGACTTTATTAAAGATGAAAACTAAATTTTTCGAAACTTATTGTTTGAAGTTTTCATATATAGGTGGAATTATTTCTACACTTCTCATGCATTCTAACGTGGTGAGCTGAACTAAAGCGTCGAAGTCTAGACATGAACAAAATTATGAAAAATGACAAGAACATGTGACAAAAATATATATGAATTTAGATGGATACTTACGTTCTATGAACAAAGGACAAGGAGAAAGGAAAAATATACATATGACATTAGATTACACTTTATTTACAAATGATAGTCATCTTGTTCATTTCTCTTTCATCATGGGGATGAAGGAGATCATCAATTGGAAGCCTACAAAATTGTTTTATGATTATATTTTTATTGCAATTTATGGTTCGATGGTTTTGGAAACATATCTTCATCAATGTGCATGTATATCCCTTCTTACCGAAGGATTACAACACTAGTTCATTTAAGTAAGACAAACACACAATATATAGCGTAGAATATGTGACTTTTTTAAAGATGAAAAATAAAATGTTCGAAACATTTTGTTGGAAGTTTTCATGTATAGGTGGTATAATTTCTACAACACCCAAGCATTCTAACGTGGTGAGCTGAACCAAGGCGTAGAAATCTAAACAATGACCAGAACATGTGACAAAAATAAATATGAATTTAGATGGATACTTACGGGCTATGAACAAAAGACAAGGGGAAAGGAAAAGTGTACAGATGACATTAGATTACACTTTATTTACAAATGATACTCATCTTTTTCATTCTCTTTCATCATGGGGATGAAGGAGATTATCAATTTGAAGCCTAAAGATAGTGTTATGCTTTTATTTTTAGTGGCATTTCTGGTTACAATGGTTTTGGAGAGATACCTTCATCATTGTGCACGCATATCCCTTCTTAACAAAGGATTACAAGACTAGTTCATTTAAGTAAGACAAACACACAATATAAGCAAAGAATCTGTGACTTTATTAAAGATGAACAAATAGAATTTTCGAAACCTATTGTTCGAAGTTTTCATATATAGGTGGAATCATTTCTACACTTCTCATGCATTCTAACGTGGTGAGCTGAACCGAAGCGTCGAAGTCTAGACATGAACAAAATTATGAAAAATGACCAGAACATGTGACAAAAATATATATGAATTTAGATGGATACTTACCCCCTATGAACAAAGGACAAGGGGAAAGGAAAAAAACATACAGATGACATTACATTACACTTGATATACAAATGATACTCATCTTTTTAATTTCTTTTTCTTCATGGTTAAGAAGGAGATCATCAATTGGAAGCCTAACAAATAGTTTTATGTTTTTTTTTTTTTTGTGCCATTCATGGTTCGATGGTTTCGGAGACTACCTTCATCATTGTGCAAGCATATTTCTTCTTACCGAAAGATTACAACAATAGTTCGTTTAAGTTAGACGAACACACATTATTATGCTAGGAGTCTACTGGGCCAGCGCCAGTTGGTGCCAGTTTGCGCCAATGCAATTTACTGTGGCGCTTAGTGTCGCCAAAAAGGTGCCTAGTGGCATGAAGTGGCTCAAACTGCCTCCCAACTGGCTCGTGGTGGCCCGTAACGGCACCACATTTGAATGTGGAGGCAAGAACATTTCAAAATGTTTGACATTTTCGTCGCGCCACTTGCATCGAGCAATCAGCGCCAAGTGTCTGCCAAGTGGCACCAAATGGCGCGAACATATCGCCCTTTGGCGCAAACAATCCGCCTATTGGAATCCACTGGAATGTCATGGCGCGCGCAAAGTTGCGCCAATGAGATCTCGCGCCACATGGCGCCACTTGGCGCCAAATGTACAGTGGCGCGAGCCAAACGGCACCCGATTGGTGACTACTTCGCGCCAAATGCCACCTGGTTGCCCGCCGTTCGGCGCCACTTGCCGCCTATCAAAATTGTAAATATTTAGTAGATGTGTTGTTCATATGTAGCAGCTGAGGAGGGTCTGAACCAGGTAGCCGATGGCCGGTATTTATATAGTCGGCAAGAAGCGCCAAGCGGCGGCAAGTTAAAACCAATTTGGCGACCTTTGGCACAAACTAATCACCAAGTGGCGCAAAGTAGCCGTCTATTGGCGCGAATGGCGCCAACAGGGTGAATTTTGGAATCAAATGGCTGTGTAAGGGCGCGAACTGGCGCAAACTGGCGCAACATTTTGGAGCAAGCCGGGTGGCATTTGGCGCACGCCATATGGCACCCAGTTTATTCCACTTGGCTACACATGCCGAGCGGACATTAATTCGGCACCACAGCGAGCCACTACGCGCCAATCACATAATCTTTGGCGCGAACTGGCACCAACTGGCGCTGGCCCAGTGGACTCCTAGCATAAGCATAGCATCCGTGACTTTATTAAAGATGAAAAATACAATGTTCGAAACGTATCGTTTTAAGTTATCATGTATAGGTGGTATAATTTCTACAACACCCAAGCATTCTTACGTGGTGGGCTAAACAAAAGCGTGGAAGTGAATACATGAACAAGATTTAAAAACATTACAAGAACATATAAAAAAAGACATATTTAAATTTCGATGGATACTTACAAACTATGAACAAAGGTCAAGGGGAAAGGAAAAATACAGATGACATTAAATTACACTTTATATGCAAATGATACTCATCTTTTTCATTTCTCTTTCTTCATGGGGAAGAAGGAGATTATCAATTGGAAGCCTAGAAAAAATGTTATTGCTTTTATTTTGTAGTGCCATTTATGGTCCGATGGTTTTGAAAACATATCTTCATCATTGTGCATGCATATCCCTTTTTACCAAAGGATTACAACCCTAGTTCATTTAAGTAATACAAACACACAATATAAGCATAGAATCCGTTACTTTATTAAAGATGAAAAATACAATTTTCAAAACCTATTGTTGGAAGTTTTCATGTATAGATGGTGTATTTTCTACAAGACCCAAGCATTCTTACGTGGTGGGCTAAACAAAAGCGTAGAAGTGAATACATGAACAAGATTTAAAAAAATGACGAGAACATATTAACAAAGACATATTTAAATTTAGATGGATACTTACTCCCTATAAAAGAAGACCAAGGGTGGCAGAAAAAAAGACATAAATATATATAAGAAAACACTTTATATACAAATGATACTAATCTTTCTCATTTCTCTTTCTTCATGGGGAAGAAGGAGATCATCAATTGGAAGCCTACAAAATAGTTTGATGCTTTTATTTTTAAGTGCCATTAATGGTTCGATGTTTTTTTAAACATACCTTCATCATTGTGCACGCATATTCCTTCTAACCGAAAGATTGCAACACTAGTTTATTTATGTAATACAAACTCACAATAAAAGCATATCCCCCGCGACTTTATTAAAGATGAAAATAAAGTTTTCGAAACCAATGGTTGGAAGTTTTCATATAAAGGTGGAATCATTTCTACAACACTCAAGCATTCTAACGTGGTGAACTAAACCGAAGCGTAGAAGTCTAAAAATGAACAAGATTATGGAAAATGACAAGAACATGTGACAAAAATATATTTGAATTTAGATGGATACTTACGTTCTATGAACAAAGGACAAGGGGGAAGGAAGAAACATACAGATGACATTAGATTACACTTCATATACAAATGATACTCATCTTTTTCCTTTCTCTTTCTTCATGGAAAAAAAGGAGATAATCAATTGGAACCTAACAAATAGTTTTATGCTTTTATTTTTAGTGGCATTTCTGGTTACAATGTTTTTGGAGAGATACCTTCATCATTGTGCACGCATATTCTTTCTTACCGAAATAATGCAACAGTAGTTCATTTAAGTAAGACAAACATATAATATAAGCATAGAATCCGTGACTTTATTAAAGATGAAAAATACGATATTCGAAACCTTATCGTTTTAATTTATCATGTATAGGTGTCATAATTTCTACAACACCAAAGCATTCTTACGTGGTGGGCTAAACAAAAGCGTTGAAGTGAATACATGAACAAGATTTAGAAAAATGACGATAACATATAAACAAAGACATATTTAAATTTAGATGGATACTTACTCCCTATGAAAAAAGACCAAGGGTGGCAGAGAAAAGACATAAATATATATTAGAAAACACTTTATATACAAATGATACTCATCTTTCTCATTTTTCTTTCTTCATGGGGAAGAAGGAGATCATCAATTGAAAGCCCAAACAAAATAGTTGTATGCTTTTATTTTTAAGTGCCATCAATGGTTCGATGTTTTTTTAAACATACCTTCATCATTGTGCACGCATATTCCTTCTTACCGAAAGATTGCAACACTAGTTCATTTAAGTAAGACAAACACACAATATAAGCATAGAATCCGTTACTTTATTAAAGATGAAAAATACAATTTTCGAAACCTATTGTTGGAACTTTTCATGTATAGATGGTGTACTTTCTACAAGACCCAAGCATTCTTACGTGGTGGGCTAAACAAAAGCGTAGAAGTGAATACATGAACAAGATTTAAAAAAATGACGAGAACATATTAACAAAGACATATTTAAATTTAGATGGATACTTACTCCCTATAAAAGAAGACCAAGGGTGGCAGAAAAAAAGACATAAATATATATAAGAAAACATTTTTTATACGAATGATACTAATCTTTCTCATTTCTCTTTCTTCATGGGGAAGAAGGAGATCATCAATTGGAAGCCTACAAAATAGTTTGATGCTTTTATTTTTAAGTGCCATTAATGGTTCGATGTTTTTTTAAACATACCTTCATCATTGTGCACGCATATTCCTTCTAACCGAAAGATTGCAACACTAGTTTATTTATGTAATACAAACTCACAATAAAAGCATATCCCCCGCGACTTTATTAAAGATGAAAATAAAGTTTTCGAAACCAATGGTTGGAAGTTTTCATATAAAGGTGGAATCATTTCTACAACACTCAAGCATTCTAACGTGGTGAACTAAACCAAAGCGTAGAAGTCTAAAAATGAACAAGATTATGGAAAATGACAAGAACATGTGACAAAAATATATTTGAATTTAGATGGATACTTACGTTCTATGAACAAAGGACAAGGGGGAAGGAAGAAACATACAGATGACATTAGATTACACTTCATATACAAATGATACTCATCTTTTTCCTTTCTCTTTCTTCATGGAAAAAAAGGAGATAATCAATTGGAACCTAACAAATAGTTTTATGCTTTTATTTTTAGTGGCATTTCTGGTTACAATGTTTTTGGAGAGATACCTTCATCATTGTGCACGCATATTCTTTCTTACCGAAATAATGCAACAGTAGTTCATTTAAGTAAGACAAACATATAATATAAGCATAGAATCCGTGACTTTATTAAAGATGAAAAATACAATATTCGAAACCTATCGTTTTAAGTAATGTGTATAGTAGTATAATTTCTACAACACCAAAGCATTTTTCATGGTGGGTTAAACCAAAGCGTAGAAGTGAATACATGAACAAGATTAAGAAAAATGACCAGAACATCAAACAAAAATATATTTAAATTTAGATGGATACTTACGTTCTATAAACAAAGGACAAGGGGAATGGAAGAAACATACAGATTACATTAGATTACACTTGATATACAAATGATACTCATCTTTTTAATTTCTCTTTCTTCATGGTTAAGAAGGAGATCATCAATTGGAAGCCTAACAAATAGTTTTATGCTTTTATTTTTAAGTGCCATTAATGGTTCGATGTTTTTTTAAACATACCTTCATCATTGTGCACGCATATTCCTTCTAACCGAAAGATTGCAACACTAGTTTATTTATGTAATACAAACTCACAATAAAAGCATATCCCCCGCGACTTTATTAAAGATGAAAATAAAGTTTTCGAAACCAATGGTTGGAAGTTTTCATATAAAGGTGGAATCATTTCTACAACACTCAAGCATTCTAACGTGGTGAACTAAACCAAAGCGTAGAAGTCTAAAAATGAACAAGATTATGGAAAATGACAAGAACATGTGACAAAAATATATTTGAATTTAGATGGATACTTACGTTCTATGAACAAAGGACAAGGGGGAAGGAAGAAACATACAGATGACATTAGATTACACTTAATTTACAAATGATACTCATCTTTTTCATTTCTCTTTCATCATAGGGATGAAGGAGATCATCAATTTGAAACCTAAAGATAGTTTTATGCTTTGATTTTTTAGTGCCATTTACTGTTCGATGGTTTTGGAAACATAATTTCATGATTGTGCATGCATATTCCTTCTTACCAAAGGATTACAACACTAGTTCATTTAAGTAATACAAACACACAATATAAGCATATAATCCGTGACTTTATTAAAGATGAACAAATAAAATTTTCGAAACCTAATGTTAGAAGTTTTCATGTTTAGGTGGTGTACTTTCTACAAGACCCAAGCTTTCTTACGTGGTGGGCTAAACAAAAGCGTAGAAGTGAATACATGAACAAGATTAAGAAAAATGACCAGAACATCAAACAAAAATACATTTAAATTTAGATGGATACTTACGTTCTATAAACAAAGGACAAGGGGAATGGAAAAAATACAGATGACATTAGATTACACTTTATATATATATGATAAACATCTTTTTCGTTTCTCTTTCTTCAAGGGGAAGAAGGAGATCATTAATTGGAAGCCTAAAAAATAGTTGTATGCTTTTATTTTTTAGTGCCATTCATGGTTCGATGGTTTTGGAAACATATCTTCATGATTGTGCATGCATATCCCTTCTAACCGAAAGATTGCAACACTAGTTCATTTATGTAATACAAACTCACAATAAAAGCATTTCCCCCGCGACTTTATTAAAGATGAAAATAAAGTTTTCGAAACCAATGGCTGGAAGTTTTCATATAAAGGTGGAATCATTTCTACAACACTCAAGCATTCTAACGTGGTGAACTAAACCAAAGCGTAGAAGTCTAAAAATGAACAAGATTATGGAAAATGACAAGAACATGTGACAAAAATATATTTGAATTTAGATGGATACTTACGTTCTATGAACAAAGGACAAGGGGGAAGGAAGAAACATACAGATGACATTAGATTACACTTCATATACAAATGATACTCATCTTTTTCCTTTCTCTTTCTTCATGGAAAAAAAGGAGATAATCAATTGGAACCTAACAAATAGTTTTATGCTTTTATTTTTAGTGGCATTTCTGGTTACAATGTTTTTGGAGAGATACCTTCATCATTGTGCACGCATATTCTTTCTTACCGAAATAATGCAACAGTAGTTCATTTAAGTAAGACAAACATATAATATAAGCATAGAATCCGTGACTTTATTAAAGATGAAAAATACAATATTCGAAACCTATCGTTTTATTAGTAATGTGTATAGTAGTATAATTTCTACAACACCAAAGCATTTTTCATGGTGGGTTAAACCAAAGCGTAGAAGTGAATACATGAACAAGATTAAGAAAAATGACCAGAACATCAAACAAAAATATATTTAAATTTAGATGGATACTTACGAACTATAAACAAAGGACAAGGGGAATGGAAGAAACATACAGATTACATTAGATTACACTTGATATACAAATGATACTCATCTTTTTAATTTCTTTTTCTTCATGGTTAAGAAGGAGATCATCAATTGGAAGCCTAACAAATAGTTTTATGCTTTTATTTTTAAGTGCCATTAATGGTTCGATGTTTTTTTAAACATACCTTCATCATTGTGCACGCATATTCCTTCTAACCGAAAGATTGCAACACTAGTTTATTTATGTAATACAAACTCACAATAAAAGCATATCCCCCGCGACTTTATTAAAGATGAAAATAAAGTTTTCGAAACCAATGGTTGGAAGTTTTCATATAAAGGTGGAATCATTTCTACAACACTCAAGCATTCTAACGTGGTGAACTAAACCAAAGCGTAGAAGTCTAAAAATGAACAAGATTATGGAAAATGACAAGAACATGTGACAAAAATATATTTGAATTTAGATGGATACTTACCATCTATGGACAAAGGACAAGGGGCCAGGAAAAAATGCAGATGAAATTAGATTACACTTAATTTACAAATGATACTCATCTTTTTCATTTCTCTTTCATCATAGGGATGAAGGAGATCATCAATTTGAAACCTAAAGATAGTTTTATGCTTTGATTTTTTAGTGCCATTTACTGTTCGATGGTTTTGGAAACATAATTTCATGATTGTGCATGCATATTCCTTCTTACCAAAGGATTACAACACTAGTTCATTTAAGTAATACAAACACACAATATAAGCATATAATCCGTGACTTTATTAAAGATGAACAAATAAACTTTTCGAAACCTAATGTTAGAAGTTTTCATGTTTAGGTGGTGTACTTTCTACAAGACCCAAGCTTTCTTACGTGGTGGGCTAAACAAAAGCGTAGAAGTGAATACATGAACAAGATTAAGAAAAATGACCAGAACATCAAACAAAAATACATTTAAATTTAGATGGATACTTACGTTCTATAAACAAAGGACAAGGGGAATGGAAAAAATACAGATGACATTAGATTACACTTTATATATATATGATATCAATCTTTTTCGTTTCTCTTTCTTCAAGGGGAAGAAGGAGATCATTAATTGGAAGCCTAAAAAATAGTTGTATGCTTTTATTTTTTAGTGCCATTCATGGTTCGATGGTTTTGGAAACATATCTTCATGATTGTGCATGCATATCCCTTCTAACCGAAAGATTGCAACACTAGTTCATTTATGTAATACAAACTCACAATAAAAGCATTTCCCCCGCGACTTTATTAAAGATGAAAATAAAGTTTTCGAAACCAATGGCTGGAAGTTTTCATATAAAGGTGGAATCATTTCTACAACACTCAAGCATTCTAACGTGGTGAACTAAACCAAAGCGTAGAAGTCTAAAAATGAACAAGATTATGGAAAATGACAAGAACATGTGACAAAAATATATTTGAATTTAGATGGATACTTACGTTCTATGAACAAAGGACAAGGGGGAAGGAAGAAACATACAGATGACATTAGATTACACTTTACATAAAAATAATACTCATCTTTTTCCTTTCTCTTTCTTCATGGAAAAAAGGAGATAATCAATTGGAACCTAACAAATAGTTTTATGCTTTTATTTTTAGTGGCATTTCTGGTTACAATGGTTTTGGAGAGATACCTTCATCATTGTGCACGCATATCCCTTCTTACCAAAGGATTACAAGACTAGTTCATTTAAGTAAGACAAACACACAATATAAGCAAAGAATCTGTGACTTTATTAAAGATGAAAAAATAGAATTTTCGAAACCTATTGTTCGAAGTTTTCATATATAGGTGGAATCATTTCTACACTTCTCATGCATTCTAACGTGGTGAGCTGAACCGAAGCGTCGAAGTCTAGACATGAACAAAATTATGAAAAATGACCAGAACATGTGACAAAAATATATATGAATTTAGATGGATACTTACCCCCTATGAACAAAGGACAAGGGGAAAGGAAAAAAACATACAAATGACATTAGATTACACTTGATATACAAATGATACTCATCTTTTTAATTTCTTTTTCTTCATGGTTAAGAAGGAGATCATCAATTGGAAGCCTAAAAAATAGTTTTATGTTTTTGTTTTTGTTGTGCCATTCATGGTTCGATGGTTTCGGAGACTACCTTCATCATTGTGCAAGCATATTTCTTCTTACCGAAAGATTGCAACAATAGTTCGTTTAAGTTAGACAAACACACAATATTATGCTAGGAGTCTACTGGGCCAGCGCCAGTTGGTGCCAGTTTGCGCCAATGCAATTTACTGTGGCGCCTAGTGTCGCCAAAAAGGTGCCTAGTGGCATGAAGTGGCTCAAACTGCCTCCCAACTGGCTCGTGGTGGCCCGTAACGGCACCACATTTGAATGTGGAGGCAAAACAAAATCAAAATGTTTGACATTTTCGTCGCGCCACTTGCATCGAGCAATCAGCGCCAAGTGTCCGCCAAGTGGCACCAAATGGCGCGAACATATCGCCCTTTGGCGCAAACAATCCGCCTATTGGAATCCACTGGAATGTCATGGCGCGCACAAAGTTGCGCCAATGAGATTTCGCGCCACATGGCGCCACTCGGTGCCAAGTTGCACACCAAATGTACAGTGGCGCGAGCCAAACGGCACCCGATTGGTGACTACTTCGCGCCAAATGCCACCTGGTTGCCCGCCGTTCGGCGCCACTTGCCGCCTATTAAAATTGTAAATATTTAGTAGAGGTGTTGTTCATACAGCAGCTGAGGAGGGTCTCAACCAGGTAGCCGATGGCCGGTATTTATATAGTCGGCAAGAAGCGCCAAGCGGCGGCAAGTTAAAACCAATTTGGCGACCTTTGGCACAAACTAATCACCAAGTGGCGCAAAGTAGCCGTCTATTGGCGCGAATGGCGCCAACAGGGTGAATTTTGGAATCAAATGGCTGTGTAAGGGCGCGAACTGGCGCAAACTGGCGCAACATTTTGGAGCAAGCCGGGTGGCATTTGGCGCACGCCATATGGCACCCAGTTTATTCCACTTGGCTACACATGCCGAGCGGACATTAATTCGGCGCCACAGCGAGCCACTACGCGCCAATCACATAATCTTTGACGCGAACTGGCACCTACTGGCGCTGGCCCAGTGGACTCCTAGCATAAGCATAGCATCCGTGACTTTATTAAAGATGAAAAATACAATTTTCGAAACGTATCGTTTTAAGTTATCATGTATAGGTGGTATAATTTCTACAACACCCAAGCATTCTTACGTGGTGGGCTAAACAAAAGCGTGGAAGTGAATACATGAACAAGATTTACAAAAATTACAAGAACATATAAAAAAAGACATATTTAAATTTCGATGGATACTTACGAACTATGAACAAAGGTCAAGGAGAAAGGAAAAATACAGATGACATTAGATTACACTTTATATGCAAATGATACTCATCTTTTTCATTTCTCTTTCTTCATGGGGAAGAAGGAGATTATCAATTGGAAGCCTAGACAAAATGTTAATGCTTTTATTTTGTAGTGCCATTTATGGTTCGATGGTTTTGAAAACATATCTTCATCATTGTGCATGCATATCCCTTTTTACCAAAGGATTACAACACTAGTTCATTTAAGTAAGACAAACACACAATATATAGCGTAGAATATGTGACTTTATTAAAGATGAAAAATATTTTTTTCGAAACCTATTGTTTGAAGTTTTCATATATAGGTGAAATCATTTCTACACTTCTCATGCATTCTAACGTGGTGAGCTGAACCAAAGCGTCGAAGTCTAGACATGAACAAAATTATGAAAAATGACAAGAACATGTGACAAAAATATATATGAATTTAGATGGATACTTACGTTCTATGAACAAAGGACAAGGAGAAAGGAAAAATATACAGATGACATTAGATTACACTTTATTTACAAATGATAGTCATCTTGTTCATTTCTCTTTCATCATGGGGATGAAGGAGATCATCAATTGGAAGCCTACAAAATTGTTTTATGATTATATTTTTATTGCGATTTATGGTTCGATGGTTTTGGAAACATATCTTCATCATTGTGCATGTATATCCCCTCTTACCGAAGGATTACAACACTAGTTCATTTAAGTAAGACAAACACACAATATATAGCGTATAATATGTGACTTTTTTAAAGATGAACAAATAAAATGTTCGAAACATTTTGTTGGAAGTTTTCATGTATAGGTGGTATAATTTCTACAACACCCAAGCATTCTAACGTAATGAGCTGAACCAAAGCGTAGAAATCTAAACAATGACCACAACATGTGACAAAAATAAATATGAATTTAGATGGATACTTACGGGCTATGAACAAAAGACAAGGGGAAAGGAAAAGTGTACAGATGACATTAGATTACACTTTATTTACAAATGATACTCATCTTTTTCATTCTCTTTCATCATGGGGATGAAGGAGATTATCAATTTGAAGCCTAAAGATAGTTTTATGCTTTTATTTTTTAGTGCCATTCATGGTTCGATGGTTTTGGAAACATATCTTCATCATTGTGCATGCATATCCCTTTTTACCAAAGGATTACAACCCTAGTTCATTTAAGTAAGACAAACACACAATATATAGCGTAGAATATGTGACTTTATTAAAGATGAAAACTAAATTTTTCGAAACTTATTGTTTGAAGTTTTCATATAAAGGTGAAATCATTTCTACAACACTCAAGCATTTTAACGTGGTGAGCTGAACTAAAGCGTAGAAGTCTATACATGAACAAGATTATGATAAATGACCAGAACATGTGACACAAATATATATGAATTTAGATGGATACTTACGATCTATGGACAAAGGACAAGGGGACAGGAAAAAATGCAGATGAAATTAGATTACACTTTATTTACAAAATGATACTCACCTTTTTCATTTCTCTTTCATCATAGGGATGAAGGAGATCATCAATTTGAAACCTAAAGATAGTTTCATGCTTTTATTTGTTAGTGCCATTCATGGTTCGATGGTTTAGGAAACATATCTTCATGATTGTGCATGCATATCCCTTCTTACCAAAGGATTACAAGACTAGTTCATTTAAGTAAGACAAACACACAATATAAGCATAGAATCTGTGACTTTATTAAAGATGAAAAATAACATTTTCGTAACCAATGGTTTGAAGTTATCATATATAAGTGGAATCATTTCTACAACACTCAAGAATTCCAACGTGGTGAGCTGAACCAAAGCGAAGAAGTCTAAACATGAACAAGATTATGAAAAATGACCAGACATGTGACAATAATATATATGATTTTAGATGGATACTTACTTTCTATGAACAAAGGACAAGGGGAAAGGAAACACATACAGTTGACAATAGATTACACTTCATATACAAATGATACTCATCTTTTTCATTTATCTTTCTTCACGGGAAAGAAGAAGATTATCAATTGGAAGCCTAGAAAATAGTTTAATGCTTTTAGTTTGTAGTGCCATTTATGGTTCGATGGTTTTGGAAACTTATCTTGATCATTGTGCTTGCATATCCTATATTACCGAAGGATTACAACACTAGTTTATTTAAGTAAGACAAACAACAAAATATAAGCATAAAATCTGTGACTTTATTAAAGGAAACAAAATGATATTAGATTACAGTTTATATACAAATAATACTCATCTTTCTCATTTCTTTTTATTCATGGGCAAGAAGGAGATCAACAGCTGTAAGCCTTACGGTCAATTTTCAGGCCTTTATTTTTAAGTAACATTTATGGATAGAATGGTTTAGGAAACATATCTTTGTTTTAGGAAAACAAATATCCATTCTCAATGATGGGTTACAACAGCTGCTTTTAATAGTAAGAAAGACATATAAAATAAAATAAAATCCATGACTTTATGAAAAGATTTAAAATGAAATTTCAAAATCAATGCTAAAAAAATATCATAGATAGGTGATGTCCAAAACACCCATCTATTCTATTTTTGTAAGCTTAATAAAAAGCTCAGAAATGAATAATAGATACAAATTCGGAAAGACGACCTCAATATATAAAGATGTTATAATTAATTTTAGATTGATACTTACCACCTATGGAAGAAGCCAAAGGGTGGCAGAAAAAGACATACATATATATTAGAAAACACTTTATATACAAATGATACTCATCCTTTTCATTTCTCTTTCATCATGGGGAAGAAGGAGATAATCAATTTGAAGCCTTAACAATAGTTTTATGCTTTTATTTTGTAGTGCCATTTATGGTTCAAAGGTTTTGAAAACATATCTTCATCTGTGTAAATGCATATCCCTTCTTACCAACGGATTACAAGACTAGTTCGTTTAAGTAATACAAACACACAATATAAGCATAGAATCCATGACTTTATTAAATATGAAAAATAAAATATTCGAAACCTATCGTTTCAATTTATCATGTATATGTGGTATATTTTCTACGACACCCAAGCATTCCTACGTGGTGGGCTAAACTAAAGCGTAGAAGTGAATACATGAACAAGATTTTTTTAAATGACAAGAAAATATAAACAAAGACATATTTAATTTTAGATGGATACTTACGGACTATGAACAAAGGACAAGGGGGCAGGGACAAAGAAGATGACATTAGATTACACTTTATATACAAATGATAATACATTTTTTAATTTCTCTTTCTTTATGTGAAAGAAGGAGATTATTAATTGGAAGCCTAGAAAATAGTTCAATGCTTTTATTTTGTAGTGCCATTTATTGTTCGATGGTTTTGAAAACATGTCTTCATCATTGTGCATGCATATCCTTTCTTACCGAAGGATTACAACACTAGTTTATTTAAAGTAAGACAATCCAACAATATAAGCATAGAATATGTGACTTTATTACAGATGAAAAAGTAAATTTTCGAAACCAATGGTTGGAAGTTTTTATGTTTAGGTGGTATAATTTCTACAACACCCAGGCATTCTTACGTGGTGGGTTAAACTAAAGCGTAGAAGTGAATACATGAATAAGATTTTTTTAAATGACCAGAAAATGTGACAAAAATATATATGAATTTGAATGGATACTTACATTCTATTAAAAAAAGACAAGGGGGAAGGAACAAACATACAGATGACATTAGATTACACTTTATATACAAATAATACTCATCTTTTTCATTTCTTTTTCTTTATGGGGAAGAAGGAGATTATTAATTGGAAGCGTAGAAAATAGTTTTATGCTTATATTTTTAGTGCCATTTATGGTTCGATGGTTTTGAAAACATATCTTCAACATTGTACATGCATATTCCTTCTTACAAACGGATTACAACACTAGTTCATTTAAAGTAAGACAATCAAACAATATAAGCATAGAATATGTGACTTCATTACAGATGAAAAATTAAATTTTCGAAACCAATGGTTGGAAGTTTTCATATAAAGGTGGAATCATTTCTATAACAATCAAGTATTCTAATTTGGTGGGCTGAACCAAAGCGTAGAATTAAATACATGAACAAGATTCTGAAAAATTATCAGAACGTGTAACAAAGATTAATTGGATTTTTTTTTAATACTTACCTCCTATGGAAAAAGACCAAGGGCAGAGGAAAAATTAGATAAATATATATTAGAAAACACGTTATATACAAATAATACTCTTTTTTCATTTCTCTTTCTTTATGGGGAATAGGGAGATCATCAATTGGAAGCCTAAGAGATAATTGTCATGCCTTTATTTGTTAATGGCATTTATGGTTAGAATGGTTTTGGAAACATACCTTCATCATTGTGCACGCATATCCTTTCTTACCGAAAGATTGCAACACTAGTTCATTTAAGTAAGACAAACACATAATATAAGCATAGAATACGTGACTTTATTAAAAATGAAAAATAAAATTTTCGAAACCTATTGTTTTAAGTTTTCATGTATAGGTGGTATAATTTCTACAACACCCAAGCTTTCTAACGGGATAAGCTAAACAAAAGCGTAAAAGTGAATACATGAACAAGGTTCTGAAAAATGACCAGAACATATGACAAAGATATATTTGAAATTAGATGTATACTTACGTTCTATGATCAAAGGACAAGTGAAAAGGAAAACAAATACAGATGACATTAGATTACACTTTATATACAAGTGATACTCATCTTTTTCATTTCTCTTTCTTCACCGGGAGGAAGGAGATTATCAATTGAAAGCCTATAAAATAGTTTAATGCTTTTATTTTGTAGTGCCATTTATAGTTCGATGGTTTTTGAAAACATATCTTCATCATTGTGCATGCATATCCTTTCTTACCGAAGGATTACAACACTAGTTCATTTAAGTAAGACAAACAAACAATATAAGCATAGAATCTGTGACTTTAATAAAGATGAACAATTAAATTTTCGAAACCTATTGTTTTAAGTTATCATGTATAGATGGTATAATTTCTACAACACCCAAGCATTCTAACGGGATAAGCTGAACAAAAGCGTAGAAGTGAATACATGTACAAGATTCTGAAAAATTACCAGAAAGTGTAACAAAGGTTAATAATTTGAAATTGTTTGAATACTTACCTCCTATGAAAAAAGACCAAGGACAGAGGAAAAACTAGATAAATATATATTAGAAAACACTTTATATACAAATGATACTCATCTTTTTCATTTCTCTTTCTTTATGGGGAATAGGGAGATCATCAATTGGAAGCCTACGAAGTAATTGTCATGCCTTAATTTGTTAGTGGCATTTATGGTTAGAATGGTTTTGGAAACATACCTTCATTATTGTGCACGCATATTGTTTCTTACCGAAATATTCCAACACTAGTTCATTTAAGTAAGACAAACACATAATATAAGCATAGAATACGTGACTTTATTAAAGATGAAAAATGCAATTTTCGAAACCTATTGTTTTAAGTTATCATGTATAGGTGGTATAATTTCTACAACACCCAATCATTCTAACGGGATAAGCTAAACAAAAGCGTAAAAGTGAATACATGAAGAAGATTCTGAAAAATGACCAGAACATATAGAAAAGATCTATTTGAATTTAGATGGATACTTACGTTCTATGATCAAAGGACAAGTGAAAAGGAAAACAAATACAGATGACATTAGATTACACTTTATATACAAGTGATACTCATCTTTTTCATTTCTCTTTCTTCACGGGGAGGAAGGAGATTATCAATTGAAAGCCTAGAAAATATTTTAATGCTTTTATTTTGTAGTGCCATTTATAGTTCGATGGTTTTTGAAAACATATCTTCATCATTGTGCATGCATATCCTTTCTTACCGAAGGATTACTACACTAGTTCATTTAATTAAGACAAACAAACAATATAAGCATAGAATCTGTGACTTTAATAAAGATTAAAAATTAAATTTTGGAAACCTATCGTTTTAAGTTATCATGTATAGGTGGTATAGTTTCTACAACACCCAGACATTCTTACGTGGTGGGCTAAAACAAAAGCGTAGAAGTTAATACATAAACAAGATTCAAAACAATGATCAGAACATATAAACAAAGACATATTTAAATTTAGATGGATACTTACGTTCTATGATCAAAGGACAAGTGAAAAGGAAAACAAATACAGATGACTTTAGATTACACTTTAAATACAAATTATACTCATCTTTTTCATTTCTCTTTCTTCATGGGGAAGAAGGAGATTATCAATTGGAAGCCTAGAAAATAGTTGTATGCTTTTATTTTGTAGTGCCATTTATAGTTCGATGGTTTTGAAAACATATCTTCATCATTGTGCACGCATATCCTTTCTTACCGAAAGATTGCAACACTAGTTCATTTAAGTAAGACAAACACATAATATAAGCATAGAATACGTGACTTTATTAAAAATGAAAAATAAAATTTTCGAAACCTATTGTTTTAAGTTTTCATGTATAGGTGGTATAATTTCTACAACACCCAAGCTTTCTAACGGGATAAGCTAAACAAAAGCGTAAAAGTGAATACATGAACAAGGTTCTGAAAAATGACCAGAACATATGACAAAGATATATTTGAAATTAGATGGATACTTACGTTCTATGATCAAAGGACAAGTGAAAAGGAAAACAAATACAGATGACATTAGATTACACTTTATATACAAGTGATACTCATCTTTTTCATTTCTCTTTCTTCACGGGGAGGAAGGAGATTATCAATTGAAAGCCTATAAAATAGTTTAATGCTTTTATTTTGTAGTGCCATTTATAGTTCGATGGTTTTTGAAAACATATCTTCATCATTGTGCATGCATATCCTTTCTTACCGAAGGATTACAACACTAGTTCATTTAAGTAAGACAAACAAACAATATAAGCATAGAATCTGTGACTTTAATAAAGATGAACAATTAAATTTTCGAAACCTATTGTTTTAAGTTATCATGTATAGATGGCATAATTTCTACAACACCCAAGCATTCTAACGGGATAAGCTGAACAAAAGCGTAGAAGTGAATACATGTACAAGATTCTGAAAAATTACCAGAAAGTGTAACAAAGGTTAATAATTTGAAATTGTTTGAATACTTACCTCCTATGAAAAAAGACCAAGGGCAGAGGAAAAAATAGATAAATATATATTAGAAAACACTTTATATACAAATGATACTCATCTTTTTCATTTCTCTTTCTTTATGGGGAATAGGGAGATCATCAATTGGAAGCCTATAGTCCTGTAGAAGTTTTTCAGACCCGGAAAAGTTGTTAAGTACAAGGTTTTGTTGTTGATTCGTGTTCTAGATGGGTATTGAAGTAAATTCAGCTTGGTTGCCAGCTTGGCAACCTTGGGCAACTTTTTTAATAGCCATATTAGCATAATCATCTAATTAACATAATGTGCAATATGTAATAATGTTGCTAATCTCAATCCAGGAAGCCTGAAAACATGGATAACACGACTTTTTAAGAGTTCTCTATGACAAGGAATTCATTTATGACACCAATTTTTATTTTTAAGTAATACAATAGTCTTAAATATCATAATTAGCATAATATGTACAATATATGGACTCCATTGTCATTGTTTATCTATAAAACCTAAGAATGGTGCAATACGACATTGTAAATCACTTTTGAAAGATTAATCATTAATTCATGAGAAGATATTCTATGTATATGTAGTATAATTAGCATAATTAGCATAATAATCTAATTAGCATATATTATGTGCAATATGTAATAATGTTGCTAATCTCAATCCAGGCAGCCTGAAAACATGGATAATACGACTTTTCATGGGTTTGCTATGACGAGGAATTCATTTATGACACCAGTTTTTTATTCCAAGTAATGCAATTGTCTTAAATAGCACAATGAGCATTAATGAGCTAATAAGCATGTGTACAATATATGGACTTCATTTTCATTGTTTATCTATAAAGCCTACAAATGGTGCAATATGCAACATTGTAAATCACTTTTGAAAGACTAATTATTAATTCATGAGAATATATTCCATGTAGATGTAGTATAATTAGCCTAATTAGCATATATTATGTGCAATATGTAATAACGTTGCTAATCTTAATCCAGGAAGCCTGAAAACATGGATAATATGAATTTTCCAGGAATTCTGCCACCAGCTTGAGCAACGTCGGGCTTGTACTCTCAATGGTTCTGGCTTTGGTAAACATAGACAGATCATAGTTCGCACTGTTGTATTCAACATCCCTGGCCTATGTACGTACCTGTCTCACCACTTCATCAATTCCATCATTATCATCTGCTTTAACCATCTTCAGTGTGTTTCCGACAGTCTCTCTAAATACAATGACTGAAGCCCAACCATCAATGCGTATGATGACCCCGTCATTTCCTAGACATTTCATGAGGTTCAACAACATTGCCTTAAGACCAAGATAACCACCACAATGGACATACAATTTCTGAAGCTAAATAAAGTCCCAAATAATTGATATTCTACATAATATGCTAATTAGGCATATTATTACAATAATTACATATAAAGCCAATTGCATTACTTAAAAATAAAAACTGGTGTCACAATTGAATCCCTCGTCATGGAAAACCCCGGAAAAGTCATATTATCCATGTTTTCAGTCTTCCTGGATTAAGATTAGCAACATTATTACATACTGCACATATATGCTAATTAGATGATTATGCTAATTAGGCTAATTATACTACATATACATGGAATATTTTCTCATGAATTAATGATTACTCTTTCAAAAGTGATTTACAATGTTGCATTGCACCATTTTTAGGTTTTATAGATAAACAATGACAATGAAGTCCATATATTGTACATATTATGCTAATTATGCTATTTAAGACAAACGTATTACTTAAAAATAAAAATTGGTGTCATAAATGAATTCCTTGTCATATAACACCCTTGAAAAGTCGTATTATCCATGTTTTCGGGCTTCCTGGATTGAGATTAGCAACATTATTACATATTGCACATATGCTAATTAGATGAGTATGCTAATATGGCTATTAAAAAAGTTGCCCAAGGTTGCCAAGCTGGCAACCAAGCTGAATTTACTTCAATACCCATCTAGAACACAAATCAACAAAAAAAACTTGTACTTATCAACTTTTCCAGGTCATGTACATGGTATGTGGTACCGTCTACTGGACTACTACGAAGTAATTGTCATGCCTTAATTTGTTAGTGGCATTTATGGTTAGAATGGTTTTGGAAACATACCTTCATTATTGTGCACGCATATTGTTTCTTACCGAAATATTCCAACACTAGTTCATTTAAGTAAGACAAACACATAATATAAGCATAGAATACGTGACTTTATTAAAGATGAAAAATGCAATTTTCGAAACCTATTGTTTTAAGTTATCATGTATAGGTGGTATAATTTCTACAACACCCAATCATTCTAACGGGATAAGCTAAACAAAAGCGTAAAAGTGAATACATGAAGAAGATTCTGAAAAATGACCAGAACATATAGAAAAGATCTATTTGAATTTAGATGGATACTTACGTTCTATGATCAAAGGACAAGTGAAAAGGAAAACAAATACAGATGACATTAGATTACACTTTATATACAAGTGATACTCATCTTTTTCATTTCTCTTTCTTCACGGGGAGGAAGGAGATTATCAATTGAAAGCCTAGAAAATAGTTTAATGCTTTTATTTTGTAGTGCCATTTATAGTTCGATGGTTTTTGAAAACATATCTTCATCATTGTGCATGCATATCCTTTCTTACCGAAGGATTACTACACTAGTTCATTTAATTAAGACAAACAAACAATATAAGCATAGAATCTGTGACTTTAATAAAGATTAAAAATTAAATTTTGGAAACCTATCGTTTTAGGTTATCATGTATAGGTGGTATAGTTTCTACAACACCCAGACATTCTTACGTGGTGGGCTAAAACAAAAGCGTAGAAGTTAATACATAAACAAGATTCAAAACAATGATCAGAACATATAAACAAAGACATATTTAAATTTAGATGGATACTTACGTTCTATGATCAAAGGACAAGTGAAAAGGAAAACAAATACAGATGACTTTAGATTACACTTTAAATACAAATTATACTCATCTTTTTCATTTCTCTTTCTTCATGGGGAAGAAGGAGATTATCAATTGGAAGCCTAGAAAATAGTTGTATGCTTTTATTTTGTAGTGCCATTTATAGTTCGATGGTTTTGAAAACATATCTTCATCATTGTGCACGCATATCCTTTCTTACCGAAAGATTGCAACACTAGTTCATTTAAGTAAGACAAACACATAATATAAGCATAGAATACGTGACTTTATTAAAAATGAAAAATAAAATTTTCGAAACCTATTGTTTTAAGTTTTCATGTATAGGTGGTATAATTTCTACAACACCCAAGCTTTCTAACGGGATAAGCTAAACAAAAGCGTAAAAGTGAATACATGAACAAGGTTCTGAAAAATGACCAGAACATATGACAAAGATATATTTGAAATTAGATGGATACTTACGTTCTATGATCAAAGGACAAGTGAAAAGGAAAACAAATACAGATGACATTAGATTACACTTTATATACAAGTGATACTCATCTTTTTCATTTCTCTTTCTTCACGGGGAGGAAGGAGATTATCAATTGAAAGCCTATAAAATAGTTTAATGCTTTTATTTTGTAGTGCCATTTATAGTTCGATGGTTTTTGAAAACATATCTTCATCATTGTGCATGCATATCCTTTCTTACCGAAGGATTACAACACTAGTTCATTTAAGTAAGACAAACAAACAATATAAGCATAGAATCTGTGACTTTAATAAAGATGAACAATTAAATTTTCGAAACCTATTGTTTTAAGTTATCATGTATAGATGGTATAATTTCTACAACACCCAAGCATTCTAACGGGATAAGCTGAACAAAAGCGTAGAAGTGAATACATGTACAAGATTCTGAAAAATTACCAGAAAGTGTAACAAAGGTTAATAATTTGAAATTGTTTGAATACTTACCTCCTATGAAAAAAGACCAAGGGCAGAGGAAAAAATAGATAAATATATATTAGAAAACACTTTATATACAAATGATACTCATCTTTTTCATTTCTCTTTCTTTATGGGGAATAGGGAGATCATCAATTGGAAGCCTACGAAGTAATTGTCATGCCTTAATTTGTTAGTGGCATTTATGGTTAGAATGGTTTTGGAAACATACCTTCATTATTGTGCACGCATATTGTTTCTTACCGAAATATTCCAACACTAGTTCATTTAAGTAAGACAAACACATAATATAAGCATAGAATGCGTGACTTTATTAAAGATGAAAAATGCAATTTTCGAAACCTATTGTTTTAAGTTATCATGTATAGGTGGTATAATTTCTACAACACCCAATCATTCTAACGGGATAAGCTAAACAAAAGCGTAAAAGTGAATACATGAAGAAGATTCTGAAAAATGACCAGAACATATAGAAAAGATCTATTTGAATTTAGATGGATACTTACGTTCTATGATCAAAGGACAAGTGAAAAGGAAAACAAATACAGATGACATTAGATTACACTTTATATACAAGTGATACTCATCTTTTTCATTTCTCTTTCTTCACGGGGAGGAAGGAGATTATCAATTGAAAGCCTAGAAAATAGTTTAATGCTTTTATTTTGTAGTGCCATTTATAGTTCGATGGTTTTTGAAAACATATCTTCATCATTGTGCATGCATATCCTTTCTTACCGAAGGATTACTACACTAGTTCATTTAATTAAGACAAACAAACAATATAAGCATAGAATCTGTGACTTTAATAAAGATTAAAAATTAAATTTTGGAAACCTATCGTTTTAGGTTATCATGTATAGGTGGTATAGTTTCTACAACACCCAGACATTCTTACGTGGTGGGCTAAAACAAAAGCGTAGAAGTTAATACATAAACAAGATTCAAAACAATGATCAGAACATATAAACAAAGACATATTTAAATTTAGATGGATACTTACGTTCTATGATCAAAGGACAAGTGAAAAGGAAAACAAATACAGATGACTTTAGATTACACTTTAAATACAAATTATACTCATCTTTTTCATTTCTCTTTCTTCATGGGGAAGAAGGAGATTATCAATTGGAAGCCTAGAAAATAGTTGTATGCTTTTATTTTGTAGTGCCATTTATAGTTCGATGGTTTTGAAAACATATCTTCATCATTGTGCACGCATATCCTTTCTTACCGAAAGATTGCAACACTAGTTCATTTAAGTAAGACAAACACATAATATAAGCATAGAATACGTGACTTTATTAAAAATGAAAAATAAAATTTTCGAAACCTATTGTTTTAAGTTTTCATGTATAGGTGGTATAATTTCTACAACACCCAAGCTTTCTAACGGGATAAGCTAAACAAAAGCGTAAAAGTGAATACATGAACAAGGTTCTGAAAAATGACCAGAACATATGACAAAGATATATTTGAAATTAGATGGATACTTACGTTCTATGATCAAAGGACAAGTGAAAAGGAAAACAAATACAGATGACATTAGATTACACTTTATATACAAGTGATACTCATCTTTTTCATTTCTCTTTCTTCACGGGGAGGAAGGAGATTATCAATTGAAAGCCTATAAAATAGTTTAATGCTTTTATTTTGTAGTGCCATTTATAGTTCGATGGTTTTTGAAAACATATCTTCATCATTGTGCATGCATATCCTTTCTTACCGAAGGATTACAACACTAGTTCATTTAAGTAAGACAAACAAACAATATAAGCATAGAATCTGTGACTTTAATAAAGATGAACAATTAAATTTTCGAAACCTATTGTTTTAAGTTATCATGTATAGATGGTATAATTTCTACAACACCCAAGCATTCTAACGGGATAAGCTGAACAAAAGCGTAGAAGTGAATACATGTACAAGATTCTGAAAAATTACCAGAAAGTGTAACAAAGGTTAATAATTTGAAATTGTTTGAATACTTACCTCCTATGAAAAAAGACCAAGGGCAGAGGAAAAAATAGATAAATATATATTAGAAAACACTTTATATACAAATGATACTCATCTTTTTCATTTCTCTTTCTTTATGGGGAATAGGGAGATCATCAATTGGAAGCCTACGAAGTAATTGTCATGCCTTAATTTGTTAGTGGCATTTATGGTTAGAATGGTTTTGGAAACATACCTTCATTATTGTGCACGCATATTGTTTCTTACCGAAATATTCCAACACTAGTTCATTTAAGTAAGACAAACACATAATATAAGCATAGAATGCGTGACTTTATTAAAGATGAAAAATGCAATTTTCGAAACCTATTGTTTTAAGTTATCATGTATAGGTGGTATAATTTCTACAACACCCAATCATTCTAACGGGATAAGCTAAACAAAAGCGTAAAAGTGAATACATGAAGAAGATTCTGAAAAATGACCAGAACATATAGAAAAGATCTATTTGAATTTAGATGGATACTTACGTTCTATGATCAAAGGACAAGTGAAAAGGAAAACAAATACAGATGACATTAGATTACACTTTATATACAAGTGATACTCATCTTTTTCATTTCTCTTTCTTCACGGGGAGGAAGGAGATTATCAATTGAAAGCCTATAAAAAGTTTAATGCTTTTATTTTGTAGTGCCATTTATAGTTCGATGGTTTTTGAAAACATATCTTCATCATTGTGCATGCATATCCTTTCTTACCGAAGGATTACAACACTAGTTCATTTAAGTAAGACAAACAAACAATATAAGCATAGAATCTGTGACTTTAATAAAGATGAACAATTAAATTTTCGAAACCTATTGTTTTAAGTTATCATGTATAGATGGTATAATTTCTACAACACCCAAGCATTCTAACGGGATAAGCTGAACAAAAGCGTAGAAGTGAATACATGTACAAGATTCTGAAAAATTACCAGAAAGTGTAACAAAGGTTAATAATTTGAAATTGTTTGAATACTTACCTCCTATGAAAAAAGACCAAGGGCAGAGGAAAAAATAGATAAATATATATTAGAAAACACTTTATATACAAATGATACTCATCTTTTTCATTTCTCTTTCTTTATGGGGAATAGGGAGATCATCAATTGGAAGCCTACGAAGTAATTGTCATGCCTTAATTTGTTAGTGGCATTTATGGTTAGAATGGTTTTGGAAACATACCTTCATTATTGTGCACGCATATTGTTTCTTACCGAAATATTCCAACACTAGTTCATTTAAGTAAGACAAACACATAATATAAGCATAGAATACGTGACTTTATTAAAGATGAAAAATGCAATTTTCGAAACCTATTGTTTTAAGTTATCATGTATAGGTGGTATAATTTCTACAACACCCAATCATTCTAACGGGATAAGCTAAACAAAAGCGTAAAAGTGAATACATGAAGAAGATTCTGAAAAATGACCAGAACATATAGAAAAGATCTATTTGAATTTAGATGGATACTTACGTTCTATGATCAAAGGACAAGTGAAAAGGAAAACAAATACAGATGACATTAGATTACACTTTATATACAAGTGATACTCATCTTTTTCATTTCTCTTTCTTCACGGGGAGGAAGGAGATTATCAATTGAAAGCCTAGAAAATAGTTTAATGCTTTTATTTTGTAGTGCCATTTATAGTTCGATGGTTTTTAAAAACATATCTTCATCATTGTGCATGCATATCCTTTCTTACCGAAGGATTACTACACTAGTTCATTTAATTAAGACAAACAAACAATATAAGCATAGAATCTGTGACTTTAATAAAGATTAAAAATTAAATTTTGGAAACCTATCGTTTTAGGTTATCATGTATAGGTGGTATAGTTTCTACAACACCCAGACATTCTTACGTGGTGGGCTAAAACAAAAGCGTAGAAGTTAATACATAAACAAGATTCAAAACAATGATCAGAACATATAAACAAAGACATATTTAAATTTAGATGGATACTTACGTTCTATGATCAAAGGACAAGTGAAAAGGAAAACAAATACAGATGACTTTAGATTACACTTTAAATACAAATTATACTCATCTTTTTCATTTCTCTTTCTTCATGGGGAAGAAGGAGATTATCAATTGGAAGCCTAGAAAATAGTTGTATGCTTTTATTTTGTAGTGCCATTTATAGTTCGATGGTTTTGAAAACATATCTTCATCATTGTGCACGCATATCCTTTCTTACCGAAAGATTGCAACACTAGTTCATTTAAGTAAGACAAACACATAATATAAGCATAGAATACGTGACTTTATTAAAAATGAAAAATAAAATTTTCGAAACCTATTGTTTTAAGTTTTCATGTATAGGTGGTATAATTTCTACAACACCCAAGCTTTCTAACGGGATAAGCTAAACAAAAGCGTAAAAGTGAATACATGAACAAGGTTCTGAAAAATGACCAGAACATATGACAAAGATATATTTGAAATTAGATGGATACTTACGTTCTATGATCAAAGGACAAGTGAAAAGGAAAACAAATACAGATGACATTAGATTACACTTTATATACAAGTGATACTCATCTTTTTCATTTCTCTTTCTTCACGGGGAGGAAGGAGATTATCAATTGAAAGCCTATAAAATAGTTTAATGCTTTTATTTTGTAGTGCCATTTATAGTTCGATGGTTTTTGAAAACATATCTTCATCATTGTGCATGCATATCCTTTCTTACCGAAGGATTACAACACTAGTTCATTTAAGTAAGACAAACAAACAATATAAGCATAGAATCTGTGACTTTAATAAAGATGAACAATTAAATTTTCGAAACCTATTGTTTTAAGTTATCATGTATAGATGGTATAATTTCTACAACACCCAAGCATTCTAACGGGATAAGCTGAACAAAAGCGTAGAAGTGAATACATGTACAAGATTCTGAAAAATTACCAGAAAGTGTAACAAAGGTTAATAATTTGAAATTGTTTGAATACTTACCTCCTATGAAAAAAGACAAAGGGCAGAGGAAAAAATAGATAAATATATATTAGAAAACACTTTATATACAAATGATACTCATCTTTTTCATTTCTCTTTCTTTATGGGGAATAGGGAGATCATCAATTGGAAGCCTACGAAGTAATTGTCATGCCTTAATTTGTTAGTGGCATTTATGGTTAGAATGGTTTTGGAAACATAACTTCATTATTGTGCACGCATATTGTTTCTTACCGAAATATTCCAACACTAGTTCATTTAAGTAAGACAAACACATAATATAAGCATAGAATACGTGACTTTATTAAAGATGAAAAATGCAATTTTCGAAACCTATTGTTTTAAGTTATCATGTATAGGTGGTATAATTTCTACAACACCCAATCATTCTAACGGGATAAGCTAAACAAAAGCGTAAAAGTGAATACATGAAGAAGATTCTGAAAAATGACCAGAACATATAGAAAAGATCTATTTGAATTTAGATGGATACTTACGTTCTATGATCAAAGGACAAGTGAAAAGGAAAACAAATACAGATGACATTAGATTACACTTTATATACAAGTGATACTCATCTTTTTCATTTCTCTTTCTTCACGGGGAGGAAGGAGATTATCAATTGAAAGCCTATAAAATAGTTTAATGCTTTTATTTTGTAGTGCCATTTATAGTTCGATGGTTTTTGAAAACATATCTTCATCATTGTGCATGCATATCCTTTCTTACCGAAGGATTACAACACTAGTTCATTTAAGTAAGACAAACAAACAATATAAGCATAGAATCTGTGACTTTAATAAAGATGAACAATTACATTTTCGAAACCTATTGTTTTAAGTTATCATGTATAGATGGTATAATTTCTACAACACCCAAGCATTCTAACGGGATAAGCTGAACAAAAGCGTAGAAGTGAATACATGTACAAGATTCTGAAAAATTACCAGAAAGTGTAACAAAGGTTAATAATTTGAAATTGTTTGAATACTTACCTCCTATGAAAAAAGACCAAGGGCAGAGGAAAAAATAGATAAATATATATTAGAAAACACTTTATATACAAATGATACTCATCTTTTTCATTTCTCTTTCTTTATGGGGAATAGGGAGATCATCAATTGGAAGCCTACGAAGTAATTGTCATGCCTTAATTTGTTAGTGGCATTTATGGTTAGAATGGTTTTGGAAACATACCTTCATTATTGTGCACGCATATTGTTTCTTACCGAAATATTCCAACACTAGTTCATTTAAGTAAGACAAACACATAATATAAGCATAGAATACGTGACTTTATTAAAGATGAAAAATGCAATTTTCGAAACCTATTGTTTTAAGTTATCATGTATAGGTGGTATAATTTCTACAACACCCAATCATTCTAACGGGATAAGCTAAACAAAAGCGTAAAAGTGAATACATGAAGAAGATTCTGAAAAATGACCAGAACATATAGAAAAGATCTATTTGAATTTAGATGGATACTTACGTTCTATGATCAAAGGACAAGTGAAAAGGAAAACAAATACAGATGACATTAGATTACACTTTATATACAAGTGATACTCATCTTTTTCATTTCTCTTTCTTCACGGGGAGGAAGGAGATTATCAATTGAAAGCCTATAAAATAGTTTAATGCTTTTATTTTGTAGTGCCATTTATAGTTCGATGGTTTTTGAAAACATATCTTCATCATTGTGCATGCATATCCTTTCTTACCGAAGGATTACAACACTAGTTCATTTAAGTAAGACAAACAAACAATATAAGCATAGAATCTGTGACTTTAATAAAGATGAACAATTAAATTTTCGAAACCTATTGTTTTAAGTTATCATGTATAGATGGTATAATTTCTACAACACCCAAGCATTCTAACGGGATAAGCTGAACAAAAGCGTAGAAGTGAATACATGTACAAGATTCTGAAAAATTACCAGAAAGTGTAACAAAGGTTAATAATTTGAAATTGTTTGAATACTTACCTCCTATGAAAAAAGACCAAGGGCAGAGGAAAAAATAGATAAATATATATTAGAAAACACTTTATATACAAATGATACTCATCTTTTTCATTTCTCTTTCTTTATGGGGAATAGGGAGATCATCAATTGGAAGCCTACGAAGTAATTGTCATGCCTTAATTTGTTAGTGGCATTTATGGTTAGAATGGTTTTGGAAACATACCTTCATTATTGTGCACGCATATTGTTTCTTACCGAAATATTCCAACACTAGTTCATTTAAGTAAGACAAACACATAATATAAGCATAGAATACGTGACTTTATTAAAAATGAAAAATAAAATTTTCGAAACCTATTGTTTTAAGTTATCATGTATAGGTGGTATAATTTCTACAACACCCAATCATTCTAACGGGATAAGCTAAACAAAAGCGTAAAAGTGAATACATGAAGAAGATTCTGAAAAATGACCAGAACATATAGAAAAGATCTATTTGAATTTAGATGGATACTTACGTTCTATGATCAAAGGACAAGTGAAAAGGAAAACAAATACAGATGACATTAGATTACACTTTATATACAAGTGATACTCATCTTTTTCATTTCTCTTTCTTCACGGGGAGGAAGGAGTTTATCAATTGAAAGCCTAGAAAATAGTTTAATGCTTTTATTTTGTAGTGCCATTTATAGTTCGATGGTTTTTGAAAACATATCTTCATCATTGTGCATGCATATCCTTTCTTACCGAAGGATTACTACACTAGTTCATTTAATTAAGACAAACAAACAATATAAGCATAGAATCTGTGACTTTAATAAAGATTAAAAATTAAATTTTGGAAACCTATCGTTTTAAGTTATCATGTATAGGTGGTATAGTTTCTACAACACCCAGACATTCTTACGTGGTGGGCTAAAACAAAAGCGTAGAAGTTAATACATAAACAAGATTCAAAACAATGATCAGAACATATAAACAAAGACATATTTAAATTTAGATGGATACTTACGTTCTATGATCAAAGGACAAGTGAAAAGGAAAACAAATACAGATGACTTTAGATTACACTTTAAATACAAATTATACTCATCTTTTTCATTTCTCTTTCTTCATGGGGAAGAAGGAGATTATCAATTGGAAGCCTAGAAAATAGTTGTATGCTTTTATTTTGTAGTGCCATTTATAGTTCGATGGTTTTGAAAACATATCTTCATCATTGTGCATGCATATCCTTTCTTACCGAAGGATTACAACACTAGTTCATTTAAGTAAGAAAAACACACAATATATAGCGTAGATATGTGACTTTTTTAAAGATGAAAAATAAAATGTTCGAAACATTTTGTTGGAAGTTTTCATGTATAGGTGGTATAATTTCTACAACACCCCAGCATTCTTACGTGGTGGGCTAAACAAAAGCGTAGAAGTCAATACATGAACAAGATTTAGAAAAATTACCAGAATATATTAAAAAAAACATATTTAAATTTAGATGGATACTTACCGTCTATGAACAAACGACAAGGGGGCAGGGACAAAAAAGATGACATTAGATTACACTTTATTTACAAATGATACTCATCTTTTTCATTCTCTTTCATCATTGGGATGAAGGAGATCATCAATTTGAAGCCTATATATAGTTTTATGCTTTTATTTTTAGAGCCATTCATGGTTCGATGGTTTTTGAAACATATCTTCGTCATTGTGCATGTATATCCCTTCTTACCGACAAATTACAACACTGGTTCATTTAAGTAAGACAAACACACAATGTAAGCATAGAATCTTTGACGTTATTGAAGATGAAAAAAAGAATTTTCGAAACCTATTGTTCGAAGTTTTCATATATAGGTGGAATCATTTCTACACTTCTCATGCATTTTAACGGGTGAGCTGAAGCAAAGCGTAGAAATCTAAACATGAACAAAATTATGAATAATGACCAGAACATGTAACAAAAATATATATGAATTTAGATTAATACTTACATACTATTAACAAAGGACAAGGGGACAGGAAAAAATACAAATGACATAAGATTACACTTTATTTAAAAATGATACTAATCTTTTTCATTTCTCTTTCTTCATGGGGAAGAAGGAGATCATCAATTGGAAGCCTAAGAAATAGTTTTATGCTTTTATTTGTTAGTGCCATTCATGGTTCGATGGTTTTGGAAAAATATCTTCATCATTGTGCATGTATATCCCTTCTTACCCAAGGGTTACAACACTAGTTCATTTAAGTAAGACAAACACACAATATAAGCATAGAATCTGTGACTTTATTAAAGATGAAAAATAGAAATGTCGAAACCTATTGTTCGAAGTTTTTATATATAAGTGGAATCATGTTTACACTACTCAAGCATTTTAACGTTGTGAGCTGAACCAAAGCGTCGAAGTCTAGACATGAACAAAATCATGAAAAATGACCAGAACATGTGACAAAAATATATATGAATTTAGATGGATACTTACCCCCTATGAACAAAGGACAAGGGGAAAGGAAAAAATATGCAGATGAAATTAGATTACACTTCATATACAAATGATACTCATCTTTTTCATTTCCCTTTCTTCAAGGGGAAGAAGGAGATTATTAATTGGAAGCCTAGAAAAAAATATTCATGATTTTATTTTGTAGTGCCATTTATATTTCGATGGTTTTGGAAACATACCTTCATCATTGTGCACGCATATTCTTTCTTACCGAAAAATTGCAACACTAGTTCATTTAAGTAAGACAAACACACAATATAAGCATAGAATCCGTGACTTTATTAATGATAAAAAATACAATTTTCGAAACGTATCGTTTTAAGTTATCATGTATAGGTGGTATAATTTCTACATCACCCAAGCATTCTTACGTGGTGGGCTAAACAAAAGGGTAGAATTGAATACACGAACAAGATTTTAAAAAATGACCAGAACATAAAACAAAGATATAATTGAATTTGCTTGAATACTTACTCCCTATGAAAGAAGACCAAGGGAAGAGGAAAACAAAAAGATAAATATATAAAAGAAAACACTTTATATACAAATGATACTCATCTTTTTCATTTCTCTTTCTTTATGGGGAATAGGGAGATCATCAATTGAAAGCCTAAGAGATAATTGGCATGCCTTTATTTGTTAGTGCCATTTATAGTTCGATGGTTTTAGAAACATACCTTCATCATTGTGCATGCATATCCCTTCTTACCGAATGATTACAACACTAGTTCATTTCAGTAAGACAAACAAACAATATAAGCATAGAATCTGTGACTTTATTAAAGATGAAAAATAGAATTTTCGAAACCTATTGTTAGAAGTTTTCATATATAGGTGGAATCTTTTCTACACTTCTCATGCATTTTAACGTGGTGAGCTGAACGAAAGCGTCGAAGTCTAAACATGAACAAAATTATGAAAAATGACCAGAATATGTAACAAAAATATATATGAATTTAGATGAATACTTACATTCTATTAACAAAGGGCAAGGGGACAGGAAAAAATACAGATGACATTAGATTACACTTTATTTAAAAATGATACTAATCTTTTTCATTTCTCTTTCATCATGGGGATGAAGAAGATCATCAATTGGAAGCCTACAAAATTGTTTTATGATCATATTTTTAGTGCCATTTATGGTTCAAAGGTTTTGGGAACATATCTTCATCAATGTGCATGTATATCCCTTCTTACCGAAGGATTACAACACTAGATGAATAATTACATTTTCGACACCAATGGTTGGAAGATTTCATATATAAGTGGAATCATGTTTACACTACTCAAGCATTCTAACATGGTGAGCTGAACGAAAGCGTAGAAGTATAAACATGAAGAAGATTATGAAAAATGACTAGAACATGTGACAAAATAATATATGAATTTAGATGGATACTTACTCCCTATGAACAAAGGACAAGGGGAAAGGAAAAATATACAGATGACATTAGATTACACTTTATTTACAAATGATAGTCATCTTGTTCATTTCTCTTTCATTATGGGGATGAAGAAGATCATCAATTGGAAGCCTACAAAACTGTTTTATGATTATATTTTTAGTGCCATTCAAGGTTCGATGGTTTTGGGAACATATCTTTATCAATGTGCATGTACCTTCCTCCTTACCGAAGGATTACAACACTAGTTCATTTAAGTAAGACAAACATACAATATATAGCGTAGAATATGTGACTTTTTTAAAGATGAAAAATAAAATGTTCGAAACATTTTGTTGGAAGTTTTCATGTATAGGTGGTATAATTTCTTCAACACCCAAGCATTCTAACGTGGTAAGCTGAACCAAAGCGTAGAAATCAAAAAAATGACCAGAACATGTGACAAAAATAAATATGAATTTAGATGGATACTTACAGGCTATGAACAAAAGACAAGGGGAAAGGAAAAATATACAGATGACATTAGATTACACTTTATTTACAAATGATACTCATCTTTTTCATTCTCTTTCATCATGGGGATGAAGGAGATCAAAAATGTGAAGCCTAAATATAGTTTTATGCTATTATTTTTTAGTGCCATTCATGGTTCGATTGTTTTGGAAACATATATTCATCATTGTGCATGTATATCCCTTTTTACCGAAGGATTACAACACTAGTTCATTTAAGTAAGACAAACACACAATGTAAGCATAGAATCAGTGACTTTATAAAAGATGAATAATTACATTTTCGAAACCAATGGTTGGAATTTTTCATATAAAGGTGAAATCATTTTTACAACACTCAAGCATGTTAACGTAGTGAGCTGAACCAAAGCGTAGAAGTCTAAACATGAACAAGATTATGATAAATGACCAGAACCTGTGACAAAAATATATATGAATTTAGATGGATACTTACCATCTATGAACAAAGGACAAGGGGACAGGAACAAATACAGATGACATTAGATTACACTTTATTTACAAATGATACTAATCTTTTTCATTTCTCTTTCTCCATGGGGAAGAAGGAGATCATCAATTGGAAGCCTAGCAATTAGTTTAATGCTTTTCTTTTGTAGTGCCATTTATGGTTCGATGGATTTGAAAACATATCTTCATTATTGTGCACGCATATCCCTTCTTACCGAAGGATTACAACACTAGTTCATTTCAGTAAGACAAACAAACAATATAAGCATAGAATCTGTGACTTTATTAAAGATGAAAAATACAATTTTCGAAACGTATCGTTTTAAGTTATCATGTATAGGTGGAAAAATATCTACAACACCCAAGCATTCTTATGTGGTGAGCTGAACAAAAGCGTAGAAGTGAATACATGAACAAGATTTTAAAAAATGACCAGAACATAAAACAAAGATATAATTGAATTTGCTTGAATACTTACTCCCTATGAAAGAAGACCAAGGGAAGAGGAAAACAAAAAGATAAATATATAAAAGAAAACACTTTATATACAAATGATACTCATCTTTTTCATTTTTCTTTCTTTATGGGGAATAGGGAGATCATCAATTGAAAGCCTAAGAGATAATTGGCATGCCTTCATTTGTTAGTGCCATTTATGGTTCGATGGTTTTAGAAACATACCTTCATTATTGTGCATGCATATCCCTTCTTACCGAAGGATTACGACACTAGTTCATTTCAGTAAGACAAACACACAATATAAGCATAGAATCCGTGACTTTATTAAAGATGAAAAATACAATTTTCGAAACGTATCGTTTTAAGTTATCATGTATAGGTGGACAAATATCTACAACACCCAAGCATTCTAACGTGGTGAGCTGAACCAAAGTTTAAAAGTCTAAACATGAACAAGATTATGAAAAATGGCCAGAATATGTGACAAAAATATAGATGATTTTAGATGGATACTTACGATCTATTAACAAAGGGCAAGGGGACAGGAAAAAATACAGATGACATTAGATTACACTTTATTTAAAAATGATACTAATCTTTTTCATTTCTCTTTCATCATGGGGATGAAGAAGATCATCAATTGGAAGCCTACAAAATTGTTTTATGATCATATTTTTAGTGCCATTTATGGTTCAAAGGTTTTGGGAACATATCTTCATCAATGTGCATGTATATCCCTTCTTACCGAAGGATTACAACACTAGATGAATAATTACATTTTCGACACCAATGGTTGGAAGATTTCATATATAAGTGGAATCATGTTTACACTACTCAAGCATTCTAAAATGGTGAGCTGAACGAAAGCGTAGAAGTATAAACATGAAGAAGATTATGAAAAATGACTAGAACATGTGACAAAATAATATATGAATTTAGATGGATACTTACTCCCTATGAACAAAGGACAAGGGGAAAGGAAAAATATACAGATGACATTAGATTACACTTTATTTACAAATGATAGTCATCTTGTTCATTTCTCTTTCATTATGGGGATGAAGAAGATCATCAATTGGAAGCCTACAAAACTGTTTTATGATTATATTTTTAGTGCCATTCAAGGTTCGATGGTTTTGGGAACATATCTTTATCAATGTGCATGTACCTTCCTCCTTACCGAAGGATTACAACACTAGTTCATTTAAGTAAGACAAACATACAATATATAGCGTAGAATATGTGACTTTTTTAAAGATGAAAAATAAAATGTTCGAAACATTTTGTTGGAAGTTTTCATGTATAGGTGGTATAATTTCTTCAACACCCAAGCATTCTAACGTGGTAAGCTGAACCAAAGCGTAGAAATCTAAAAAATGACCAGAACATGTGACAAAAATAAATATGAATTTAGATGGATACTTACAGGCTATGAACAAAAGACAAGGGGAAAGGAAAAATATACAGATGACATTAGATTACACTTTATTTACAAATGATACTCATCTTTTTCATTCTCTTTCATCATGGGGATGAAGGAGATCAAAAATGTGAAGCCTAAATATAGTTTTATGCTATTATTTTTTAGTGCCATTCATGGTTCGATTGTTTTGGAAACATATATTCATCATTGTGCATGTATATCCCTTTTTACCGAAGGATTACAACACTAGTTCATTTAAGTAAGACAAACACACAATGTAAGCATAGAATCAGTGACTTTATAAAAGATGAATAATTACATTTTCGAAACCAATGGTTGGAATTTTTCATATAAAGGTGAAATCATTTTTACAACACTCAAGCATGTTAACGTAGTGAGCTGAACCAAAGCGTAGAAGTCTAAACATGAACAAGATTATGATAAATGACCAGAACCTGTGACAAAAATATATATGAATTTAGATGGATACTTACCATCTATGAACAAAGGACAAGGGGACAGGAACAAATGAAGAGCTTAATTCCAAAAGGCGCTAAATCCATTTTTTACCAAAATGGAGTTATTAGTATGAGTACATACTAGTTGCACATGTGCATTTAAATCACCATTCCTTTTCTCAAAATAATTTTCAGAAATATGAAAAAAATTGACACAAAAAATTTGTTTAGTTCCAAAAGGCGCTAAATCCCAAAGTGTTTAATTCCAAAAGGCGCTATATCCACCTTGTGTGTTTCGATCAATCAGAGCGCAGTATTGTTCTAGTGACCCGGATTGACAACAGCTTTTAGCTTGCAGTATTTACAGTGTTTTGACAGTCTTTAGCTCACTTAGCAGCATGGATGAGGGAGGGGTACTAGTTGAGAGAACCAACAATCCAAGAAAAAGGAAGCGAAACGAAAAATAATGGGCCAAAAACCAGAACAAGGAAGATCATAACAGCGCTCATGGTAAGTTCAGTCCCACTTACTCATTTTTGTGTTAGTGTGTAAATAAGTGCAGATGCATTTGCATTATATTGCATTGATGAATGAATTGTAATACTATAAGTAATAGTCTAACTAAGACTATTGCAATTCTGTTTGAATGTAGTATGAGCTCAAGGCTTAACCAAAACGAATTACTAGATACAATTTTGTTATTAAACTGAGGCCTAGGGTAAATTACGTGTTTACTGCCGCGCCACGGCTTCGCCTTCGCCGGCTTCAGTCACTGGTCACTGGCTTTGGTCACTATCTGCCCTGGTGCAGTAGTTTATGGATATTTCACAAGCCTTTGTTACATCATGAAATAGCATTAGTGTAATGATAATTTGCCATCTATTAAGAAAATATCTGCTGTAAGTCTGTATCTAAACATTTTGTATTTGAGTGCAGTCATAATCGGTGTTTTGTTAAATTTGAAGAATTTGTTTTCGTGGAATACCTGATGTTTATCATGATGACTTTCGTTTTATCAATAGGGAAGCAACCAGCCATTGGATGCCAGCACATACCTCACAGCTTTTGTAAGGCGTCTTTGCTGACAGAAGGAGACATCACAGATACTTTCCAGGACTGCTACAGAGACTTGAACAAGCCGCGGCAAGATTCATTCATGATGTGCCACTTCCAACTCAATCCAGTCATGCGCCATCAAGGAAATGGTCCCCAACCAAAGAGAGAGCGGAACTATGCCCCAACATTTCAAGTAAGTTTTAATCGAGTCATTTAAAAAAATTATCATTTGCTTGCAAATCAAATTGTTGAATACAGATCATACACAAATGCAGAATTGATACCAATTATCTCATTGCAATAATTTTCTGTTAATTTTAATTGAGTTGTTTAGTCGATGGCGGGTATTCTTGCTACTGGGGGGGGGGGGGGGGGGGGGCATACATGTTTTGTCATGTGTAATATGCTATCTATGTTACACATGTCAAACTAGGTCGTATTGTTGTTTTTATTTTATACCGGTAGCGGATAGCGTCGGTTGAACCATAAACAACTGGGTCAAAGTGAATTCATGAATTCCCCTCGCGCAATCAACATACACTGCATGTCACATTGTGCAAAAAAATATGCACTCATGCAATGCAATTCTGCATGTAGATATAACATGCACGAGCAGTATAGGCAAGGACAGTTGGTGGGAGGGGGGGGGGGGCTATGCTTAGTATTACAAACTTGTTTATTTAGATTGAATGAAACCAACAAAAATAAACTTTTCATGTACGGTTTTTGTGATTTATAATACAGGTAGCTGGAAATGTCCATTAACAATGTTTCACTTTTAATTTACAGATTATGACACAGCAAGGGGAAATTGTGGAGGTGTGCTCCGGAAGATTCCGATCCATCCTTGTACTTGGTAGGAAACGTCTGGGCAACCTAATGAAGTACGCCTGCCATTCAAAATCACAGAGGCCAAACGCATGTACGTGAGACCAGCTCCAGCCCCAGTCACTGTCGCCAAGTATTATAGCGCACCTGGAGATGAGTACACCATATTGAAGAGAGGAAAGAGATGGAGTACTCTTCGGGTCAATCAGCTCCCATTGCTGAGCTGTGTGAAGCCAGCGAAGCAGCGGGATGTAGCAAATCTTCTACGAGCGATGGGGGTGAAGCTACAAGTGGAACCGCTAGTAGGGTATGGGCCACGCAACTTCATTCAGGAAGTAGGTTCCTTTTACAAAGAGGTGTGTGCGCCTTCTGATGCAATGGACGTAGAGAGTGATGAGGATGACGAAGGCATCATTGCTGCCTATGAAGATTGACATTTGATTTTATGCCTTAAAGTGATCAATTGACGGCATAATTTTGTTCCAAAGTGATATTTATTTTAGACTTCTATCAGATACCAATATCATCATAAAAGTCTTTCTTATGATGTGTACATTTTTCATAGGAAAAGAATTCTGTAAAACTATTGAAAAGGTTTAAAATTGATGTAAAATTGTATCACCTAGCTACTGCCCATAGATTTTCCTGGAATGCTTTTCATTTCATCCTTAGTATCTCCATTACTTGGAAGACATTTAAAATCAAAGGCTGTGTTATTGTTCCTGTCACCACAAGCTTAAGTACAAGGGATGTTATCCAAGTGTATTAAAGCTCCAATTGATGTGGCTTTCATTTTACACAGTTAATGGATCAGTTTGATATTAATATTTTAAACTATTTAATTCAAGAACAGAGAAGGCTTCTAAAATGTGCATTCATTGAGCAGTGCAGTTGGAATCAAATCCCGTTTTATTACCCATATGTATGCATTTTGTTGTAAGTAGCGCTGGTAATCGTTAATGCAAATTTACTAAACCAGAATGCATGCACACAGATAATTAATATTTGGCGCTTTGCTACCTTCACTGTATAATAACAACTAATTGATTGTGGCTAATCTCACAACTTTACAGTAGATTGTACTGATATTGTATGGGTAGAGTTTTATTGTTCCTACTTCCATTAGGATGTTAACAAACAATTATTCAAATAATATGTATGCAGAATCAGCACTCAAGTATGTCTTTTATCTGCTGTTTATGAGGAGTCGGTTACATTAGTGAACTATGAATAATTTCCATTGTAAGGTATCTTCTCGTTGACATTGTTAAAGAAACTGTACATTAATGACTGTATGTTAATTATTTAAGTACTTGCCAATTCTTGTATGTCTTAATTAACTCGCCGTTATGACATGAGATGATGAGTAAAGCAAATTTGCAAGATTTTCAAATTTCACACAATACAAGTCTTTACTGCCTGTTTATTTTGTCAATTTAGAATTGTGCTGAGTCACCTGAGTGGTTTTTTTATTTTTTTAAGTTGAATAGAGAGAACATTTTTATGATTGAAGTTGCCCATGTACTAACTATTTGCGAAATGTGTAAAAATTTTGATTGAAATTAGTGTGGAGCGAAAACGTCTAGAATGATGAGATGTGAGAAGTATGTTCAACATAATGTAGGCTTTCAATGTGTTAAATAGATAGATATGTGTGTGTTAGACGCTAAATTATGATTTAAAAAGTATGTTATTACATCCGAACATCATTCTTAAAAAAAAAAAAAAAAAAAAAAATAAATGCGGAATGTCACATCAAAATTTTAATTCCAAAAGGCGCTAAATCCTTGTTTAATTCCAAAAGGCGCTAAATCCGAACAAATTAAAAAAATAAAAAAATATTAAAAAATAATTACTATGGCAGGATTTCTTTAAGCTATATTTTAATGATATTTGGGGGTAGATCTTTGAACTGTGTGAAAATTTGGCGGTTTCGTTGAAGCAAAAGTGGTCTAACAGAAAACCTTGATTTACTCGAAAACACCAAAAGTGGATTTAGCGCCTTTTGGAATTAAACTCTTCAAATACAGATGACATTAGATTACACTTTATTTACAAATGATACTAATCTTTTTCATTTCTCTTTCTCCATGGGGAAGAAGGAGATCATCAATTGGAAGCCTAGCAATTAGTTTAATGCTTTTCTTTTGTAGTGCCATTTATGGTTCGATGGATTTGAAAACATATCTTCATTATTGTGCATGCATATCCCTTCTTACCGAAGGATTACAACACTAGTTCATTTCAGTAAGACAAACAAACAATATAAGCATAGAATCTGTGACTTTATTAAAGATGAAAAATACAATTTTCGAAACGTATCGTTTTAAGTTATCATGTATAGGTGGAAAAATATCTACAACACCCAAGCATTCTTATGTGGTGAGCTGAACAAAAGCGTAGAAGTGAATACATGAACAAGATTTTAAAAAATGACCAGAACATAAAACAAAGATATAATTGAATTTGCTTGAATACTTACTCCCTATGAAAGAAGACCAAGGGAAGAGGAAAACAAAAAGATAAATATATAAAAGAAAACACTTTATATACAAATGATACTCATCTTTTTCATTTCTCTTTCTTTATGGGGAATAGGGAGATCATCAATTGAAAGCCTAAGAGATAATTGGCATGCCTTTATTTGTTAGTGCCATTTATAGTTCGATGGTTTTAGAAACATACCTTCATCATTGTGCATGCATATCCCTTCTTACCGAAGGATTACAACACTAGTTCATTTCAGTAAGACAAACAAACAATATAAGCATAGAATCTGTGACTTTATTAAAGATGAAAAATACAATCTTCGAAACGTATCTTTTTAAGTTGTCATGTATAGGTGGAAAAATATCTACAACACCCAAGCATTCTTATGTGGTGAGCTGAACAAAAGCGTAGAAGTGAATACATGAACAAGATTTTAAAAAATGACCAGAACATAAAACAAAGATATAATTGAATTTGCTTGAATACTTACTCGCTATGAAAGAAGACCAAGGGAAGAGGAAAACAAAAAGATAAATATATAAAAGAAAACACTTTATATACAAATGATACTCATTTTTTTCATTTCTCTTTCTTTATGGGGAATAGGGAGATCATCAATTGGAAGCCTAAAAGATAATTGGCATGCCTTTATTTGTTAGTGCCATTTATGGTTCGATGGTTTTAGAAACATACCTTCATCATTGTGTATGCATATCCCTTCTTACCGAAGGATTACAACACTAGTTCATTTCAGTAAGACAAACAAACAATATAAGCATAGAATCTGTGACTTTATTAAAGATGACAAATAACATTTTCGAAACCAATGGTTTGAAGTTTCCATATAAAGGGGGAATCATTTCTACACTACTCAAGCATTCTAGCGTGGTGAGCTGAACCAAAGCGTAAAAGTCTGAACATGAACAAGATTATGAAAAATGACCAGAATATGTGACAAAAATATAGATGATTTTAGATGGATACTTACGATCTATGAACAAAGGAAAAGGGGAAAGGAAAAAAACATACAGATGACATTAGATTACACTTGATATACAAATGATACTCTTTTTTTTTTCATTTCACTTTCTTCATGGGGAAGAAGGAGATTATCAATTGGAAGCCTAGCAATTAGTTTAATGCTTTTCTTTTGTAGTGCCATTGATGGTTCGATGGATTTGAAAACATATCTTCATTATTGTGCATGCATATCCCTTCTTACCGAAGGATTACAACACTAGTTCATTTCAGTAAGACAAACAAACAATATAAGCATAGAATCTGTGACTTTATTAAAGATGAACAAAAGAATTTTCGAAACGTATCGTTTTAAGTTATCATGTATAGGTGGAAAAATATCTACAACACCCAAGCATTCTTATGTGGTGAGCTGAACAAAAGCGTAGAAGTGAATACATGAACAAGATTTTAAAAAATGACCAGAACATAAAACAAAGATATAATTGAATTTGCTTGAATACTTACTCCCTATGAAAGAAGACCAAGGGAAGAGGAAAACAAAAAGATAAATATATAAAAGAAAACACTTTATATACAAATGATACTCATCTTTTTCATTTCTCTTTCTTTATGGGGAATAGGGAGATCATCAATTGAAAGCCTAAGAGCTAATTGGCATGCCTTTATTTGTTAGTGCCATTTATAGTTCGATGGTTTTAGAAACATACCTTCATCATTGTGCATGCATATCCCTTCTTACCGAAGGATTACAACACTAGTTCATTTCAGTAAGACAAACAAACAATATAAGCATAGAATCTGTGACTTTATTAAAGATGAAAAATACAATCTTCGAAACGTATCTTTTTAAGTTGTCATGTATAGGTGGAAAAATATCTACAACACCCAAGCATTCTTATGTGGTGAGCTGAACAAAAGCGTAGAAGTGAATACATGAACAAGATTTTAAAAAATGACCAGAACATAAAACAAAGATATAATTGAATTTGCTTGAATACTTACTCGCTATGAAAGAAGACCAAGGGAAGAGGACAACAAAAAGATAAATATATAAAAGAAAACACTTTATATACAAATGATACTCATTTTTTTCATTTCTCTTTCTTTATGGGGAATAGGGAGATCATCAATTGGAAGCCTAAAAGATAATTGGCATGCCTTTATTTGTTAGTGCCATTTATGGTTCGATGGTTTTAGAAACATACCTTCATCATTGTGCATGCATATCCCTTCTTACCGAAGGATTACAACACTAGTTCATTTCAGTAAGACAAACAAACAATATAAGCATAGAATCTGTGACTTTATTAAAGATGAAAAATACAATCTTCGAAACGTATCTTTTTAAGTTGTCATGTATAGGTGGAAAAATATCTACAACACCCAAGCATTCTTATGTGGTGAGCTGAACAAAAGCGTAGAAGTGAATACATGAACAAGATTTTAAAAAATGACCAGAACATAAAACAAAGATATAATTGAATTTGCTTGAATACTTACTCGCTATGAAAGAAGACCAAGGGAAGAGGAAAACAAAAAGATAAATATATACAAGAAAACACTTGATATACAAATGATACTCTTTTTTTTTTCATTTCACTTTCTTCATGGGGAAAGAAGGAGATTATCAATTGGAAGCCTAGCAATTAGTTTAATGCTTTTCATTTGTAGTGCCATTGATGGTTCGATGGATTTGAAAAAATATCTTCATTATTGTGCATGCATATCCCTTCTTACCGAAGGATTACAACACTAGTTCATTTCAGTAAGACAAACAAACAATATAAGCATAGAATCTGTGACTTTATTAAAGATGACAAATAACATTTTCGAAACCAATGGTTTGAAGTTTCCATATAAAGGTGGAATCATTTCTACACTACTCAAGCATTCTAACGTGGTGAGCTAAACCAAAGCGTAAAAGTCTAAACATGAACAAGATTATGAAAAATGACAAGAACATGTGACAAAAATATATATGAATTTAGATGGATACTTACGTGCTATGAACAAAGGACAAGGGGAAAGGAAAAAACATACAGATGACATTAGATTACACTTGATATACAAATGATACTTTTTTTTTTCATTTCACTTTCTTCATGGGGAAGAAGGAGATTATCAATTGGAAGCCTAGAAATTAGTTTAATGCTTTTCTTTTGTAGTGCCATTTATGGTTCGATGGATTTGAAAACATATCTTCATTATTGTGCATGCATATCCCTTCTTACCGAAGGATTACAACACTAGTTCATTTCAGTAAGACAAACAAACAATATAAGCATAGAATCTGTGACTTTATTAAAGATGAAAAATACAATTTTCGAAACGTATCGTTTTAAGTTATCATGTATAGGTGGAAAAATATCTACAACACCCAAGCATTCTAACGTGGTGAGCTGAACCAAAGTTTAAAAGTCTAAACATGAACAAGATTATGAAAAATGGCCAGAATATGTGACAAAAATATAGATGATTTTAGATGGATACTTACGATCTATGAACAAAGGACAAGGGGAAAGGAAAAAAACATACAGATGACATTAGATTACACTTGATATACAAATGATACTCTTTTTTTTTCATTTCACTTTCTTCATGGGGAAGAAGGAGATTATCAATTGGAAGCCTAGCAATTAGTTTAATGCTTTTCTTTTGTAGTGCCATTTATGGTTCGATGGATTTGAAAACATATCTTTATTATTGTGCATGCATATCCCTTCTTACCGAAGGATTACAACACTAGTTCATTTCAGTAAGACAAACAAACAATATAAGCATAGAATCTGTGACTTTATTAAAGATGAAAAATACAATCTTCGAAACGTATCTTTTTAAGTTGTCATGTATAGGTGGAAAAATATCTACAACACCCAAGCATTCTTATGTGGTGAGCTGAACAAAAGCGTAGAAGTGAATACATGAACAAGATTTTAAAAAATGACCAGAACATAAAACAAAGATATAATTGAATTTGCTTGAATACTTACTCGCTATGAAAGAAGACCAAGGGAAGAGGAAAACAAAAAGATAAATATATAAAAGAAAACACTTTATATACAAATGATACTCATTTTTTTCATTTCTCTTTCTTTATGGGGAATAGGGAGATCATCAATTGGAAGCCTAAAAGATAATTGGCATGCCTTTATTTGTTAGTGCCATTTATGGTTCGATGGTTTTAGAAACATACCTTCATCATTGTGTATGCATATCCCTTCTTACCGAAGGATTACAACACTAGTTCATTTCAGTAAGACAAACAAACAATATAAGCATAGAATCTGTGACTTTATTAAAGATGACAAATAACATTTTCGAAACCAATGGTTTGAAGTTTCCATATAAAGGGGGAATCATTTCTACACTACTCAAGCATTCTAGCGTGGTGAGCTGAACCAAAGCGTAAAAGTCTGAACATGAACAAGATTATGAAAAATGACCAGAATATGTGACAAAAATATAGATGATTTTAGATGGATACTTACGATCTATGAACAAAGGAAAAGGGGAAAGGAAAAAAACATACAGATGACATTAGATTACACTTGATATACAAATGATACTCTTTTTTTTTTCATTTCACTTTCTTCATGGGGAAGAAGGAGATTATCAATTGGAAGCCTAGCAATTAGTTTAATGCTTTTCTTTTGTAGTGCCATTGATGGTTCGATGGATTTGAAAACATATCTTCATTATTGTGCATGCATATCCCTTCTTACCGAAGGATTACAACACTAGTTCATTTCAGTAAGACAAACAAACAATATAAGCATAGAATCTGTGACTTTATTAAAGATGAACAAAAGAATTTTCGAAACGTATCGTTTTAAGTTATCATGTATAGGTGGAAAAATATCTACAACACCCAAGCATTCTTATGTGGTGAGCTGAACAAAAGCGTAGAAGTGAATACATGAACAAGATTTTAAAAAATGACCAGAACATAAAACAAAGATATAATTGAATTTGCTTGAATACTTACTCCCTATGAAAGAAGACCAAGGGAAGAGGAAAACAAAAAGATAAATATATAAAAGAAAACACTTTATATACAAATGATACTCATCTTTTTCATTTCTCTTTCTTTATGGGGAATAGGGAGATCATCAATTGAAAGCCTAAGAGATAATTGGCATGCCTTTATTTGTTAGTGCCATTTATAGTTCGATGGTTTTAGAAACATACCTTCATCATTGTGCATGCATATCCCTTCTTACCGAAGGATTACAACACTAGTTCATTTCAGTAAGACAAACAAACAATATAAGCATAGAATCTGTGACTTTATTAAAGATGAAAAATACAATCTTCGAAACGTATCTTTTTAAGTTGTCATGTATAGGTGGAAAAATATCTACAACACCCAAGCATTCTTATGTGGTGAGCTGAACAAAAGCGTAGAAGTGAATACATGAACAAGATTTTAAAAAATGACCAGAACATAAAACAAAGATATAATTGAATTTGCTTGAATACTTACTCGCTATGAAAGAAGACCAAGGGAAGAGGAAAACAAAAAGATAAATATATAAAAGAAAACACTTTATATACAAATGATACTCATTTTTTTCATTTCTCTTTCTTTATGGGGAATAGGGAGATCATCAATTGGAAGCCTAAAAGATAATTGGCATGCCTTTATTTGTTAGTGCCATTTATGGTTCGATGGTTTTAGAAACATACCTTCATCATTGTGTATGCATATCCCTTCTTACCGAAGGATTACAACACTAGTTCATTTCAGTAAGACAAACAAACAATATAAGCATAGAATCTGTGACTTTATTAAAGATGACAAATAACATTTTCGAAACCAATGGTTTGAAGTTTCCATATAAAGGTGGAATCATTTCTACACTACTCAAGCATTCTAACGTGGTGAGCTAAACCAAAGCGTAAAAGTCTAAACATGAACAAGATTATGAAAAATGACAAGAACATGTGACAAAAATATATATGAATTTAGATGGATACTTACGTGCTATGAACAAAGGACAAGGGGAAAGGAAAAAACATACAGATGACATTAGATTACACTTGATATACAAATGATACTCTTTTTTTTTCATTTCACTTTCTTCATGGGGAAGAAGGAGATTATCAATTGGAAGCCTAGCAATTAGTTTAATGCTTTTCTTTTGTAGTGCCATTTATGGTTCGATGGATTTGAAAACATATCTTTATTATTGTGCATGCATATCCCTTCTTACCGAAGGATTACAACACTAGTTCATTTCAGTAAGACAAACAAACAATATAAGCATAGAATCTGTGACTTTATTAAAGATGACAAATAACATTTTCGAAACGTATCGTTTTAAGTTATCATGTATAGGTGGAAAAATATCTACAACACCCAAGCATTCTAACGTGGTGAGCTGAACCAAAGTTTAAAAGTCTAAACATGAACAAGATTATGAAAAATGGCCAGAATATGTGACAAAAATATAGATGATTTTAGATGGATACTTACGATCTATGAACAAAGGACAAGGGGAAAGGAAAAAAACATACAGATGACATTAGATTACACTTGATATACAAATGATACTCTTTTTTTTTCATTTCACTTTCTTCATGGGGAAGAAGGAGATTATCAATTGGAAGCCTAGCAATTAGTTTAATGCTTTTCTTTTGTAGTGCCATTTATGGTTCGATGGATTTGAAAACATATCTTTATTATTGTGCATGCATATCCCTTCTTACCGAAGGATTACAACACTAGTTCATTTCAGTAAGACAAACAAACAATATAAGCATAGAATCTGTGACTTTATTAAAGATGACAAATTAAATTGTCGAAACCAATGGTTGGAAGTTTTCATATAAAGGTGGAATCATTTCTACACTACTCAAGCATTCTAACGTGGTGAGCTGAACCAAAGTGTAGAAGTCAAAACATGAACAAGATTATGAAAAATTACCAGATCATGTGACAAAAATATATATGATTTTAGATGGATACTTACCAACTATTAACAAAGTACAAGGGAAAAGGGAAAAATATACAGATGACATTAGATTACACTTTATATACAAATGATACTCATCTTTTTTCATTTCACTTTCTTCATGGGTAAGAAGGGGATCATCAATTGGAAGCCTAGAAAATGGTTTAATGCTTTTATTTTGTAGTGCCATTTATGGTTCGATGGTTTTGGAAATATACCTTCATCATTGTGACGCCTATTATTTCTTACCGAAAGATTGCAACACTAGTTCATTGAAGCAAGACAAACACACGATAAAAACATAGAATCCGTGACTTTATCAAAGATGAAAAATACCGCCCAGGCACCGAGCGTATTTTGGGCGGCGAGTGAAAAGTAAGCAGGCGCCGCCCAAATTTTAACTCCGCGCTGAAACTTCAGCGGCGACCGAGCGATGCCCTGAAAACGAGCGGTGCCTGGGCGGCCGCCGCTCGGTGGCCGGGCAGCCGCCGGGCAGAATTGGTTAAAAACTCGCCGCTCCGTCGCCGAGCAGGCTACTTTTGGGTAATGTGACCATAGCATAACATAAAGATGACAAATAAAAAAATTGAAACCTATAGTTGGAAGTTATCATAAATAGGTGACAGCATTTCTACAACACCCAAGCATTCTAATGTGGTTAGCTTTTTTTTTTTTTTTATCGTAGAATTAAATATATGAAATAAGATCTGATAAATAACCAGAAAATATAACAAAGATATATTTAAATTGTTATGGATACTTACAATCTATGAACAAAGAAAAAGGGGAAAGGGAAAAATGCAGATGATATTAGATTACACTTTATATACAAATAATAGTCATCTTTTCTTTCTCTTTCTTAATGGGAATAATGGAGATCATCAGTGGGAAGCCTTACAGACATTTTTCATGCCGTATTTTTAAGGGGCATTTATGGTTACATTGGTTTAGGAAACATAGCTTTATTATTGTGCACGAATATCCCTTCCTACTCAAATATTACAACACCAGTTCATTGAAGTTATACATAAACATAAGATAAACATACAATCCATGACTTCATAAATGATGACAAATTAGAATTTAAAAAACCGGTAGTTGGAAGTTATCATAAAGAGGCGATAGCATTTCCACAACACCCAATCTTTCTATCTTGGGAAGTTAATAATTACTAAAAATTGAATACATATATAAACACTGAGAAAAAATCCGGAATGTATAAGAAAGCTGTAATTATATTTAGATGGATACTTACCCACTATGAAAGAAACGAAATAGTACAGGAGTATAGATAAAACTAGATATTAGAATACACTTCATATTCTAATGATACTCATCTTTTTCACCCACCTTTCTTCGTGAGAAAGAAGGAGATCATCAGTTGGAAGCATAAGAGACAACTTTTATGCCATTATTTATAAATGGCATTAATGGTTACACCAGTTTAGGAAACATATCTTTAACATAGTGCACGAATATCCCTTCTTACCGAAGGATTACAACACCAGTTCATTAAATTAAGAAAAACATAAGATCAACATACAATCCGCGACTTTATAAAAGATGATCAATTAGAAATCTTAAACCGATGGTTAGAATTGATTATGGAAAAGTGGTCTTATTTCTACAACACCCAATCATTCTAACGTGGTAAGCTGAACAAAACAGTGGAAGTGAATGCATGAACAAGATTCTGAAAAAGGATCAGAACATATAAAAAAAATATATTTGAATTTAGATGGATACTTACAGTCTAGGAACCAAAAACCAAATGGAATGGAAAACAAATACAGATGATATGAGTTCTCACTTCATATACAAATGATAATCATCTTTTTAATTTTTCTCTCTTTATGGGGAAGAAGGAGATCATTGATTGAAAGTATAATATATTATTTGCATGCCTTTATTTTTAAGTGGCATTTACTATGGTTTGTGAAACATTTCGTTATCATTGTGCACGAATATTCCTTCTTACCGAAGGATTCTAGCACCAGTTTTTTAAAGTAAGATAAACATACAATCCGTGACTTTATAAACGATGTAAAAAATGAGAATGTTTAAATCGATGGTTAGAGGTGATCATTAACAAGTACTGGTAGCATTTCTACAACAACCGATCATTCTATCGTGCTAATTTGAAAAATACCTAAATTGAATACAAATAAAAAGATTACCGGAATGTATGACAAAAAGTTTTAGATGGATACTTACCCGCTATGAACGAAGCCAAAATGTAGAAATAAATATATAAAGATTGATATTAGAATACAATTGATATTCAAATGATACTCCTCTTTTTCATTTCTCTCTCTTGATGGTGAACAAGGAAATCATCAAATTGAAGCCTAAGAGATAATGTAGTGTCTTTATTTGTACAATGGTTTTAGAAACATATCTTTATCATTGTGCACGATTATCCCTTCTTACCGAGAATTACGACACCAGTAGTTCATTAAAGTAAGAACAAACATAAGATAAGGCCAAAGAAAAAATTGTTTGGTTGGCCTCGATTGCTATTCTGGAGTAGGGGCGGGCGGGCGGATTTTCGTGTGTGTGTTTTTTTTTTTTTTTTTTTTTCCCCCCATTTTTTTTGTTTTGTTAATACTTTTTTTTTTCCATAAAAAAAAAAAATAATCATTGGGATTGTAAAGCATTTAAACAAACACAGTCTATAAAACACTTTAATATGGTTAAAGACTAATTTAATGTACAATGAATATCAAGACCAAAACAGAAAGTATTTTGGGCTTTGAAATACAGCACCTTTTAAATCTCCATTGTACTACTTATAGCTACTTGCGCCCTCTATGTAGCAAACAATGCCTAATCGGTGACCATTGGTCCCCCATTATCCTCTTTATCTTATATTAACTAAGAGTTGATTTGATGAGATAACCACCTGTGCGGTGACCTTGCAGGGTGGTCTAATCCCTCCTGTAAACTAGTACAGATGGGCTTTAAAATGAGTTTAAGAATGCTCAGACCCTGATTTGAATGAACGGCATTTTGACATACCGGTAGAAAAATAAAAATGGCAAGTTTAATAAATACCTAATTGCGTACTGAAAAGACCAAACTGGCAAAGGGACGCATTTTGATCCTGGCAAATGCATGAAATGGTATTTTTGGCATTTAAGATTCCCCCCCCCCCCCCCAAAAAAAAAAAAAAAAAAAAAAATGAAAAATGAAAAAAAATGAAGAAAAAAAAAAGAAAAAATTAAGAAGAAAAAAAATGAATACAAAAAAATATATATATATATATATAAAAAAAAAAAAAATACGAGCGGCCCGAAAATGACGAGCGGGCGGTCGAGGACAACCAAATGATTTTTTTTTGGCCTAAACATACATTCCGTTACTTTATGAAAGATGAAATATGAAATATTTGAAATTAGATGGTTACTTACATTCTATGAACAAAGGACAAGGGGAAAGGAAAAAACATACAGATGACATTATATTACACTTCAAATACAAATGATACTCATCTTTTTCATTTCTCTTTCTTCATGGGGAAGAAGGAGATTATCAATTGGAAGCCTAGAAAATAGTTTCATTCTTTTATTTTGTAGTGCAATTTATGGTTCGATGGTTTTGGAAACATACCTTCATCATTGTGCGCGCATATTCTTTCTTACCGAAAGATTGCAACACTAGTTCATTTAAGTAAGACAAACACACTATATAAGCATAGAATCTGTGACTTTATTAAAGATGAAAAATACAATTTTCCAAACCTATCGTTTTAAGTTATCATGTATAGGTGGTATAATTTCTACAACACACATTCATTCTTACGTGGTGGGCTAAACAAAAGCGTGGAAGTGAATACATAAACAAGATTCTGAACAATGACTAGATCGTGTAACAAAGTTTAATTTGAATTTGTTTGAATGCTTACCCCCTATTGAAAAAGACCAAGGGCAAAGGAAAAAAGATATAAATAATTATTAGAATACACTTTATATTCAAATAATACTCATCTTTTTCATTTTTTAATCTTGATGGGAAAGATGGAGATCCTCAATAGGGAGCTTTACAGACAGTTTTCATGTCGTATTTTAAGTGGCATTTATGATTACAATGGTTTGGGACACTTATTGCTATCATTGTGTACAATTATCCCTTATTACAGAAGGATTATAACACTAGTTCATTAAAGTAAGACAAACACAAAATATAAATATACAATCCGTGACTTAACATAAAGATGACAAATAACAAAAATTGAAACCTATAGTTGGAAGTTATCATAAATAGGTGACAGCATTTCTACAACGCCCAAGCATTCTAATGTGGTTAGCTTTTTTTTTTTAATCGTAGAATTAAATACATTATAAAAGATCTGATAAATAACCAGAAAATATAACAAAGATATATTTTAATTGTTATGGATACTTACAATCTATGAACAAAGAACAAGGGGAAAGGGACAAATGCAGATTATATTAGATTACACTTTATATACAAATAATAGTCATCTTTTATTTTTCTCTTTCTTTATGGGAATGATGGAGATCATCAGTTGGAAGCCTTACAGACAATTTTCATGCCGTATTTTTAAGGGGCATTTATGGTTACATTGGTTTAGGAAACATATCTTTATCATTGTGCACGAATATCCCTTCCTACTCAAATATTACAACACCAGTTCATTGAAGTTATACAAAAACATAAGATAAACATACAATCCATGACTTCATAAATGATGACAAATTATAATTTTAAAAACCGGTAGTTGGAAGTTATCATAAAGAGGCGATAGCATTTCCACAACACCCAATCTTTCTATCTTGGGAAGTTAATAATTACTAAAAATTGAATACATATATAAACACTGAGAAAAAATCCGGAATGTATAAGAAAGCTGTAATTATATTTAGATGGATACTTACCCGCTATGAAAGAAACGAAATAGTACAGGAGTATAGATAAAACTAGATATTAGAATACACTTCATATTCTAATGATACTCATCTTTTTCATCCACCTTTCTTCGTGAGAAAGAAGGAGATCATCAGTTGGAAGCATAAGAGACAACTTTTATGCCATTATTTATAAATGGCATTAATGGTTACACCAGTTTAGGAAACATATCCTTAACATAGTGCACGAATATCCCTTCTTACCGAAGGATTACAACACCAGTTCATTAAATTAAGAAAAACATAAGATCAACATACAATCCGCGACTTTATAAAAGATGATCAATTAGAAATCTTAAACCGATGGTTAGAAGTGATTATGGAAAAGTGGTCTTATTTCTACAACACCCAATCATTCTAACGTGGTAAGCTGAACAAAACAGTGGAAGTGAATGCATGAACAAGATTCTGAAAAAGGATCAGAACATATAAAAAAAATATATTTGAATTTAGATGGATACTTACAGTCTAGGAACCAAAAACCAAATGGAATGGAAAACAAATACAGATGATATGAGTTCTCACTTCATATACAAATGATAATCATCTTTTTAATTTTTCTCTCTTTATGGGGAAGAAGGAGATCATTGATTGAAAGTATAATATATTATTTGCATGCCTTTATTTTTAAGTGGCATATACTATAGTTTGTGAAACATTTCGTTATCATTGTGCACGAATATTCCTTCTTACCGAAGGATTCTAGCACCAGTTCTTTAAAGTAAGATAAACATACAATCCGTGACTTTATAAACGATGTAAAAAATGAGAATGTTTAAACCGATGGTTAGAGGTGATCATTAACAAGTACTGGTAGCATTTCTACAACAACCGATCATTCTATCGTGCTAATTTGAAAAATACCTAAATTGAATACAAATAAAAAGATTACCGGAATGTATGACAAAAAGTTTTAGATGGATACTTACCCGCTATGAACGAAGCCAAAATGTAGAAATAAATATATAAAGATTCATATTAGAATACAATTGATATTCAAATGATACTCCTCTTTTCCATTTCTCTCTCTTGATGGTGAACAAGGAAATCATCAAATTCAAGCCTAAGAGATAATGTAGTGTCTTTATTTGTACAATGGTTTTAGAAACATATCTTTATCATTGTGCACGATTATCCCTTCTTACCGAGAATTACGACACCAGTAGTTCATTAAAGTAAGAACAAACATAAGATAAGGTCAAAGAAAAAATTGTTTGGTTGGCCTCGATTGCTATTCTGGAGTAGGGGCGGGCGGGCGGATTTTCGTGTGTGTTTTTTTTTTTTTTTTTTTTTTTTTCCCCCATTTTTTTTTTTTTGTTAATACTTTTTTTTTTCCATAACAAAAAAAAAAATCATTGGGATTGTAAAGCATTTAAACAAACAAAGTCTATAAAACACTTTGATATGGTTAAAGACTAATTTAATGTACAATGAATATCAAGACCAAAACAGAAAGTATTTTGGGCTTTGAAATACAGCACCTTTTAAATCTCCATTGTACTACTTATAGCTACTTGCGCCCTCTATGTAGCAAACAATGCCTAATCGGTGACCATTGGTCCCCCATTATCCTCTTTATCTTATATTAACTAAGAGTTGATTTGATGAGATAACCACCTGTGCGGTGACCTTGCAGGGTGGTCTAATCCCTCCTGTAAACTAGTACAGATGGGCTTTAAAATGAGTTTAAGAATGCTCAGACCCTGATTTGAATGAACGGCATTTTGACATACCGGTAGAAAAATAACTAGAAATTTAATTCGTCACGAAGACGATTAAGGTGGTCTGTCTAAGTCTTATGATAGATTTGAGAATGGGAGAAGTTATATAGACATGTAAACAATGATGATCATGATGAACATGATGATGATCATGATAGTAAAGGTGATGATGATGATGATAATGATAATTTTATATGACGATAAAAACGATAATGTTAATGATGATCATGATCATGATGAACATGGTGATGATCATGATAGTAAAGGTGATGATGATGATGATGATAATGATAATGTTATATGATGATAAAAACGATAATGTTAATGATGATGATGATAATGATCATGATCATGATGATGTTGAAGATGATCATCTTCAGACCATGATGATGATGATGATGGTGACATTGATGATGATGATGATGATGATGAGCATGAGCATGATCATGACATCTGATTGAAAAAATGAGGAAATATTTAGATAGCAAATAGTCTCAGCTACAACATACTAAAATTTGGGAGAAAACTGTTGAATAATAACCGAGATACTGGTCAAAACACATTGAAAAGCAGATTCATGTTTAGAAAAAAGTAACCTCCCATAGACATAACACGCAAATATGACAAATTATGCATTGTCGCCTTTAATCGAATATTTAACTATGATGACGTCATCTAAATGAAAAATAAATGACATATTTCTGATAGAGAATTATCTCAGCTACAACATATTAAAATCTGGGAGAAGATCGATCACCGATAAGTGAGATAATCTCAAATAAACAAAGACACAAATGACGTCATCAACAAAATACATTTGTTTGAGTTTAGATGCCAATATGATGACTTTATTTCACTTTGTACGAGTCAGGGTGGTATGAAATCATATCTCCAACTCATGCTTTCTCCAACCATGATATAAAAATTGGGGGTCAATGGACTATCTGAAGAGCTATTTCGATTTTTAAAATGGCATGTTTTTGATCAAATTTGCATTATATTGCCCATAGCAGTACGCGCGGATTTTGAACTTTGACGCACGTTCACGGCCTTATGAAATATGAAGAGTGACTGAAATTAATGTAAATTGTCAATTACGTTAAGAGGAATCCAAATCATGTAAACATTTTGAATTTGACCTTTTCCGCGCGCTGTGAGCGCGCACACCGCGCGCGGGGACATGTACGGACGGAAAAATTTGAAATGCTTCAAATGACCTGATTCGTACTCTCGTTTAATAGTTAAGTGATTTTTAGCACTTTTAAATTTTGACGCGCACATACGCGCGCGTCGTGACCTTTATGTGACCTTTGATGACATGACCTGTTGACCCTTGACCTGAAGTATATGTGATATGAATATGAATGAACTTTGAGTACGCATCATGAAGATATGATGGATAATGTGATTTCACAAAATGGCGCCTGGATGACGTCACGATAACCTAATGACCTTAAAAATGTTCCTGTCACGTCTCATGATAATGACCTATGACTGTGCCAAAATTGAATCAAATTGACATAACCAATCTTACGTTATCCGACACACAAAAAAGTGAAGAAATAAATAAAAATAAAGAAATAATAATAATAATAATAAAGAAGAAAGAAAATTCTGACGAAATCAATAGGTGGTCTGTTGATAACAGACCACCTAAAAATGGCAAGTTTAATAAATACCTAATTGCGTACTGAAAAGACCAAACTGGCAAAGGGACGCAGTTTGATCCTGGCAAATGCATGAAATGGTATGTTTGGCATTTAAGATTCCCCCCCCCAAAAAAAAAATTAAATAAATAAATAAAAATGAAAAAAAAATGAAAAAATGAAGAAGAAAAAAAATGAATACCAAAAAATATATATATATATTAAAAAAAATAAAAATACGAGCGGCCCGAAAATGACAAGCGGGCGGTCGAGGACAACCAAATGATTTTTTGTTTGGCCTAAACATACATTCCGTTACTTTATGAAAGATGAAATATGAAATATTTGAAATTAGATGGTTACTTACATTCTATGAACAAAGAACAAGGGGAAAGGACAAAAATACAGATGATATTAGATTACACTAACGCGTCAGCAAGGGCGGCGGTGCGACTTCCAAAGTGGGGGGGGGGGGTGGGCACCTACATAGGGAAATCTCAAAGCGAAAATATACATTTGTTTAGACATTGGTATATACCTCTCCAATATGATTTCATTATCAGGAACAATTGCAATAGTTATTTATTTGTCCACATTATACAAGATATTGATTAAGCATCATACTTTGCAGATGGGTATGATGATCTGAATATTCATTTGAAAATTACAACCCTAAACCCCAATCATGATGGTTTTATACTTATAAGCACATTCTCAAAAACGGAAGACTGAAAAGACCTTTGATAAGTAACATACAATTATATCATCTATACATGCGAAATTATTCCAAGTCGCTTTAAATTAGGGGCACGTTTAATGATCAGATGAAAAGGGGACACTTATCGCAAGGGACAAAGATACTTATTAGAAAAGATAAGGAACAGGTGTCAAAGTACAAAGGGTTATTATCAGAGGTGAAAATTGGGCACTTCTTTCACCTGAAAAAAGGCACTCACCTCAAATGAAAAAAGGCACTTATGAAAATTGGAAATGGGCGTTTTTCGACGGAAAAGGTGCATGCATCATATTTTGATAGAGGCAATTATCAGAGGTGAAAAGGGGCATTTATGAAAAGGGGAGAGGTCCTTATTAGTAAAGGAGAAACATATTATTGTTAAAAGGGAAATTTTTAGACGTGAAAAGGTGCACTTATCAAACATGAGAATGAAAAAAGGGACACTTACAATAAAGGAAAATGTGCATTTGTTGAAAAAATAGGGGCACCGATCAGATTTTAAAAGGGCAATGATCAGAGGTGAAAGGGGGCTTTTATGAGAAGGTGGAGGTGGCTCGAATTAAGAAGAAAAAGAGGCACATGTTAAAATACACGGGGCACTTTATCAGAGATGAAAAGGGGCACTCATTAAAGATGAAAAGGGGCACTCATTAGAGATTAAAAGAGCACTTAAGAGGAGGGAAAGGGGCACTTGTCAAAGTAAAACGAGCATCTCTCAGATTTGAATAGGGGCAATTATCGGAAAAGAATTGCGCACTAATCTGAAGTGAAAAGGATTAACTGCTCGTACCGGAAAGGGGTCAATTACCAGAAATAAAAAGGGGCCCTTATTAGAAAGAAAGGGGGGAACATGTGTAAATAAAAGGTGCCCTTTACCGTGTAAAAGCAAGAGGTTGCTCTAAAATGGGGAAGGGGGCACTTCTTACAAAATAAAAGGGGCACCTCTCAGATTTCAATAGGGCAACCATCTAGAATCATTTACAGCTTAAATCCGTAAGGAGATAAGTAATTTAAAATATCATAAAGGTAATTGAAAAGATTTTGAAAAATTGTGTTCCTATTATTGTTATCATTATCATTATCAATGTTATTATTAATATTGTTATAATTATGTTTATCATGATTATTATCAGGTGGGCTGTATCTAATACAGACCACCTTATAATTTTGTTAAAATTGCCTTTATTATTATTTATTTATTTATTTATTTTTCTTAATTCTTACCACTTTTTTGTTAGCAAGATAACTTGAAAATGAATCAATCAAATAACTTGAAATTTGGCACACATATGTATAGGCATATAGAGAAATCAAAAAAATGTTTTCAACCTTGACCTTGACTGATTACGTCACCTAGGCGCCATTTTGTGAATTTTAACTTATGATCATATCTTCATAACGGAAAGTAATTTCTCATTCATATTTTGCACGATCAAGGTCAATATCCGTCCGATCAATTTCAGGTCAAAAAACGCGCGCGTGCGCGTACGTCCGCGCGTCAGTGCGCGCGCAAAATTTCAAAATGCTCAAAAACGTCTCAAATTTATTTTGCATACGTTTCAGGTCATTTTAAGCATTTTATAAAAAAATCGCGCACACACGCGCGCGCGTTTTCGCGCGTAACATCATTACAAAACATAGAATCGCCATTTTTTTTTCTTTCATGATATTTCTCATATTTTTTCGAGGAATTTGATACCATTTTTATCTCTTTATGACCATTAATAACAAGATGAGCGTCAATTCAAGATAAATGTCCGTGCGCGCGAGCTCTTTTAATACATAGCATATATGGCCAAAAACATGCCTATACAAAATCCATTATAGCTCTTTGGAATGCACAGTGACCTTCAATTTTGTTTTCATAATTATATAGAGTATGAGTCGGAGATATGATTCCATGTCTCATTTTGCCATTAAGTGTATCGTGACATCATCATAATGGCCTTGGAACTCAAAATACGAATTTGCATATTATGAAGTCAGCATATTTATGTAAAATTGATTGTATCTCTGTAAATATTGATCGATTTTCTTCAAAATGTTGATATGTTGTAGCTAAGACAATTATCTACAAGTTAGTTCCAGGCATTTTTCATTTTGATGACGTCATCATAGTGAAAATTAAGATAAAAGGGAACATATCAGAAATTTCTTAAGTTGCGTGTTATGCCTATGGAAGGTGAATTTCCTTCACATCGTTAATCTACATGACATTGTTTTTTAGCAGTATCTCGCTTATTTTTGCTCTATTTTGTGTCAAATTTTAGTTGACCAGCCCACCTATACTTGTTCCAAACAAGTATTATATGTCTAGTTATTATTATTTTTGTTGTTATCATTATTTCTCCTCCTCCTAATTCTCCTCCTGTGCTTCTCCTTCTACTTCTTCTCCGTGTTTTTTCCCTCTTTTTTATCCATCTCGTTTTGCCTAGCAGGTTTAAAGTTGTTACATTTTCCGATTTTCCTCTTTCTTTTCTTTTTGTAATCATTTTCCAATCTTAATTTTAGTAGTTTTATTTAAAAAAAGGAAGAACCGCTGGATTCACTTGCCTTCAATCTCCAAAGGAACACTTGCTTCTTCTTCTTCTGCCATGCCTACATTGATTAGTAGTTCAGTTGATAAAGAAAATAATATTTGTTAGGCCATGTTGAAAAGCATCGTTCAACGAGATATTCAAGAAAGGAAAACATTGTTATAGACTGTAATAACCGATCCGAGCTCTTTCTTTGGCAGCCTAAAGAGAGAGAGAGGGACCGACGGAACAAAAAAAGGAGAAAAGAAAGAGAAGTGAATCCAAAAGAATAGATAATAGATGGAGAGACAGAGAAAAGAAAAAAACAAGAAGAACATAAAACATCAATTTTACAAATACAGATTGCAGTTCCGGAGTATTGGCACGACATGTACTAACGAATCCTTCGGATGAAGGTAGAACAGTAGAAAAACAGTTATATGAAATTCTCTTTAAGAGAGAAAGAGAAATGATTTATAACGAACTGACAGAGCTCCTTCGGCGGGCCCCTGGAACCCATCCTTAAAGAAAGAAGTAGTTCCTCTGAACCTAATCCAAGACAAATCTTTGTTCTATAAGATGGTCCTTGGGATATATTGTGTGTATGTATGTGTGTGAGGGAGAGGGAGAACTGATTTCCCACGAAATAAAGCAGTAGGAGCTTTGCAAATTTGAAGGCACAAATTATAATGTGTTTCCCTTAAAGATGACTATATTGAAGGTTCTGAATTGCTAATACTATTATATAACTGACAACTGAAATACACACATAAAAAATGCATATATATAATTGACAACTTGAAAGTATGGAGATTAGTCAAAAAATCAAGATAAATGCAGTGACCACCTATCATAATCATGAATGCTTGCGTCGATAGTAGCCGGGAAAAAGAGGGAGGTACATGACGCTGTTATAGGATGGCTGGATAGTTTTTACAGTTGTACGAATATTGGCCTGTACAGCCCGCCATACACTCTGTGAGCGGGCATGCGTAGGTTTGAGTAGGTATTAAGAATATATTGAGATGATATGTGTATATGTAAATGCTCTTAAATGAAATCCTTCCATGCGTTATTATGTTATGGCTTCTGTATGTTTACTTTGTGGTTTTGACTCGTGTTTTCTAGTTGTATATATGTTGTATTTTTTAAATATATTTCTTAATATATACTGTTTGAATATATAATTTTGTTAGCATTTAAAACTCCGTCCTACGATATATCTATGGCATGAACCTGTTTGTATTGTTCCTAATCGAGCCATGACAAATTATCGACGATCTTCTTCATCATATTTTGTACGGAACCTATTTGTTACAAGCTTTGCTTTTTGTTTGGTTTAGACTATTAAATAGACATATTCGTCTTCTTGTGAAACCTTTTAAATAACTCGATCAATAAGTAAATTTGTAACAAATATCTGATTTCATTGTGTGTGATTATACTTGACAATACACTGTTTTATATCTATATATTTACCACCTATTCCCATGCTCTCTAAGTCATCTTCACTTGTAGTCCTGTTTTTACTATTTTTGTCTTTACTACCAGGTAGAATAGTAATGACTCTGACATCTAAATTTCATGCTGTCAATAATTTTGTTGTGCTGCTGTTTTTGTAAGACATAATCTGTTTAAAAGCCCGGTAAATATTGTCTCCTCTTTAAACATAATGTAATGTTTACATGCCTCTATGTGGCATACAAATACATTGAAATGAGACGTAAAAGGGGTTTTCCGAACGTTATATTAACAAACACAAACCCCAAAGCATTACGGTGCGGGAATGGAACTAGTGGGCCTATGAAAAACCTTCTGCTTGTGAACAAATGTTGTATCTACAAGAAAACCATGAGGGAAATCGTTTGCCAAAACTGATACGTAGCTTCATGTGTAACTAACAATATTGGCCACACGATGCCTTATGAGTGATAATAGATTATTTCAACTCGTAAAGAACTATGGTGATATTTCATTATTCTTACGTACGGTCATACTTCACACAATCCGTGTACACAGCTATAGTCTGGAAAATTTTAGCACAATGCTGCTTGCTAGTTTTAGTTTGACAAACACGCTGTATTTCTTTAATCTGTTAGGACTATGTTGAGGATATTTTGTAATACTCATAATTTATCAAGACTGTTTCGGAAGGTTAGCTACGTCACTGCGTGTAGCTCGCGTGCATCACGTTCAGCGCGGATGTATATCACTACAAACTGTTCACGACATTGAACGGAAAAGAGGCTCGGCCCACACCCATAATACATACATGGATATAGGCCTACTGTAGCAGTGTTATATTTTGCACGCGGAGTGTTGCAAAGGAGGAAGCAATAAGATCAAATAAAGTTGTGTTACACAAAATGTACGAAAACCAACACCAACAACAACAAGAATGTGTTTAAACATATCCACCTTACTTTGTCCTAAACGTTCATGTACCATTTTGCCTACCTTAAATATCGGGCCCTCTCGAAGTGGCGCTTGTAGACCCACTGTGTTGTTATAATGTACAGATTATAATTATGGCGTAGAGCTATTATGGGAAATGTCGTCACAGTTGTCATGATTGAGCGCACACAGTCTTTAATTAAGACCGCATTGTTAAAGGAAGGTTCAATTGCTATTCTGGAGCAGACGAAATACATAATTGAAACGGGCTTCAGTGAACTGAAACTCCCAAGGATGTTTGTTTTATTTAACTGATTTGTTTAATATGTATACATGTATTTTGTTTATTATGTATACATGTATTTTATTTATTATGTATACATGTATTTTGTTTATTTACTATCTGACGAAATAAAGGTTTTTGCCGAAAATATTACATCGACACCTGGGAAGGAAAACAAGTTGTCCACATATGTTCAAAACTTCAAACATTCCGATCAAGTTTTCTCCTCATGAGGACAGACAAGTTAGGTATAACCTTAATATACCTAGTAAATACATAATATATATAAAATCACTTTGAAACATGTGCATGGTTTATAATTGTTATGTTTTCCCCCAAATAGGAGGTTTAAAAGCTTTACATACATCCCCTTATTATGACCAATAAACCGTATAAGGCGCTATCTAGTTTTTGTCAACGGCTCGTTCAAAAATATCGAATATTTGTGGGGCTCCACACATATAAGAAATGGTTATATTTATGGATAATTCATCCGTCTCTGAACCGATTTTGATCAGACAAAGATGAAAATGTCATTAAAATTGTATTTTCTTTCAAATTTAAAACTTAGTTTTTTCAGTATCTCACAACAAAATTATTTTGTGTAGCGCCCTCTAAACCAAAACCCAAATATCCCTTTAAAATGACAGTAAGTTTAACACCTATAAACGACAGTGCAAATAACCAAACTTCGTGACTTGCACAATAAAGCTTGTGAAACTGGCAGGCATACGTATATCAATAACATAATTGGCTCGTGTGTGTGTTTGGTAATTAACGAATATACGGCCTTACAACTGATATTCTCTTAAGGTGAGGGAGATAGATGGGGGTAGATGGAAAGAGTAGGAACAGAGGACATATTTTTTTTTTTTTTTTTTGGTCTCGAAATTTTTAAATTTGACATTTTGATCCGTTGAGGGGGGGGGGGGGTGGTAAGGTCAATTTTTTGTAATACCAAGGGGGGGGGTTTCCTCAAAAATACACACATAAAAAATACCGAAGGGGGGTTTATCCCCCCCCCCCCCCCCCCCCCCCCCCCCCCCCCCTGTGTACGCGCCTGGTCATATAGATAGATACAGTAGTGTGAGAGGGGGCATAGAGAGGTAGTGAGAGAGAGAGAGAGAGAGAGAGGGGGTGGGGAGGGGGATGGGAGTAACATGGCCCCATGATATACTCTTTACATACATGAAGTACACGTACGTGATATGACCAAGTTCACTGAGAGGTCTGTATGAGATAATATCAATGGCTCGCGTAGAAGCTTTTAATTGGGCAATGATTTTGCAAATAAGTGGCAAATATTTCTATCTCTTCTCAAAGGGTTCAAAGTGTCATAACCTCATAGCCTGGTGTAACTCAGGCCATAAATAGCTATGCATACATGTTCATTTGTCTGAGCCAGATTTAATTCCTTTGTACTGTTTTGTCATTCTCGAGGATCATAAGTCTTGTTCAGACGGAGAAAAGTTCCCCAGTTGTACGGATATTGGCATGCTTGGCCCGCCATATACGCCGCCATATTTACCCTGACTAGCTCTTAACACGACCCTTACTCTATGGTAACTTTTCTCCGTCTGCACAAAACTATACACGTGCTGTTTTTCTATGATCGGTGCACACAGGATACTTCTGTGTCAGCAACACAAAGGTAATGGAATGTCAGATTTCAAAGCAAGAATAAATGCTTTGTCACTCTCTTCACGGTTGAACTCAAGTGAGCATCTCATTTTTCGTTCCTTTGAAATTTCTTTGGTGGTTTTGCCATTCATAAGTTTGATACGACGGGCTGGTATTATAACGACAAATAACAGGGACTTTTAGATTCGCACGAACACAATGGGGATTGCTACGATCGACGTCCTTGTAATGCACTGCCTTGAATGGACGTCACACGTATCAGTCCACGCAAATCTAAAAGTCCCTAACAACGCGTTAAGGCACAACTTTTGTAACATCCAGCAGGTATTACCAAAAAAAACCAAGGCCGTCTGGAATTCTAGACAATAGGTTTACCAAGTTTAATATTGACATTATAGCGCTATTCACCACAGACGAGACGGCGAGACGCTCAATCAACCAGATCTTTGTTTGATGTATTTTACACAGTGTTTAATTGGAGGTTATACCATTGCAAGTAGTTTTTTTTTTCAAATGAAAGAAACATTTAAAGATAAACTTGAGTTCTGGTTAAGAAAAGAACATGAATTGTCACAGAATGAAGCGAAACTTACACTGAATGTTCAAGATTAAAAATAAATGTCATGTGCCAAACAATTTTGGAAGAAAATGTATACTGGCTGAGTAATGAGCAAAGAAAAAAAAGGAAATCAAGGTATAGTAGCCCCGACACCATTTGTGTAGTCCCATATACATCTTTATGTATACAGTGCTTGTTAAAGGTACTATGTCACATTTGCAGGCCCAAAAAATGAAAAAGTTAAATTCCAACTGCATTTGAAAGATAATACTAATTTAGAACTTCCCTAAAAAAGGTGGGGCTTGCAAATGTCTTCAAGTGGGAAAATAACGACTATTAGTTGTCAAATCGACTTTAGGGCTATAGAGCCCAAAAGTAATAGTCTTGATTTTCAGACAATTGTACCGAATGGTCATACGTTTTATGCTGCGCAAAGATTCAATCAGTTTAATCTTGGCCATCACAAGAAGTGGGTTATTGATGTAGACAAATGCTCATGTACCCTTTACAACTCTTTTCATGTATGTTATTACCAAAGAAGAAAAAAAGCCAGTCAGTCACTCAATATTGTCTGACAGTGAAGTCTAGCAAGTAAACGGGTTTCCTTTCATAATTTGAATATGAGGACACTGCTAACGTTTACATTTCACAGATAGGACATACATGACATATTCATAATTCCTGCAAAGTTCTACAGAATTTGAGGTTGGCTGCAAAAGGGACATAGTACCTTTAACGTACCAAGAATGGGCCAAATTTATTATGATTTTGATGACTCCAGAACCTTGCAGTACACACCAACACTTACATGCTACATGATCAACTTTTCTGATCCATTCTACACCTTTTCTTTTCACAATGCAATCGCATTAACAGAACTCAACATTATCTTTAATATGATTGTGAATACAACTGTAGGAATGTTGAAATGATAACTATATAGAGGATAACTTGAGATCCAGAAGGTCACTTATTTGTTATAGTTATTATTTTTTACATTTGTCATGGCAACAAGTGGATATTTAAGCTATTTCCTTATGTGAATGAGATAATACGTTGTATTCTCATACTATATAATTACAATGCATGGCCGTACAGAGGATTATTGTATGTTAGGGATCGGGGTAACTAGAGATGCAATGAATTGTTGATAATTTATTGCGTTTTCTTTGTTTTTATTTGTGGGAACTGTCCCCTACCATAGCCTCCGCTGCGTACAGTCATGGTTCAGTGGCAAAGCAGTGGCCTCGTAACTGTGAGGCCCCAGGATCAAAACCGTGTCGATGTGCTATATTAGTGCCCTTTTGTGGGGCATTAATCCTCATTACTGTCGTGTATGACTTAAGGGCGTAGCTAGGTCCCCTAGTTGATAAGCATAGTAGCATACACATGCTTCGGCAGTCACAGAAAACAAACACTGACAAATTATTATTCAATAAAATCTGAGAATGTATACTATTATCTAGATCTATTAGGAATAAATCATTGTCAAAATAAGTCGAATGTGGTAAAAAGAAAAAATTCCAACTTTTAGAGCAACGGTGTAATTAAAGACGTAAAATTAGATATATTGATATATGTAATTACTAACAAGGAAACAAGGGTGACACCTTTAACATATATAACAACGTGAAGCTACATGGCTAAAGGGAAAGTGCAGAAGTACCCAAAGTTGGTTTAACTCCTTTTGGAATGAAAATCTTCATATGCACACGCCCAAATTAAAGTGAATATGAATCAAATTCATGATGAGGAAATTTGACTTTTATTTGCCTAGTATGCAAAGCAAATTATAAATTTGGTAAATGTTTAGAACAAGCAAAGTTTCATATCTTTGCTTTCATTTTTCAGTGCAGTTATTTATTTTTTTTTGTTGGGGGGGGGGGGGAGGGGGGGGGGCTCATATTCTTTTTTTATATATTTACTCATACACTTATTTATTGATTCATTCATTTTTTGCTTCTTGAAATTGTTACAATTGTCCATTATTTGTATGTTGTACCCCGTTCTGTATATAAGACGACCTCATTTGCTGATTATTTTTCTGTTTTCTCTCTCTCTCTCTCTGAAAAAGACATGTGTACTATTTGCTTTACACCACAAAGGACTCAGCTTATTAAAAGCACAAAACTAACACAAATTAGTTAGATTGTTTGTACAATTTAATAATTCTCTTAGATCAATACATTTTATTTACAAAAATAAGCAACTACCGAAATAATATTTACGTGCTAAATAACTACAGAAGAAAAATATACAATTACACGCTATAACATATAATGTGCATATTAAACGATAAAGGCGATCGTGTATGCATATTGATATATATCAAAGAACAACTGTTAAACTGGGATTGTATCCTTACTGTTTCTCTATTTCTATGCAACTCATGCGGCATGTAATTAGGTCAAACAACGGAATAAACTAAATTCATCAAATCAAGTTTGGAAACTCAAGTTTGATGAATTATATGTCACTTCCACTGTAGTAGTTCACTGTACAACACTATCAGTGCTTATCAATGCATTTCACTTCTGACCTTGCCCCTTATTATGATATACTGCTTATTCCGTGGCTGCAGAACCATAACAAATATGGTGTCATGTTTAGAAATAAAATAAGCATGGTTTCTAATAATCCTAAACACAGTGATGATCATCTTATGACATAAAGAGGTATAATAAATTGTACAATTTCCAAAAATTTTTGGAGGGGTAAATATCTACATTTAACCCATTGTCTACTAGAACCTGGTGGCTCCTGCATTAAGCACATGGGAATGAGAGAATTCAGTTGTCAACGGGTTAAAAGAAAGGTGCATCAACTCTTACATGAGTTTGATCATATCATGATTGCTAAAAGTGCCCTACTGTATATGTACAACATAATATTTCACATGCAATAATATTCAACGAAATTTATATTTCATGCCATCTGTACATTATATTGAAACATCGGAAAGGAATCATATTCATTTACATACGATTATATGTAATATATTGCACAATATATTTTTGATCAATGAAATCCTGTTCAGTGATTGGTCAACATAGCATCATGTGACCAAACATAAAATTGCTATGATGTAATCGTGACGTCATACATGGTATAGTGCACTATACCATGGCACTATACCATGGATGACGTCATATATACATGTGATCGATCAAGTTTATATGTAATATATTGCACAATATTTTTGGAATTAATGTGTTCTTACTTTTTATTTAAAATGTTATTTTTTTGCATGACTTTGCCCCCGAGAAAATCTTTACCATTTCCGTTAATGCTTTGCCTCTACTCTTCGTGACGTCATAATAACGATTGTGAGGTCCGAACTTAAACATAAAGATAATTGTCAGACAAATATTTTGATTTGAGATCACGTATGATAGGCCTACGAGGTTGTAGGTATGTTCCCCCTCGATTCTCTGTATTTCCAAATAATTATTTCAAGTTTTCATACGAATATCGGAGTTATGTCTGTCCAATAATAGCCTTTAGAATTGTGTTAACAGAACATTCAAACTTGCTTTCTAATTGGAGTTATCAACATTGGAACGTCAACCGGAGTAGTTTGCGTGAGAGAAGTTTGCGTTCTATTAAAGGTTAACTTATATGTCAGATTTATGTTTGTGTATACGAATATGAAGAGAGATAATGTTGTCTGAAACGGGATGTTCTTCAATGGGCCCTGTATTCAACATCTAGTGTAGACTATAATCAACAGTGACGTCATACATACAAATCACCCGAGATTGATCAAGACATGCATAGCAATCCTTAAATTAAATATCATAAACGTAAATTTATTGTGACTAAACAAACTTTGATAATATTTAAGGTGAGAAGTAGCTGAAAATGTGGCCAAACATTCACTCCAAAGTGGGTAGTCTCATATACACATTTATATATCCATGTCGGCGAGCATAAATTAATTTATAATTTTTGTTATTCTCAAACATCACATTTATATACCAATACATTTTTCCTCATTACTTTCAGTTTCTTTAACAATATTATTATCTTTTGACCAGAACTCTACTAAATCTTTATCATGTTGTGTGTTGTTTTTTCTTATGAGCGATAGCATGAGATACATCATACAAAATGGAGGAAATATTTATTTTTAAACTCAATTTCATATTACAAGCTTGGAAGGAAAAGGAAATGCTGAAATAACCTCGTAACTTTACGTTCAGCAGTTTTCGTATCTACAACTAATTTTCAAGTCATCGGCATACACACAATTGCCCGAATCCACAAAGGAGTTTTAAATCTGTAATCTGTAATGAAATCTGTAATATACAACAAATATACAAGGCACTTCTTAGTGATTAAAATGTCATGCCAGTGCGCCCATCTCTGGCCGTTGAGGTCGCTCTATGATTTCGGTAACCAGAGCCATTGATTATGATAGTTTGGCCAACCCGTTATGAATTGGGCACAATAAAGGCGAATACTGTTTTGTGGGACAATCACAAAAGGAAAAAATAGATGCCATGTTGTATCCAACTTAAACCTATTTGGCCAAACCATTTGTATAGACCGCCATACTGTGGAGTGGTGGTAAAGTGACGTCACGAGGAGCCATAAACTCTTGTCTGTGACCGGAATAAAGAAAAGAACGAAGAGCGCCCTCCACGTTCAGAAAGCTGACAATCTTCAAGATCTAAGCTGCATAAGAAAACAGATAGGGAAATAAAAAGAAGTGAAGGAGGTAAAGAAGAAGAGGAAGAAGAGGATGAAGTCGAATAATAAAAGAAGAATAAAAGGAAGTTCACATTTGGAATAGAGCTCGGTTTTTTGGAAAACATGGATCAGAGTTTTGTATGAGTTTTATTTCGTATATATTATCTATAAAACCTGAGCTTCAAATATTCCTTTCGTGAAAAACATTTTACATGTTAAATCACACTGTCAATTAACATACGCGTACAAGCGTCTTGCGACTTGTAAAATATTCAACGCCTAAACTTAGAGCTTACACGGAATAAAAGTATTTGTGTTCATTGAGTGATTTTAAGTTGGGTGTTAGTGTTTGTGTTAGTGTTAAGAGCAGTCAAGAGCTCTTAAATCGAGCGAAAGATTTGCTGATGAAATTAAGAGCCCGATACCGATATCAATCGATGGCTTAACACCAGCTGTGACGTCACCACATACTTGATTTCACGACGATGATTTGAAAATAGTACATCAAAACTAAAGAAATCATCAAAAGTACAGAATAAATTTACACCTATTTCTCTGGTCTTATAAAACAACTAATTTGACACAAAAGAATATATGAATTACCTGTTTCACATATTTGTATTTGATCGTCAGACAATAAATTGGCGTCGTTCGTGCGTTGACTGTTTGCGGGTACAACAATAACGCCAAACTGGAAATCAACATTTGCTTAATCCCTAGGGGCTAGTGTTAGTGAATAGGACATTTGTACTTTGTAACTATTAACACCAGCCACAAAGGTCGGTTCAGCAGACGACAATTTTGCAAAATCGATAACACTAGCTACCGGAAGTTGACGATATTCAGAGGTCAAAGCCTTAACACCAGCTGATTTCCATTTCGGTGTTTAGGCTGGTGTTAGTGTTTATTAAACACTAACACCAGCCTTAAACACCCAACTTGAAATCACTCATTGTACGCGGTGTTATGTTTTTCTTTATTTTCGTCATACTCCGTATCCGTTCGCCCATGTAAACTAGCGGGTAAAGATGATGTTTTTTAACATTCTAGTTGTACACATAACATGTTGTAAAGGTGATTGGTCCACTTTAAAGTCTATGTAAACACTAGGTACACCGAGAAGGAGCACCATTGGAAAAATAATAGAACAGGAGGCACCTGCAACTCAATATGAGAACGTAATTACTTAAGGGCTACTACAATTTACCCGTTGACTACTCAATTATCTAATTCTCATTGACTAAGGACCACTACATTTCAGTAAGCAATGGGTTAACACGTAAAGGCTACCAAATATCTACTGCTAACGTAGGTAAAAACACCACGGACTTGGTCAGTTATTAGGGTCTTCCTTCAAAATTAATTTGTAATATCATCGTTTATATCCTTTTTAACATTTGATAAATGAAATAAATTAATAAATCAATGAGGCTATTTAAGTTCTTACGATGTGTCGATTATGGCAGGTTGTTATGATAGTAAGCTCTGTTGACTTTCCCCCTTCGTCTTGCGTGCTCGTGCTCTACGGGTCCGCCGTGGTGGAGATCATACCCAGGCCCGAGCCTACGGGAACCTTCTGATCCAGGCCGCCTGCCGTGTGGCGGACCACCAGGGAGAGGTCCCGGTGAAGCAGGGGGTCTCTCGTGTAGGCGGGTCCGTGGACCGTCAGGGCCGGGAGGTTCCAGCCCGTCGTGCCCGAAGGGAGGTTCTAAACCGTCATTACCAAAGGGGCGTTCCATGATAGGAGGATGACCGTGGGGAAAGTGAGGTGGTGGTGGTGGTGGTCGCATCGGCTCGAAACCACGTGACCCGTGGTGAAACTCAGGCATGTGACGATCCATGTGACCACCGAAGCGAGACGGCCTGTGGAAGTCTGGCGGATAGAGGGCGTCATTCCCATACTAAAATAAAATAGTGGTCCGGGGAAATAGTAAGCGTTAATTTATGAATTGCAATATCGGTTCAAATGAATATCGAAACCAAGCATATGGATTATGTCATTGTTGGGGGCAACTGTTTGCAATCCTTTACCAGTAGCGGTTCTTTAGAGGGGGAGGGGGGCCTTGGAGACTGAAATCCCCCTAAAAAAAGATTAACATTAATTTAAGAGCGGCACATGTAGCAAGCAAATGCAAGAACCCCAACCCCGAGACCACAAGCATCCCCCACTGACTATATATACAAAGAAAATGCATAAATAAATAATCTTCTGATACCACCTCTGTCGTTTAAATTGTGAAATTTAAATCGACGGTTCTTGTTCTAACTAAATAAGACTTACTAACGTTTTTTTTTCTTACAAAGACTTTTTTTTTAAGTGAACTGTCATTGGCTTATCATGCAGTTTTTTTTTGCTTTCATTTAGTAAAAAAATGTATATGTATAAGCGACTTGTTATCAGTATAGTCTTTTCCATTATTTGATCACCACATTATTTCATATGTACTGGGGGGCGACATGCTTCCGAGTAATGGCAATTTCAATTGCTTTTGTAAACCCTGACCAGGGCCCCGTATTATAAAACTTTTGACTTACCATAATAGTAACTTCCCGAGTTACTATTATGGTAGTTACCATTGATGGTAACTACCATCGGAGCTTAATATCCGTTGCATAAAACCGATATTAACTAATATAAGAAAAACCCGCGAATAGTCTTATTGGACGAGCCAGAAATTTAAGCGCATGCGCAATTCACGTCGTCTGCTAGATATAGCCACTGAGATAAACACCGAAGACGGCTGCTGCTACTCTACAATTATCATTAATCGTACGTATTTCTTGACTTTAATCATTTTCATGTGTTAATCGAAAGAGCATATTCATTCTGCTATACATATTGATAAATTTATTAGTACTGGCAATAAACTTACAGCCTTTACTCAGACAGTATTTGCCATCGTACTCGGGTTTAATTGTAATGTTTACGTCAGTCTCCGCAGCCGTACGTGCTTTCAGAAGCCAGCGGGGACTAGAGTACTGAGCTCCCCGGAGGAGCTGGGTAGCATAATCTGACATTCCACTACTAGCATGACTAGAGTGGGTGGTGTTTGAACATTCGTTTATCTACAATACCCGATGATTTAAAGTTGTTTAAGGGTAAAAAACTTGCAATTACCTCATAATATCATTCTAAAAATGTAAAATACTAGACTCTCAATTAGAATATCTAGATAAAATTAAGACTCTCGATAAGACAAGTCGATTAGAATTTCAACTTCTTTCAAATTTCTAGTCTATAATTATATAGACTCTCAATTAGAATTTCAACTTTATTCAGCTTCAGACTAGTAGTAGATCTATAATCAGATACTATTTAAAATAGTATAGACCCTAGACTATATGTCTAGTGTCACAGTGTGTGCATGTCAAGTGTGAGAGCTGAGGGATAATTGGGCCGGCGATTGGGCCGGCGATTAACAGGGGCATGAAATATAACGATATACTGAGCTGTATAAACTATAATCTACATCGACTACATGTAAGCAGGGAGTTAGAAAAGCCCCTCCCTATAAATGTAAGTTTGCGGGGGGGGGGGGAGGGGGGGGGGGGGAGTTTTTATTTCTCAGACTCAAGAGTCGGACTGAGTAAGGTCTATAAACCGAGTGTAGATTTACAGAACCCAATAATATTAACATGATTAAGTAATAAACTATAGCATAGACTAGCTTTTACTCATACATAGATCTACATTGGTTGAAAAAGTAAATCTTGTACTATTATTTGTAGTATAGGCCCTAGTAATTGTCTATTGTGAGTATTGAGTAGTCTAGTCTAAGCAAACTCCTTAAACTTTAATTTATTTTTCAATTGATAAATAATAATAGTTATTGATAATAATAATAATAATAATAATAATAATATATTGTAAAATGCATTAAGTACATGTAGAGTCTAGTCTATATTTAAAAGTTAAATAGTGGTAATTTAATTGGCAGGTTTTGGACCTATACTAGTAGAAATATTGAGATACTGCAAGAGTCTATAGATCGAGGCCCTATACTGATCGAGTAACAAAACCGAACAACAATCTTGTGTTTAAAAGGGTTTGATACCGTCAAATTTGATTTAACAGAACTTATTTTAAACAATCTTTCTGGCTTCTCATTAGTTTTTTTTTTTTTTTTCTTCATTCTAGGAAATGGTGAAACGCAGGCCGAATTTGACAGGTCGGGATGTCCGCTGCCTGGCAGACTACGTGAAAAAGAACCGGCAAGCTTTGTTCGGCAAAGCGGGGAACTGTGTGGAAAAGGTTTGTAAAATCCAATGCAGATCTATTTATTAAAATTTCCAGGACATAACTATGATTTCGAATTTGAATAAAGAGTCTCTTTATCTAACTTATTTTAATTTTTCCTTCTTTCAACTTTTCTTCTAATAAGTATACCGAAAATGATGTTTTGGTTTTCATTTTTCCTGATGCCCAAGACAGAATGCAGTCCACTGTCTTTGGAAACAGTTGGATGCTACCATATGAGAGTATTCTTTTAAAATAAGTAAGGGTGAATTAATATGTTAATCATCTATTGCATATAATTAAAGCAAACTTGAGTAGGTTCCAATTTACATTGTACTTTTTATTCTTGAATTTGTAGATCAAAAAACGAAAAGAGGATGCATGGGCCCTAGGGCTCGTATCCCTAGAGGCCCAGGGACTCCAACCAGGTAGAACAGTAAAGGACCTACGTCTAACCTGGAATGAAATGGCGGCTAAGGCCCGAAAGTACCGGGACGCAAAGAACAAGACAGGTAAATTAAGCTGTCTTTATTGTGTAACAGATAAAACTGTAAAAGGTACCTTTCTTTCATACTCCTTCCACATGTAATTTATCACCAATAGTTACCTTTGCTTTGGAAAAGTTAAAAAGTAAGAAAGCATTTGTGCAATAAAAAAACAAGTTTTTAAAATGGTGGGATTCCATCTGCTATTAGTATCTACTGTACCACCATAGGTCATCATAAATTGTACATGCATTAAAAAATTATCTTTAATATATCATATCAACATTCATGACTTAGGACAACAGCCTAGTGTTTGAATGCTAGGCTTTTTTATTTTTATTTCTCTTTAAAAAGATAGCATGTTTTGCATGGTATATCCTATTTCAATAAAGAATACTCTAGAGTAGCCTGTCAAGAAGAGTATTGAATTAGTAAAGGGGTTTATTATTATCAGGAGACTTGGTTGGTAGATTGGTGGTCTCATAATCCGACGACCTAGGTTCGAAACCATGTCGTCGATGCACTAGTGTCCTTTGGTATTAAGGCATTATTCCTCATTACCAAGGTCCCTTAGATAGGACCTAAAGTCGTCGGTTACTAATAAGCACTCGTGCTTTTTTAGCAGTCGGGTAAAATAACCACCACTAAACCGCAAATCACAACTTACACTTATTTGGTGTAGGTTATTAACCATCACGACCTAATCCAAGATCTCTCTTTAACTGTTATGGAAAACAAAATTATGATCGATATTAACATTTCGTAAAATTTATGGTAAGAAGTTAACATTTATTTCTTTGACTTTGGATCATTAGGAGGTGGACCACCGGTCGATTATAATGAAAAACACGAGGCGGTACTGGAGGCAATGGTGGAGGAGAGTGTGGAGGGCATTCTGGGGCCAGAAGAGGAGGCTGGATACCTAGCTCTCCCTTCGAGCCAAATGTCACAGGTAAAATTTGTAGAATTTGATTGACCCCCTCTCTGGGTATGAGAGTACAAACAAACATAAAAATATACATGACTTGTGAATATGTACATCTTTGGTTTAACCCTAACTGAGCCAAGGGGGGGGGGAACAAGTACCCCACCCCCCTCCTCAACACTTTGCACGATATGTCTGCATCGCTGGCCGAAATCTCAGGGAAGGGGGCGGGGGAGCCCTTTCCCTAACTCTGAGAACTTCAAAAATACCCAGGCCTAATCAGGGTTTATCTTGAATTGTAGATGGTATTGAAATGCTAACCACTATATTACTTAATTTACTTGACAACCTTCAAAGTGTCATTGTTATGTTGACCACCCCACCCCCCTAACTCTATTTGAAAAATTTATCCCATTGAACATGAGATTCAAATGTGGCATGTATTTTTATGTGAGGCATTTTCCATACGGGTATATGGTAATTTTTTTGTTTAACAAAAACAAAATCCTCACTGATGGTGTACGGTACAACCATTTTTTTTTCTCACATTTTTTTAAATATTTTTTTAGGGGGGTGTTAACCATTTTTTCAAACATATTGATGATTAGATAAAACCCTTACCGACATTGTTTCTTTTTTTATCACAGAATTTTAATAATAAAATAATAATAACAACATTTAGACAGTATGGTTCTATAGTTCTTTAAAACTCAATCAAGGCAATCTTTATTGTTATATGCATACAGACAGCAGAAAATGCCATGGCTGTGGCCATGATGGTAAGCAGCATGGTGGGTGGCATATCTGTGCCGGCCCGGGACCCACAGACCAGTACTAGTGCAGCCAGCAGTGCCGGACCACCAAGAGGCCAGCCTGTTCTAGTAGGGGATAGCACGGCCATAGACACCAAGAAGCCAATCACCTGTTATGAAGAAAGGCTTCTGAAGATAGAAGAGGAAAAGTTATTACTTATGAAGCGTGCGGTTCACTTGTTCAAATTATTTGTTTGTAATCAAAAAGAGGTTTAAAATTGTTACTTTTGTTTGTTTTGCAAATTTTTTGTTTTGCAATTTTCTCATAAATTCGACTTCATACCTATTTTGGCTGTAGTGAGCCAATAAATTATTATGTAAGAATGATATGTTAATTTCGTTCTTATTCATGATAACTTTACCTTTCAGTATTCAAAAAGATTATATCATTGTGCATTTTGGAACTAAGGAAATTAGGTTTCCTAGAAATCGAATATGAATATGTCGTTATTAAAAATGAATTGACTATGCATGAGCGTTCCACGGGACTCCCCCCCCCCCCCCCCCCTTCCCCAGTCAGGTTTGGATTAAATATGTGGCCCGCTTCTGAATAGAACAAATTACAAATTCAGGAGATATACTCTTCCCATTTATACTGTAAATTAACTGAATCTAAAGATAAAAATGTTATGAGGCCAATCTTAAGGATATCTTACACACTTCATTGAAAGAGGGCCTTGAATATGATGCCATATTCATATACAAATTTATAAAACAATATGACTATTGGCAGGTCAGCAGAACATGCCCTAGCCCGGCGATTCCGTGAAATTTGAATTTTGGCTTGGTGCTACCTTAGCAATTAATCCCCCCCCCCCCGGTTGAATTCAGTACTGAATTGATTAAGATTCTCAATGCAAACAGAAGATTACTACCACTTGAGTTATATAGTACAAGTATACTTCAACAATATTGTCACAACTAAATAGTGCAGTAATAAAAAGAATTTATGTGTCAACTTATAGATGACCCAAAATGGTGTTTTAAAGCAGGGGAAGTCCACCCTAAAAATAAGTATGTTTGAATGATATAAAATATAGATAAACAATAAGGTCAGTGACAGTGAATGTTGAAAACGATTCTTGGTTACAGTATATAGAAGTCTTCTTCATAAAATTCTAGCGGAAATAATTGGCAATAATAGTGTTTCTGATGGCTAAGCCGTTGCCTTCAATGTGGTCCCTGTCTGGTTCGTGTTCATGTTGTTCAATACCAAAGTCTACTTCAGGCTGCTTCAAATCTTTAGCCACATTGTGTAATACGGCGCATGCAGTGATGATCTTGCACGCTCTTCTGGGTGCCATTTGCATACCATTCAGTAAACACCTGAATTTGTGCTTTAGTTGGCCGTTAACTTGTTCGATTCTCACTCTTGTTACAGCATGTGCTCTGCAGAGTAAAGGAGAGTATTGAAGTATAACAAATTAAAAACAAAAAATTATTGGGAAGTATATTAGACTATGAAAATACATGTACATCTAACTACAGTGCTATACATCTAACCTATACATTGGCAAAAGGAAGTAAGTCACATATATGAGTAATTTTCTTTTTTTACCTGTAGCTCTTCTGGGCCAAATGTTACTCATGAACACTCATCAACACTCATCCTGCTAAGAGATGTGTTTGGCAATTTGACATCATGGTATTGCTTTGATGTCTAAAATGGCATACATTCATTCACTTTCTTTTTAATTGTAGATACACATATGCATTGAAATGTTTCTTGTAGTACAAACCTATTGTAAGCCTGTTCTGCAGGAGTCCTTGGATTTAGCACTGGTGTCATCAGGTATGGTCTTAAAGCGTAACCACAATCTCCAAGAAGTAGACCATGCTGTTGTAGATCTTCAAAAGTCTGTCCAACTCTGCTGTTATGTATAAAGGAAGAATCATTATAAGAATGAACATAATATGGTAGAATAGGTGTCCCTTGACCTTTTATATTTATTGCATTCTCTTGCATATACACATTTTGAAAAATGATTAAAAATTGTAAGATCTTAGCTTCACAATTATTTTGTAGCTTTTGTAACAAACATTTGACATAAATTTCAATGATTTACATGTATGTCAATATATGTTGTCATGGAGGCATTTCATAGGAAATTTTAGAATAAAAATATTATGGATTTACCTGAAATATCCTGCTGTCATGAGTGCTGCCTGGCCAGCGTGCCAGAATGTTTATGATCTTGTAATTGGTAGCACAAATTATTTGGGTGTTGATAGAGTAATATCCCTTTCTGTTCATATAGACGTGCTCACCAGGGCCCAAGGGAGCTCCATTTAGTCCACGGGTGGCCAACCCGCGGCCCGCGAGCTTTTCTGGTGCGGCCCGCGGAGCATTGAAGAAGTGATAATAAAAATAGCTCATAAATGAAATGCGGCCCGCATAGCAGCAATGAAAAAGGTTAAAACATTTACAAACAGCTATCTCTATTTCCATAATTTGTTCCCATCATTCACAACATATTGAATCGTTACGTGGTTGATACAAAACTCCTAAAATTTCCTCTCATTACATAGGGGGGTATTCACATATCACATACGGGGGTGTACCGCTCTAATGGGTGACTTTGTCACAAAAAATCCCTAAACATGGGTCCCACTTCTAACAAAAATACCATTAAAAATGGGTCCGCTTCTAAAATTTTCGGGCGTTTGCTATGCAAACACCCGAAAATTGAGGAAAATGTGTCCCTTTTTCGAGAAAAATGACCCCTAATAATGGGTAGGGGTTTCGAGGCTTGAGCGGCACACCCCCGTCAAAGCCAAATCTGAGTATACCCCAGGCATTAACATCACTCGCCGTGTTAATTTCAGTTTGTACATAATTATACAAATTAATGTTGTGAATCGAGAAATATGTTTGAAATGCCATACTTGTCTTCAAACTTGCATCCCTTTTCTCCCGCCGTTTTTTTTCTTTCTCACTGATTTTGTTGTTTGCTTGTTTTTTGCAAAATTGCAGGTGTGTACACGTATTGCATGAGTGTTTTTTTTTTTTTTTTTTTTTTTGGGGGGGGGGGGGGTAGGGGCGGGGGAGAAGACTTCCTATGGCCCGCCAAGTTATGCCAATCGTTAGCTGTGGCCCGCGAGCTTTAAAAGGTTGGCCACCCGTGATTTAGTCTAATGTGAGTTCCGTCCACCACTCCTATGACCTGGGGAAAGCCTGATATGTTGAAGAAATCCACTTGGGCTCTGTTGACTTCTTCATTCGTCGTTGGAAACTTGATTATCTGAAGTGTTAATTGGAGATGCAGAAAGAAAACAAAAATCAATAATTCCATGTTGCAGATCTTCATAATGTTATGTATACAATACAAGTCTAATTCATGTGCAAACTTTTGAAATGTAATTTGACGTATATTTTATTCATCGTCATTATATTTAAACAGCTATGCTGAAATTCACCAGTATTTATTATTATAGACAGAAACGATGTTATATCAAGAAATGTAATGTTTATCACATTGTAAATTATATATATTTATCTCCTACGAAAACATTTAATATTCAGAGAATTGGACATGAACTTTCTTTCTTTCAATCAAGTGTTGAGAAAAGTATGTGAAATATCTGAAGAAGTTCTATAGTGAAGTGATGAAGAAAAAAATTATGAGAGAGAGTGCAAGTTTTCTTTGGCTATACTCGAATTCATGAACATATTCATAGTTATGCTATTAATGGTGATGCAACTAACTATTCCTATAACTATATATTCTTAAAAAATGATATCTTTTCTTTCTATATACCCCTCGTCTCTCTCTTCCCGGCCCTCTCTATATAGCTCTCTCTCTCTTTTCTCCTGTTATTTATTATTTACTTATTAGTTTATACTTCTCTGGGGAGAACCTTTTTTGAATCTACGTTCTTCCTCTTAATATAATCATGACAGTTGTGTGTTTGTTTTTTTGTCTTTTCATTGATCATTATTATTATTATCATTTTCTTTATTATATAGCAGTATTGTGTTACTATATTTTTTTAAAACCATTTTGTTGTGAGTTTTTTTTTTGGTGACGGTAGTTTAATTATTTTGTATTTTTTACTGCTGTGCATGCACATATAAATTTATCATTAAGTCTATTTGATAGTGTGCAAAATGAGGAAATGATGACATTGGAAATTGAAGACGTTAAAATATATATCGATTGGCATATAGCTTTCCATACTCTGGGCTCAGCTGATTCAATTTAGAGTACGTATTTAATGTGTGCATGCTACATTTGCCTCTGTCTCTGCTCGATCATGTGAATGTGATGAGAGACTCGTTTTGTGCATTAGAAAAGGTGCTGTTTTCGTCATGACAGTCATTCATCATGCAATCATCATTCAGTAAGAAATTTGTTTTGACATATATACCTATATGAAGGGTCATCATAGGTAGACGATTCATACAATCAAGCTCGCTTCATATCACGCCAATTTATGGGCGACTCTACACAAATCAATATACCTAGGACTACGTGCAAAATAGTAACCAAGTCAGCGCTAGCATCTAGCACTTGCACTCTCGCTAACTTGGGGAAGGAAGTTTGGATAAAGATGTCTTTATTATTATGAATTCTTTATTAGACGTAGCTATTGTTTGATTATATGACCACTAATAAAATGATACTAGACTATAGGTCTACAGACTACACGGAGCAGAGACTGCAGTGACAGTAGTACCGCGATGAAGGCAGGCAGCTAGGCTCAACCAACCGACCGCGCCAGCGCTGCCCCAGCCTCCCGCCCGGCCGCGCCGCCACAGTCGCGGGCTCTGTCCCATGGCAACCACTAAATTGTCAGACCGCTGCAAAGACCTATGTCATGTCATTGCTTGGTCGTCTAAGATTAATTAAACATATAAATTTATCTGCAATAGGTCTTCCATGTGTTCATTATAAAATCCTAGTATTTTTAGCATGTCATGCATGACAAAAAAAAGAGTTCTTTTTCATCCTCTTAGACTAGTCTTATTAATTTGCTGATTAAAAATTCAAAATACAAATTTTAGACAGACTGTATTTTCGTCTTCTCTTTGCTTTATTAAAGAAAAAATTATTGACTTACCTCATGTTTCAGTGTGCCGAGGGTCACTGACACACGGTGAATTACCCTGGATGCTGTTGAGCGGGTGATGCCATGAATCGTGGCCGTGGAATCGAGCACTGCCCCCGTTGCATAAAAATTCAAAGCTATGCAAACTTGCAGCTCTGGGGGAAGTGCCTGATTCCGTTGGGTGTCGTGCTGCAACAGGGGCCGAATCAAATTGATAACATGCATACACCCATCCCTAGTAAACCGGTACTTGCGGAAAATGTCCCCATCCCCTAACTCCAACGGCTGGCTGCGATCTCTAAAGATTCGCTCCCTCCTCCTCGCTCTTTCAAATTCACGACGTCGGAACACAGCCAGTATGGCAGCCATAGTTACGGTAGTGTTACCGCAAGCTCAGAGGGTAGTGGTAATGTTACCGCTGATCTTTATAGACTTACCGCTGATCTTTATAGACTTACCGCTCAAGTCCAGCGGTAAGTTTTTATGCAACGGATATTTACCGTTTATCTTAAAGTTACCGCTGCTTTTAAGACTTACCGCTCAAATGAGCACTTACCGCTACGGTAAACAGATTGTATCCTTCTCTCTCTCCACTTTTCTAAAACTATTTCCATGCATTATGACTCAATGTATTTTCTGATTAGTATACTCATTGTATGTTTTCTGATTGGTCAAATAAATAATAACAATAATAACAAAATGATAACGATTATCATGATTAAAAAGGGTATTGACTTACTGGGTGGCCTACTGCTGTGATGATCAAAGTAGGATATGCCTAGTTATTAATATGAATGTAGAGACCGATACCGATTAGACACCCAAGACCAATCAGAAGTAGAAATAGTGCGCATGCGCATCTCTGCAATGTGGATACTTCAGTGCTTGCCGTTACGAGTGGTTGGTCATCATCGAAAATATATTTATACCCCACATATTGGTGAAAATAAAAATAAAAGATATTAACCAGTGTTTAAAGCATTTTAGAGATACGATTGCAAATTTGAAATAAAAATGCATCTACTTACGTTTAAAGTGCGTGTAAATAATGACAAACACATAATCATCAACATGGCCATGGATTAGGAAGGTTTGTCCAACCCAGTTCGGGTTCACACCAATAATAATGGGGACATTGGTCCGGTGGGCAAGCACACAACAAAAAAATGTACGCCATAGTGTATTAAACCAACTGAAAACAAGTTGGCCAAACTCTGTGTATTGATGGCTCTGATCTTCAATTGCAAATACCGCCATCTTCGTTGGCAAACTGAAGGCCGTTATTGAACCAAATGTAACATATTTTTCAGAACTTTTTGGTCAAGGAAAAGTTATTGTTTTTATGATTTTAGAATACGAAGGTATTGCCATAAAATCTTGGAAAGAAAATTGATGGAGTGTGGAGAATAATAATCTTAATTATATTTTAACATGAACAAACAAAATGAGGTTCACATAAAAATACGTCAATAATCTACTGAAAAGTGAAACACTTAACAAAGACAACAGTTAAGGAGGTGTTTAACTACTATTTAATCTGTGTGTAGCTAAAGAAATACATGAACAAAATTCAGAAACATTATAATGTTATTCTATAATATTCCAAAGTTGTTTTCACAACATTCACCACTGTTGGTAGGTCAACTTTGATGAAGTCTATTCATTTTCTTTTTTTTTTGTGAAGGAGGGGGGAGGATTTGGGGGGATTAAACCTTTCATATTAAGATCGTTTAACTATGCCTGTTTCTCTGGACAATATTGTCAAGCAATAATAATAAGGAAAGCAAATTTAGGCATTTATTTCAATATTGGAGACCGATCTCATTATCAAATGTTATCTATAAACAAGCAACCGGCTGTATAGCTAAAAGACGATCTCCCATGTAAGCAAATTTAGGCATTTACTTCAATATTGGAGACCGATCTCACTGTCAAATGTTATCTAAAAACAAACATCCGGTTGTATGGTTAATAAACTGAAAAGGAATGTTGCCTGTTATGGATTTCGAAAATGCATTCGACTCTATGTTGCATGAATTACTACGGGAAATATTCTAGTGCGACTTCTCCTCATGCAGAGTTTACTGTATAACATTTGCACAAATATTATAAAAGCATTGTACATAATCGTAATGTATCATCATATCAAATCTTATCTTATATCTTATCCTCTCATCATCTCATTCTTTATAGCCTCTCTTGCATATCCTTGCTTACGACCATCTCTTCCCCTTTCTTTTCAAACATGTTTATTGAAATTGTCTTTGATTATATAATATAATTCCCAAACCATCAATAAACAGACAGGGAAATCTAGCTGCAGACAAAGAAGAAAGCAGAAAAATCAGAAAAGTAGACTGGTAGACTAAGCAGAAAGATCAGAAAACCAGACTGGTAATAGTTTGGATGAAATAGGACACAAATAAAATGGTAATTAATTTATGAAAGTTAATTATAGTTCCTATAGGCCTAAATATGTATTGGCACTTTAAATGGGCTCAATCTATTATTACACTGTAACATAATAGTGCCCTACAACTTTCATATTTGGTTAAACACACAACGTGACTAAAATGTTGTGATCACGTATTTTCAAATAATGATGTTGGTCTGATTTATTGCAAACTTTCTCCATTTTGTTTTTCTACTTTCATACATATGACAACATTAGTACAAGGGTTGTATTGCCCATCAATATGTACACAAACCATGTTCTGTTTCAATATGTAAACAAATAGAGAGAAAAACTCAAAAGCAAAAACAAGTGGGTCAGGAATAATCGATATTGTCGCAGTTGGAGTGACCCAATAAACGAATCGTACAAGGTGTAGTGCAATGTAATTTAGTTTATCCCGTTTATTCACCATTCGTTAACAAAATCCAAAGCGAAATTCTGCAAAGGCAGAAGAATAACAAAAAAAAATAAGAACATGTTCAAAATTAAACATCACATACACGATATCTGCAAAAGACAGTTGCATATCATAGTTAAATGTGAATATGTACATATCATATCAGAATAACAAGATATAACACTATGAATTTAGGACAATGATTAATAAAGGTAAATTCGTTCAGTATAATTTCCACATATTTGCTGGAATTGATGACAAGTATACAATACTTAATATGCATACATCATTGCATATTCCACCAAAGGCCTCCAACTGTCAGGCCTCATGGGAACACTGTAAATCTCTACATGACCTACACAGTATAGACACTCCATATTTGTATTCCTATTCTAACTAAATTTGAATCATACCCCCTGGTAATATAAACTCTTCCTTAAGTTTCAAATGGAAATTAATCTGAATTAAAATCCCAACAAGAATAAATTATCTAGATAGCATTTGATCACAATAAAATACAAGTTGTCATTCTAAAATCCTGGCTATGGGCTGAAGTAATTCCATAAGTGCACTTTGAAATGCTTAAGTATTTCTTATTACCTTAGCATTATACATAAGAAAGCAATTTTAAAAGCAAGGTGCAAATCCTAAATACCTAGTAAATTATTGTACTCAATTAAATTACAAACATGGTATACATTTGTACTAAACGTCATACAATACATTCGCACTGTAACGTCATGATTATGTTATCAAACAGACAACACATTTGGTCTACAAATATCCACAGTTTATGCAAGCAAACTCTGAAATGTAACATCACTTTGAATGATTGAGTTATATCAAAATTAAAAATATTAATAACATCAAAGAGAACATTACTTGACAACTGGATCATTCAGTACTATATCCATATACAAGATGCTTACCCCGGGTCAGTGACCAGAGACAGAATACCTTAACAACCAACAGATAACAGTTACAATCAATGAAAACAACCATGCATTTTGTTTTCTTTTCTGGCTATTCTGACAGCATAATCTGCATGTTAGGCGTATATGGTATCCCAATATAATTAAATTCAAACCCAATGAAATGTTTTGCACCGTTAAAGTACTTATTCATGGCATTCGTACTTATTTGTATCTTATTATAACATCTAGGATAATCAAAAGAAGTCACTAACATCAGCATTTTTTATCGACAATCGATGCACATGGGCGCCCCCACTTGTAAAGGGTTTTTTACATTCGGCCGCCCTCTACAACAACTATACATGCACAACCAGCAACCAATTCAATGCAATAACAAAAATCTGTTATATCTCCTTGGAAAGCTAAAACTTTGAATTCTCTACAAATATCACTAATCAATATACAAGTGAGCATAACATAAGCTTAATATCAAATATAATCTTTGAGAATATCCATTATCAGTTCAATCGAGTAAGAAAATGTATCACATGATTCTCTAACACATGAATTCCTTTTCATTTGTGTAAGCACAAAATACATCATTTACCCATAACAAACTGACTCTAAACATGTAAATAATATATTTATATATCAGCCAGAGTTCTAAATACCAGGTAATACACTGCCCAAACCTCAGAATGGCTTCAATGAACTCATCCTGGCACATGCATTGACGTTGCACACACCTTGACTTCAAGTTGCAAAGTGACGTGAAATGCCTACACAATACAAATATAACCATTACACAACATGTGATTTGTTCAAGAATATACCACACCCTATACCTAAGCTAAATCAGTGCGCCTATCCAAATGCATTGTTATTGAAATTCATTAGAAAAGACGCACATCTGCTGACCATGCGCATATTTTGTGAACTACATTTTGTGTGAACTTACATCCCATCAGCCCTAACGTGATCCTTCCCTTTCTCGGGAAGATGATCACCTATAATAATAATATCATGACGGAAATTCCAATTTCCCGACAATAAAATATTTGTTTCAAATGTTTTTAATATAATCAAAAGCTGCATACAAAGCCCATGGCGTATCCTTACAACAAACGTAAACATTATACATGGTATATCTTAATAAATCCTTATTTTTAAAGTTAACCGTAAAGTTTGTCACTAAATGCATATAGGCATTTGAAAACGAGGTGTTCATACATTTTAATGTGTTATGAAAATTGTATAAATGTTTTTGAACACAAACATTGCCATGAAATTTTCCATACTCTTGAATTATCAATATCTGCCGCCCTCTCTGTTCATGACAGAAATGATGTTGTGACAAGATATATAACACATTGCCTACTGGACCATTTGATTCACATTATTAAGCATATATGAATTGGAGAATTCAGTTTGTAATGCAATTTGACACAAATTCAAGTTCAATGTTGTGCGAACCCTTTAATTGACTTCCCGAAAAATTGCCGTTACGTCAGCCACGAACAACTCATAGAGCTTACGGCTTACTTCGAATCATCGGGTCATTGCGTCAGGTCAGATGGTCGCGTTACATGACCTTTCGTGGAACATGTGAAGAAGTACTTTAAGGACGCAACCTTTCGTAGATTTGCTGGAGGGTTTTCACAAAGTGTCGGGTAAATTGGACCAGACCATTTGTAGATGAGATGGGTGTATTTCACGGTCCTACGGTCTTCTTACAGGCAGCTGATAACTTCGGCTTTAGTAACATAATGTTACTTACAAAATAAGCATATTGACACAAACGGATATTTGTCACCGATACGTGTTCTTTTTTAAGCGACATGTTTAAGCAATTATTATTGTATACTAACACATTTAAGTACATGTATAAAGTACATTTTATGTGATGATATAACAAAAATGTATATAAATGAAATAAATGGATCAACAATATTACCACAGGGAGTAAACAGGAAGCTAAAGTGTTTACAAACATCATAATAATACTCATACAACATCGCAATTCTAAAAAGATATGATTCGTACAACTTCCATGTAAAAGTTATTACGCAATAATCACGTTTTATTATGGTCGTCTCATTCACAACACTCCTTTCAGATAATAAGCCATTCCCCCAAACCAAGTAACAGCCATGACATATTAATGGTCATTTGGTCAAGGTCTAAAAGTAGACTAACAACCAGCAGTAGAGGGAGGCATTACAAAAAGAAGCTCACTAGGGCTTTTCGATTGTCATGTCGACTTAGTGACAGCGACAAGATGAGGTCACTCTGAGGACCAGAAAAGAGGTATTTGTAATATGGTGTGTATAGGTTTCTTTAGTGCATTTTTTTGCAATGAATAACAATTTTATAGGGGAAAAGGGACGTGGTCTTTCTATATACAGGTGCTTGCTTGAGAAATTGTAATTGTATTTGAAACAATTTAAAGGTAAGATGAAGTCTAAAGCAAGCCGGTGGCCTTATTCTTTTGATATGCCTCAAATGAATTTGCTAGACTGTCTGAAAGCTATTCTGAAGTATTCTCTAGACCGTTCTGCAGTATTCTCTAAGACCTTTTCAATTGTATCGACGAGAACGCCCTTCTAGTCCAGAGGGCGTATTCACTCAAGTAATCGACACTCCTTGTTCACTACCCTTTGAAACGGTTTATATTTCAGTCAACGCCCGCTCGCCGCAGTAGTGAACATGGTGACATCAGTTGTGTGACGTACTCTCCATCATGCGTATGCATTTTTCTCTGCCGGGCCACTTTCAATGATCTCTAATATTACCGCTTAGTTAAGTACGTTTTATTGTATGTAGTGACTGGCACTTAAACCGAGGTTAACACGTTCTTAATTCTCGTAGTAAATTGGACAGGGTAGTAACTGACAACGTAATTCATGCGCAGATCGACTGATGTCAGAGTGACGTCATTATGTCGCAGATCGTCAGAGTGGGGGCCATCCAATACTTCTAACTTTTTTTCGTGTTTGTATAATTCTATTTTTCGAACGATAAGGCTATTATATATTTTTGTTAATAATTGTTTATTTTTAAATGCAATTAGTACTTTTTTTTTTGTATGATAATATGCAAATTATGGACTCCTGAGTTGTCGAACTCACAATGTTGTGTGTTAGGATCGGATTAAATTTAAATTAATTGAATTTGAATAAAACTAGAAGATGAAGCATAGTATGTACAGTGAAAATTGTATTAGACCCCATGATATGGAAAGATCTTTTTAACACTGCGTAACAAGAAACAAATATAAGATAATGCAGCTCTTGCCGGCGGCACAAAGTCATGTCTACATGTAAAATACGTGGAGCCGGTATTATAACGAAATTCCCATGTAGGTTCACCGAGGAGCTTCAAATAGCTGACAAATCGTCGATTCGCGGGAGGAACCGCTAAACCTCTGAAGGAACCCGTGCCGCTGTATCCTGAGGTCAGAGGTCACTAGGATGCAATGGATCCTTCTGTTGACAACGTGGAGCTAGTACCTTGAATAAAAATATAATAAAATTGAAGATGGTTTGCAAAGCACATCATAACAAAATAGAACTGTTTAATGGCTTAAGATGGAAATGAAGACTGAATGTTTCGTGGAAAGAAATGGTTTAGGAAGAAAGCGTTTCTCGCTTCTCCCGCGCTCTAATTTTTTATTATGCTTTACACACTGGCCAACATTTCTTTAGTCCATTTTGTTTTCATACTGGGTTCTTTTCACAGTGGGCTAGCCCCACCGATAGCATTGGATTATTTGGCCCCGGAATAAAAACAAGGTAACACGACAATTGTGGTACAATCACTTGAAATACGGTGCTAAGAGCTCACTCGATAACACAAGTAAAAATAGTCTGGGGCTAAACAAAAAACGGTGGTAACCCGTTAAGCGGAAACGCCGTATCCAATGAAAAATAGGGGTTAATGATTTCGATTGAGAACACAGTCATTTATTTACAATAACATGTAATATTTTATGCATTTTGGTAAAAACAAGGACAAAAGAAAGCTCATCAAATAAGATTAATACGTGAACAAAATGCAAATATGTTTAAAAATAATGTTACCAGACCTGCTAAGCTCCACCCTAACAAAATGCTTCAGCTCTTATTGAACTTGTGACATCATATGTCAATCATTAGTGAGCCAACAAGAGACAGTGGTATGTCAGTTTTCCTAGCTCAGCACATGATCGAAAGAAGCGCATTTTACCATGCAATACCTACTCATTACCTTTTTTTCCCAGGTGATGCTACAGCACATCTGACATAGCAACTCATGTTTACATTTATATTTTATCCACTAACTAAGGAATAATTTTAAATTATCCACTGATTTACAGATTTACTTGGGTTTCCTTTAATCCAGAGACACACTGTATAGCAAGAGAACGGAATCTTGTTGCAAACCTTCTACCATTGATTATAAGACGAGTACAGCACTCACCTGCAAACTCTGCAAAACCAGCATATTTCAAGGCATCATTCAGCAGTGCCTTCTGTGAGACCTGCGGAGTGTTCTTCTTCCAATCAATGAGCATTTCAAGTGTTCCCTCAATGCAAATCCGGCCATCTCTGCTAGTATTGGAAGCTTTGTACCGTTGCCACCTCTCATAGGGGAAACCTAATTTCAAGGCAAGCTTCAGCAGGTCCGTATGATTTCCAAGCTTTTCTGCAAGATCGTGTAGTTCCATCTCTGATATTCCAAGATGAACGTGTTCGCTGTAATGAGGATGATGGCAAAATTTACTACCATATATTTCTTGAAAAAAGGTTCAAACAGATGGAGTTATGACAAACAGTTTGCCTTTAGGGTATACCGATGGCGCCACGACAAACATGACAAATCATGTCTTTCAAACAAAGGAAACAATTACATTTCAATTTAATGCATAACCATACGATGGACAATAATCCGTTCACAATTTCGTTTTCCTCATGATAACAACAAAGCTTATGCATCTCGCGAATAGTACGCAAGCATGTATTACATAATATGAAAAAAGCAGAAGCGAACAAATTTATTGCAAATAATCCAATAATTCTGGTGGGTTGATTGCCAGTGATGGTCCATTATCTTGGTATTTCATAGCGCCATCTTTCACGATAATATACAATTAAAGATGAAATTTGTTCCTATTGGAATCATGCAGAAAAGTGCTAAAATTACGAATAAGAAGACATACATTTGTGTCACTTTTATGTATTTTGATGTTCACTTGATAAAATCAGTGTCTCTTAAAAGAATCACTAGATTTAGGCTTTTTTACGGTCCAATATGGCTGACAAAACAAACAAAACTCCAGACTGGATGTAACAAGTAGGGATCTGAGAGTGATGTCTTCGACAGTATCATCAAGTTTCAAGTTCCTTATTCTACTTGTGAGATTCTAATACCAATTATAGGAAATAAAGTTGCTAGATAGGAAAGGATCTGACCTTGCTTTTGGAGAAAAACCTGCAAAGTCTGCTGATGCATCTTGAACAGGAATGTCAGCAGATGTTGACGGTCTCGTGTCTGCAGTCATTTCTCTGGATGATGAGTCGCCTGATTGTGATTGAATGGCAAACAATATCGTAACTACGTAAAATAAATAATGTAGGTCCATCTTCAATATACAGACTAATATATTATACTCAATGATTGTATTTGTCGAATTATGGTTTACAATTTTTTAAAAGAATCATTGACAGTCCATCGTCAACGATGAAGACATTATAAAATGATTTAGTGTTTTCTTGCATATCTCCACAGTTAAATTATGCTGGCCCTGCGGAATCCACACAGAATGCCGCTCTCTTGCTCTCATCAGCTTGACAGCGCTCTGCTTCCGCCCCATTGGCTGCTGTAGCAACAAGTCGCCTCCTTGCTGTGCGACTATGGCCTTCTCAAGTGAGTCAGGGAAGATCTTAATCATCTTCAACTATATCTTCAGGATGTACGTGAAACGGAAAAAGGGGCATCCAACAGACCTGTTGCCCATCTTCAATTCTCAGTAAAAGGTTTGCCTTGGCAGGCGCTGCTTTTTCCTGCTGACATTTTAAAGGGCAGGTTATACGTCGCAGATGACAAAACATCTTAGACTATCTATAGGACTTTGTTAGAAGTCTGTAGCAGCTAGGATAGTGGAGATAGGAAGGCAAAAATAAAGGCACGAAAATGCACTCGAAAAAAAATTGCTGGACGGTCACGTATGAGTCATTTCGAGAAGAAAAAAAGTAACAATAGCATACTACTACTCTGTTTTCCTTGCAAGCTGTAAGATAAGGATAACAAATTAGCGGTGAACTATGAAGTTTATAATAAGCTGATCAGATCCGATCTGCTGTGCAAGATTACTAAAGTAATGGTCGCAGAGTAGGTTGTAGAGGTGTTGTGGTATAGTGGATAAGTCGCCCGACTGCAGATCACAAGGTAAGGGGTTCAAGTCCCGCCGCGGCACTACTGTCCTTTGACAAGATTTGAATCTACATTTGCCACTCTCCACCCAGGTGTGAAATTGGTACCTGATATGCTTGTGCGCTAGTTACTTTGGCAGCTCGACTACGACCAGGGTAATATGTGTAAAGCGCCATGAGCGCCAGAGCCTGGCGGAAACCGGCGCTATATAAATAACCATATTATTATTATTTATTATTATTTCCTTGAAATCTGTAAGGTTTACACATGTTAACACATGTTTATACTAACAATTATGAATTGAAAGACAGAATGCTTCTGTGCCCAAATTCAGCAGATAGAATCTGAGCAGCTTATTATAAACTTCATAGTTTACCACTAATTTGCTATCCTTATCTTACAGCTTGCAAGGAAATTCAGCGACAAATGCAGGACAAATGTTTCAATGTTTTTGTTCAGATATGGAAATAACAATATATAATACAGAGAAGTGAACAATTTAGATGATGCATGGATCCTGAACCATGGTACAGATGAACACTCAAAGAAATATCAAAAGTTTTGAATTTATAATTCATACACATGTATTTGCTGGCTGTGCATCCCTTAGCATTTTTCAACAAATGACATCACATTCAATATAAGGTTTGTTTTCTTCATTCAAGTGGACCACTCAAAGGAAGAGATTTGAGAGACGATGGTGTAATCATACAGCTAGAGTTAATGTTGTCAGCCTGTCAGCCTGTCACCCTCACTATGGAATGGACTTCCTCTCCAGGTCTGAGCACTCCATCAATAATTTCAAGCAATATGTAAACTGAACTGCTATCACGTTATACTTTCTCCTTTAATCATAATTTTGTTTGCTGTTTTCAATTAAGTTAAATTAATTGCAATCTTCATGTATTTTTATACTTTTTTAACTGATGTAATTGAGTTACTGTATTTATTCCAAATGCTGTATTTAAAGTTTGTTTTTCTGATATTTGTTAAGTTCATCGACATGGTACCATATGATGTGCTATATAAGCCTGACATTGTTAATGATAAATAGCTGCAGCTGAAATCGCATGTACATACAAGACTATATAGTTTCAGGTTAGAATCAAGATTTACACAATGGATATGATATACATGTACTACCGCCAGTATATCGGGGGTGCATCTGGCCTGTCCCCCCCCCCCCCCTTGTGCTGTAAAACTATATTTTAGTTTTTCTTTATTAAATCATTTTTTAATAAAAAAGCAACACCATATGCATAAGTATTTATAATTTTAAAATATTTGCGATGAAAACCAAAACAGCATCAACAACAACAACCACACCATAAACAATCTGATGAACCTTTCTTTTGCTTGTCAGAAGCTTTTTTGGAGTAGATTGCTCCTCTTAAAAAATATACTGGATACACCTCTGGATGATACATATTTTTAGAATCTGGTTCATGTTTCATTAAAATTGTCATCAATATCAAGTAACAATAACTGTTATGAGCTACTAGAATTGTTTTGCATTTGTTACTGAGTACGAGTTTTATGAAAACATGGCTCTGGTTTATACAAGATAGTGACAGCCGACATGATTCATTCCTTGTCTTTAATTTGTAATCTGTAACTCGTCTGCCGAGGATTATACATGTATATCCAGGGGCGTCTCCAAAGGGGGGGGGGGGGGGTTAGGGGTTCGACTCTCCTATCTGTCTGGATATTGTCGATAACACTGCGCTGCCGTCGGGAAAAAAGAGAAAAGGGAGAGGGAAAGAAAAAGGGAAAGGGAAAGAAAAGAAAAAAGAAAATGGGAAAGGGAACAGAAAAGAAAGAAAGGAAAAGAAAGGAAAGAAAAGAGAAGAAAGAAAGAGAAAAAAAAGAGGGAGGAGAGGAAAGAAAGGAAAAGAAAGAAAAGAAAGAAAAGAAAGAAAAGGCAAAAAAATAAAAAAAGAATAAAAGGGAAACAAAAGAAACGGGGGATGAACTAGAGGAGAGAGAGAGGGGGAGGTGAGAGCCTGAGAGAGGAGGGATGGAAGTAAAGAGATAGGGGGTTGTTGGGTGGAGTCGTCTCGTCGAGGGAGCAAGAAAGACACGGGTAAATATGTTGCTGTGTCGGGTCAGCTGTGTCAGTATTCTTGCTCGCGATCGATCCTCGTGCAGAAGTTTGAAGTCGGTGAGATGTATATTCCATTCCATCCAATCCAAAAGATATTTGATATAGCGCCTTTTCCTTGCAGTTACAAAGCGCTGCACACATGCTCGACAATGTTTGGGCCACTTAAAAACAAAAGTTAGACACTTCTCAGAGATCAGCAAAGTATACGTAGGCTGGTAATAAAGTAATTTCTAGCAGAAAAGATGTGACTTGAGTAGTTTCTTGAACTGGTCAACGGATGAGGCCGTCTGCACAGCAGTAGGTAGTTGGTTCCACAGTTTTGCAGCAACCGATGGAAAAGACAATTCACCAGCACGTTTCTTAGAGAGACACTGAGTGAGCCAGATGGATGATGATGAGCGGGTATTTCGGACTCGAGGACGACGAACCAAGCAGTCAGCTATGTACGGGGGACATCGGTGGTTGAGAGACTTGTAGACCAGTAGTAGGATCTTAAAAGCTATTCTCTGTCGTACAGGCAGCCAATGGAGTTCAAGTCGAAGTGGTGTTATGTGAGTCCGAAGAGGAGCAGAAAAGACAAGCCTTGCCGCGGAGTTTTGGAGTCTCTGAAGACGATCAAGGTCCCTCTGGCTGAGAACACTGAAGAGACTGTTGCAGTAGTCTAGTCTGGAAAGGACGAAAGCCCTCGCCGCAGCGTGGCATGTTGACTGATCAATAAACCGCCTCACCCTCCACAGGTTACGTAGGTGGTACTTGATGCTTCTGCTGAGAAGGTTAACATGCAGACTTAAGTTCACAGATGGTTCAAGTGTTACTCCCATATTGCGGATGGACTTACATGGTGGGAAGGATTTCTCACCAATCATCAGTTTGACATCATTCATTAGATGGGATGACCGATGATGCGGTGAAGCAGAGACAAAGAATTCTGTCTTGTCATCGTTGAGTTTGAGCTTGTTCGCATTCATCCAACGCTGAATTTCAGTGATACAACTACTGAGTCTGCCAAGCGCAGCATCAATTGCCACTGGATCAGTTGGGTCAAACATCAAGTAGATCTGAATGTCATCTGCATACATATGAAAGAATACTCCATGAGCACGAACAATATCACCAATGGGACGAATGTAAAGGGTGAAAAACAAGGGTCCGATGACAGAACCTTGTGGAATTCCATGTGGCAATCTACAAGCTTTCGAAAGCTGACCAGAGATTAGAACATGGCTGTTCCGGTCTTCAAGGTATGAATGGATAAGCTTGAGAGCGAGACCTGTAATACCAAAATGGTCTTCAAGACGATTCAGCAGAATGTTATGGTCCACTGTGTCAAACGCAGCAGACAAGTCAAGCAGCACCATCATTACTCCTTTCTGACTGTCAATGGCTTGAAGTAAATCCGTCTGAATCTTAAGTAGTGCTGTTTCAGTGCTGTGGTGTTCTTTGTATGCCGATTGCATGGGCTCAGCAAGTCCATTATCCTGGATGTGCTCAGTAAGTTGTCTAAGCATTATTCGCTCGATAATCTTAGACCGAAATGGTATATTTGATACAGGGCGATAGCTCCGCAGATCATTTCTATCCATTTACGCTTTCTTGATGACTGGTAACACTAGTGCCTCTTTGAGATCTGTAGGAAAGACACCACTAGACAGAACCTGGTTCGTAAGGTGAACAAGTTCAGGTAGTACAACTCTGAGATGTTTCTTCAACAGCCATGTCGGTATATTGTCGGTAGGCTGACAAGTTTTTTTCCCTACGAACTGTGACCTTTCATCCGCTATGACGACTTCAAGAGTAACTACAACTACAATACTTTCTCAAAGTTTCACTTTCCTATTATATCAGCTAAAGAAATCAGAGTTTTTAACATTTTCGGGGAAACTAAATTCAAACAAGGTTTAAAAGTCAACAACGGTACGACGAATCGTCTTCTTTTCTCTATATTGTGATGAAACGCCAAATATTCCGCGCCTCGCGCGTAGGGGGAAAACTCTATTAGACGAGTCGAGAACGGTACAACGAATCCTTTTCTTTCTCTAATAATTTAAGGAAACGTCAAAGCTTCCGCGATTCGAGCGGAAGGGGGGGGGGAACTGAAATCAAATAAGGATTAAGATTCCAGAACAGTACAACGAATCGTTTGCTTTTTCTCATACTTCAAGGAAACGTCAAAGCTTACGCTCTTCGCGCGGAAAGAGGGAAACTCAATTCAGACAAATTAGGGATAAAAGCCGCGAACGGTACAACGAATCGTCTGCTTTCTCTAATAATTTAAGGTAACGTCAAAAATTCCGCGCTTCGCGCGAGAGGGGAAAACTAAATTCAGATGATTAAGATTCGAGAACAGTATAACGAATCGTTTGCTTTTTCTCATAATTTAAGAAAACGTCAAAGCTTCCGCGCTTCGCGCGGAAAGAGGGAAACTCAATTCAGACAAATTAGGGTTAAAAGCCGCGAACGGTACAACGAATCATCTGCTTTCTCTAATATTTTAAGGAAACGTCAAAGCTTCCACGCTTTGCGCGAGAGGGGGAAATTGAATCGAGACATATAAGGCTTATTAAGAGTCGAAAACAGTACAACGAATCGTCTGCTTTTTCTAATAATTTAAGGAAACATCAGAGCTTAAGGACCTCGCGCGAGAGGGTGAAACTGAATTCAGATGAATAGGGCTTCATGAGAGTCGAAAACGGTGCAATGAATCGTTTTCTTTCTATAATAATTAAATCCAATGTCTAAGCTTTTCAGGCTTCGCGCGGGAAGGGGGAAACTGAATTCAGACAAGGATTAGGAGTCGAGCACGGTTCAATGAATCGTCTAATTTCTATAATAATTTAATGAAATATCAAAGCTTCAGCATATCGTCTTCTTTTTTAATAATTTAATGAAACGTCGAAGCTATTCGCGCTTCGCGCGGGAAGGGGGGAACTTCATTCAGACAAGGATTAACAGTCGAGAACGGTTCAATGAATCGTCTCCTTTTCCTAATAATTTAAGGAAACATCTAAACTTCCGCGCTTCGTGCGGGAGGCCTATCACCAACACCCCCCTAATGAGCGCGCTTCGCGAGCTCTTTAAGTGATTCGCTTGCTCACTACCGCCTCTCCCTTAAATAAGATCCTAGCTCCGCGCCTGCATTAAAATATATAGCTATGATGCTGACTAAGTTGAGGAAAATGACCATTTGCGCATACGCAAGTACTATACATAGCCCATAGGAAAAACAATTTAGCCTTCGGCCCCGGGTTTATAGAGTTAAATTTATAGATATTGGGACATTTAATTTTGTCGGTAATTGAAGGCTAGTTTTGTCGGTCTATATCAAATACTAAATGATGTTGTTTTTCTTCTTCTCCCTCCTCCTCCTTCTTTTTTCTTCCTTTCTTCGTTATGAAGCTGAAAGCTCAGCTAGAAGCCTATATAATATATGATTTCAAGCGAATAGCACTTACCTGACAGATTCATCGGACAAATAATTTCTATCGTTGCACTTTGTTTTAAAATGAACTTAACAAAGACTTTGGATGTGTCAGCGGCTGACGTCTTAACGACGAATGGTACATTGACCTCACATAATGTACGAAACAAAGTTTTCCTCCTTGTCTGTTAAGAAAGACATGCGATAACAATTTTGAATACACATTAAATGTAACCGTCATGTCTATGAATTAGATTGCATGAACTAAACGGTTTGCGTGATTAAAGATTTTCTCTTCCTCCACAGCTAGGCTACAGTTTTATGGTGCTACACAGCACATTATGAATGGTGTCTGATTACAAATGTGTGCAGGCAATGGGGGACACCAGGTCCAAGATTGATTATTATTATTATTATTCATGTATTGGTATATAATGATCAGCCAGCAGCACAAGGCTGAAAGGGTCAATTTACAAAGGTACAGTGATGTAAATTATATACATGTACAATAATATTACGAAACATAGTAAATAAATCTGTAACATAATGACAATATAGTAGAATTATATTGCGTTCGTTTAGGTACATTAAGTGAAAGGATGTACTAGCAGAAGATATACAAGAGCAGGGGAAGGTATATGGCTCATGAAAGTGAGAGTGGTAACGAGAATGGAGTAGAGAGAGAGAGAGGATGGGAGAAAAGGGGAGGTACAAAAAGAGAAAGAAGATAAAGAGAGAGAGACAGACAGACAGACAGCAGGGAATGGAATGATCATAATGAAATAAACATATATATTATTCGTAATTACATGTATACATTAATGGAAATTAAGAGAGTCAGATTTCGGCGAGACAACAATAATTATCATACAAGTACATGCTAGAAGAGAGAAAAGAGAAGGTTAAAAGAAAAAAGAAGGAGAGAAGTTTAGAGAGAAAGAGGAAGAGAGAGAGAGAGAGAGATGGGGGTCGTTCGTTGTGAATGTCGAGTATGCCGAGGACAGTCAATGACCCGATGCTGGTTGGTTAATTGTCCATGTACAGAAATATTTTGGGCCACATTGTTTCAAAATCGTTTCAAAATTACAGTAAGTTCATTGACTGCATATATCTCTTTCAAAAAGTGAACTAACCATAACAATTCCATTTTCATTCAAATTGTATCCAAAACAAATTAATTTGTAACAGTCCCTTATTACCTACACATGTAGGTAATGAGAGATCTTTGGTGATGAAGTCATTAATCATTGTTATCTTATTAATCAGTTGCAGCATGACCACAATTTTGTTACCAAATAAAGAGAAGAAGTTACTGAAGAGAATACAAAACTTTCTGTATGTGTACCATTTTTCATGCTTATGTAAATTATGCAAATGTGCTTAAGGGTCTCCAATTCCCTACACCTACCCTATACCTACTTCTTTTTCCTCCATAGTATACTTCCGTCAAATTATTGAAAAAGATAATTGTGACTCGTGCACGCGTTCGCAATCAAAGGCCAATTGATGGAACTCCATATAAGTTCCCTCCCATATAGAGATTTTGGTGGGAGGGAACACATTGGAGCTCCATGAATTAACCTATGATCGCGTACTTGTCCGCGTGTCACAAGTATCTCTCTCAACACGCTATGGACCAATCATACAGACCAACAACCCACCAAACAAACAAATACATTCCTCTGAATAGCAAACACATCAAGCAGTCAAATTTGAGTTGATGTTGTCGTTGTGAATGAGGCATTTATATTAACTTGCCGTGGTGGCTATGTCCCCGTCGTCTACCTGACAGGTTACTTTAAGATCGCCAGAACGCCATGCCACGAAATACTCTTCTCCCTTTATCGGTGTCACGTATCCTGGTTCAGACTGTGTGTTTTTTGTTAGCAAAGAGGAAAACAAATATTGTTAATTTAGTTATTGCCATTGGTAAATTGCAAGTTTCTCTCATTGACATAGGCCGGTATATATTACAAACGTTACAACATACTCGTTGAGAATACATGTTCCAAAATATTCACGTTATCAATGAAGAATTTACAACAGACTAACACAAATTACTGATATTATTTAGTAATGCAAATATGATGTCCGTTATGTGCACGGTGTCATATGATTGTTCTGTTCTAATGGCAAAGACTTTCAAATAATCATATGTTCGAATTTGTTGATAAAGTGCGTATGAAAAGTATACCCAACCTTGGCAGATATCCATTTAAACCTGTTTGCATCTTGGATTACATTCCATAGGTTCTCGCGCTCAATCTACCAATTTGGTCAGTTAATATAATGTTAAAAACATGCGAATTCTGGATTAACTGGCCTTCACGGCATATTGTCATTCGAATTCTAATTCGTTCGTTTAATTTCGCAATTCATCTGCTCATGCAACAAGCTCTCTTAATGAGTCGTGTCAATTTAAATAAGGAGCATAAGATTTAACGAATGGTCTTCATTTTTGTTCTCTCTTTTAAATTTGTTATCCACCCCCTCCCCCCCCCAAAAAAAAAAAAAACACGTTAATATAACTATATATATTTATATATATATATATATATATATATCCAAATGAGCCGCCTGAAAAGTAGTATGCATTCTTTCCCTCGTTCGAATTCAATGTCTTTGCTTTCTTTTCTTCTATCAAACGTGTTGTTTTAGCACTCAAAATCCTCGGCTTTTTTAGTCGTTCAATTTTATAAAAGGGCTAGTTTGTTTTAAATAAGTGCATTAGATTTAAGATGCATATCAAAAGAAAATGAAGAGAATATTTTTTTCACTATTACATGTCATGTATAAAACTTAATTAAGGAACATGGCATGCAATGATTTAAAACGGGGCCTTCAGAATGTATCCCCCCCCCCCCCAACAAAAAAAAAAAGAAGAACACTGATGAAAATAATGAAATGACCAATCATATTGTCTTTGTACACATCATTTTTTTGTGTATGTGAAAAAGTTTTAAAATCCTATGACTTAAAATATTAATTAGGTATGAATATTACATATAGATAGTAGATATAGAAAAAAAAACATACACACACACAGCACATACACAAGATGTTATAAGGTTTTAAGACCGAAGAAACACAAGTATCTGGCATTGATCCACATTTTGTGCATCAGCCTTGACTTGGTATAGGTCCTAAGGAGATTTTGACAGGACTTGTTGATGCCTCTGTAGCTCTGTCATCCATGTCAGAAAATATTATGAAAGGAGATCAATACAATTGATAGAGAATATGTCACGAATGATCATAGAACAGATTTCAAGGTCACATTGATTTCAGAATTCTTACTCATAAGCTACCAATTAAGGCTGGGTATACTTATGTGATACGCACTGTATTTGTCATTGTCATGTTATCGCATTATTTGTTGACGAACAAGACGATTTAAAATATCTTTTTGTTTATGACAGTCTTTGCCGTAGACTATGCAGAAGAAGGCCGAACATAGATGTGAATTGTCGAAACCATATAATTTAGTGTGACGTCATAAGCTGACCAAGTTGTCAAGGTTGCTGGTTCCAAACAATTTTGTGCTCTTAAAGGTAAAGACCAGTATTGGAAACGCCCCAATTAAAAAAAATGAAATGGAAGCTCTCATTACCAATCATGTGAAAGAATATGTTTTGACTAATACATGATGATAAAATTTTTGCCGGGATACCGCCTACTTATTCATATATTTGGTAAATTTTGTTCTCTCATGGTCTGTGAGAGATATAGGGTAGTCCCATAAACATTTTTCTGTGTATAGTGCTTGTAACTTTACGAAGAATGGGCCAAATTTCTTATCATTTTGATGATTCCAGAACCTTGCAGATGCTAGATGCTAGATGATCAACCTTTTCTGATCGATTCCACAACGTTTCTTTCACAATGCAATCGCATGACCATAACTGGTCTTTATCTTTAAATGGCGCACCAGCGTCAAACACTGAATAGGCCATTTTCGTAATGTAATACAATTTAATGCACAAATCTTTGTAACAATTAGTTTTCATTTACATGAGTGATACGAAAATTTGTATTTAAGTAGTCTGAATGCAAATTGCATACACTCCGTATTGAAGGACAAGCTATAATTTTTGTCCTATCAACAATTAATGTATGCCATTCTGACTACTAAAACAAATTTATTCCTAACAGGTGAATGACATAATTGGTTACATGGCAACCTAAAGATTAACGCATAACATCTAATTACAATTTACAAAGAGGGACTATTTGCCCTGCTCCAGCTCACGTTGCTTGTCATTTTGCGGTGAACCTCATACGCAGGCTCTGTTCTTTTGAACCAGTGACCTGGACTATAAGCGAATATGACATAAGTACTTTGGTAGTCTTTGAGTAAACTGTGTCACATTACCCCTTCCCTTTCATACCTCCGCTTTTTCTTGGTTACGGTCTCTAATGCAGAGCTTTAGCAGATGCCTAGTGTTCATAGGGCTCGGTTCGGGTACGAAAGGCGTACAGATGACACGCTTGCCCACGAATACCTTTGTGATGAAGGCAACAATCCACCATTCAGAGAAATGAGAGATGTAGAGGTCAAGGTCTCGCTCTCTAACATCACATCGAGGGTCTCCATTGGCAAAGGTAATCAACGAAAAACTGTCGGAGCCTTTCAATCGAAAACACAAGACATAATGTAATTGCAATTTGTTCTTCTTTGCAAGCTATAAAACAAAGCAAATTAAATACAAATATAAATTCCAGAGAACGCAGAAGCGAAGGGGGGGGGGGGGGGTGAGTACCTCAGTTGTTATTACCCATTTCCGTTATACGATAGATCACCCCAACTAATACCTCTTTAAAAGAAACAAAGTAGTCATGCTTGAAGCAGAGGGAAATTAGCTGAAGACGGTTTCTTACCAAACAAAAAGGTTAAAAACGAACCCTTTACATCAAAATTGATGACATAGTATCAATTTTCTTGGAAAGTGCAGACCACAGATGCTGCGCTCTATTTTTTAAAGCAACCCCGTACCCCAAAAAATAAAAATAAATGGATATCGCCTTATAGTCGGGTCAATTTATGGAGATAACATAAATGACCCCCCCCCCCCCCTCACTAAAACAAATGCAACAAAGGTATTTCAACGGTTTCTGCTGGTTTTGACATAAGAGACAACGTAGACCCCCTGAAAGTTGTTATTTTCGAAATGGCGTCAAAGATGGCAGCCATTACGTTATTAGATACATCTAACGTAAGATACATCTATCTTAGAGATGTGATGTTAGTGTCTATACATATAGGTTTGGAGGTTCGAAGAATCCATCATTCATACTAAAACTATTTTGTTGCATTTGGGGTCAAACCCTAAATTGAACCGAACATTTTGAAAGGTGGTCTCATTGTTTTTCTAATAAAGCGATGGGTGATCGAATGATGATAACATCGTTATATAATGCGTCCAAACAAAGACATGCAGTTAACAACTAAATTAATCATACCCGTTGTTGATTTAATGTTTTTTGTTTGTCCTAACTCAACAATGAAAGGTTGAGTGGGTGAATTAGGGCCTGCGTTGAATCCTCTACATATAAGTTTGAATATGTCACATTTTCAAGAAACATAAATTAGGACAAGTCAATTTGTCACATACTTTAGAAATCACAAAAACTTAGTGGGGGAACGAATAACTTAGTTATTAACTGTAACGATTCTTACTGCTTTTTCGATGGTAAATTCCAATAGATGCAGTTTCTGGACTTGTGAAAATTGCTGAATGGGGCATCGTCACTTTTACTGGATATTCAAACTTTGCATCAGACGGCGACGCTTTAATACCAACACAAATGATTGCTTGGTCCTCCGTTAACAGGTCCACCAGTTCAGCTGGAACTTCAGGTACTGCCTGTATGTCATCTACGCCCCAAATCTCACTTGGATGAAACTGCACTTCAATGCCATACTTCTCGATGCGAATTGAGCCTGACTGCTGATCGGATGCCCCCATGGAATCACGAATTGCATCTTTAACGACCTGTTCAGAAGATGCAGAGCCTATGGTTTGATGTTCGGGATCTGTGGTGTGCACGCTTGCCTCGGTATCCACGTGTTTTTCGACACTCCCGCTTCCCTTTGTTGAACCAACGGCTGGATCTACAACAAAACAACCGAATGAGGTGTTATATATATGTATATATATATAGCACAGAATACTGAGCAGAAACGGTAGTTAATTCCTATCGCATCAGTTCACTTAATGTAAACGAATGTGCAAAATGTGAGTGGGGGGCAACAACAAAAGGGCATTTTCTGGGAAAAAGGGGCACCTACAACTGGACATCTCAAAGCGACAATATACCATTTTCAGAAATTGGTATATACTATGGTGGCTCCTAAGGGACACGCAAACGCCAAAAATTGACGTATACCTATGCAACAAATTTTTCGATTTGTACGTCAAAGACGTGAAAATCAAGAAATTTGATGTATACCTATGCACACATTTTTCGTTTTTTACGTCCAAGACGTAAATATAAAAACAATTGACTTATACCTATGCAACAATTTGTTTTGTCTTTTACGTCCAAGACGTGAAATTCCACACAATTGACGTATACCTGATAAACATGCACACACCTCCGCCCCTAGATTTCCCGGAATCAACTGTTCTATCTTATCTGGCCAGATGAAAGATTCCCATGGCTACATTTTCATCGGGTATAGACTGATTTAACCAGGTCTCTGAAAAACCGAGCAAACATGATTCTCAATATTCGTAAAGATAACGGGTACTAGTGCGAAGTTCATCCACTTTATTGCATATCGAGCGGACATTTTCGAATACAATTGTGGGAAGTGGTGGTTTTGATTTACGGTTCCGAACGCGGTTTCGCGTCCCTCCTCTTTTCCCGCTCTTTCTCGGCTTGATCTCATGGGCAAAGTGTTCATATCCCTCAGGACGGGTTACGGATACTCGCGGACGGAGTTCGAATAGATCAGAACGAGTGTATCCCAAGACGAACATTCAATTGAAACCTATTGAACACCGTATCAGGACAATTATCCCCTGGGCAATCACCCCCCGGAAAATTACCCCCCGGAAAACTAACCCCGTATGACGATTACCCCCCGGAAAATTACCCCCCGGAGAATTACCCCCCGAGGACAATTACCCCCCGAGGACAACTACCCCCCGGGGACAATTACTCCCCGAGGACAACTACCCCCGAGGACAATTCCCCCCCGAGGACAATTACCCCCAAGGACAACTACCCCCCGAGGACAACTACCCCCGAGGACAATTACCCCCGAGGATAATTACCCCCCAAGGACAACTACCCCCCGAGGACAATTACCCCCCCCCCCCCCATGGAAACTACTGGGCATGGTGGCTCAGTGGTTAGAGCGCCCGCCTCATGAACGGGAGGTCGTGGGTTCGAACCCCGGCCGAGTCATACCAAAGACTTATAACAATGGGACCTTCTGCCTTCTAGCTAGGCGCTCAGCATATTAGATTGGAGAAGGGTAGTAATAACATATTATGTTTTACAGGGCCCGCTGGAAGAGCAGTTTCATAACTGAAGTGGCTACCCTGGGTATATAAAACGTTATTATTATTATTAATATTATTACCCTCGAGGACAACTATCCCCCCAGGAAAACTACCCCCGAGGACAATTACCCACCGAGGACAACTACCCCTCTCCCCTTCGAGGACAACTCCCCCCCCCCCCCCCCTCCGAGGACAATAACCCCCGGAGGACAACAACCCCCGAGGAATTTATAACACTGTGACATATAACGCAAGCTTCTCTCCAAATTGCTATTTACAGAAAATTGCATAAACCTTCATTTTCTTTGTTATTTATGAAGTTCATTTCAGTCTTTTCATATTATTTAATTCGATATGGGGGGGGGGTGGATGTTGCCCAATTCCCCTGTAGTTGTGCTACCGAGTAAAGAACAGAAATTACATTTCTTAGAAATTGAACAATACATTGCGCGCAGATGAGTACGCGTTACAGTCTCTCTCACCATCATGGCACAACAAAGAAATTAGGATGTAAGATTTCATTTATGTATCCTCTGTAACTTTTTTAATCAGCTGATCGTGTATTTGTCTTGGTATGTATAATGGGCCCTCATCCATGTCATGATCCATAATTAAGGTTCTCTTCACGTTATCTATTTATATCTGTTGTCATGCTGAAGTAGTCGTGTACGTTAAATTATTTTGAAATAGAAATTGCCTTCAAGTTATATGTACGGTGCCATGTCAAAAGAAAATAAATATCCGCTCTCTGGTAATTCATCTCATTTGATTGTTTAACTCCAGCACAGCGTTTTCCAACCGGGGTGCCGCAAGAGAATGATTTGGAAAACGTTGATTTTGTAAACAAATCTTATACCAGAAACGGTTAAAATATGTAAATACATGAGAAAATTAAAATTGAAGATACTAAAGTGTTTTCCTTTCTCGCTCGCTGACAATATTTTGGCAGCAAGGCAAATAAGGGCAACGAGAGGCCCGAATACCCTTATATTCGTGTATCAAGGTCATGACCGAATATATCACTTTTTATTTATGAACATTCGGCGGCAAGGTGCCCGCATACAGTACTTTAAATAGTTTTCTAGTGTGTGGATTATATACTAATTTGTTACCAGTTTGAAAATGTCTTCTCCTTTTTATTCTTAAATGTGCCCATACGTGTGTGCATAGCACTTGACGAGAGCCAGAGCCATGCAAAATTAATAGTCTGCAAAGACTTTGGGATTTGGGAGAAACTTTTCATTTCTTAAGAGGGTATCGTGACTAACAAAAAGTTAAAATAACGCTGCTCCAGAGAAATGTATTTCTATGCATTTTGAAAAGCGCTGGACAATTACCTAAAACTTACATCCTTCGTGGAAATTAGCAACCGCACTGGCGTTGCATAAATTATAGTAAAAGGGAAGTGTGTAGTAATGAGGAAGACAACGTGCTATAGTATTTGAAAGAATATGGGTTCATGCAGGGGATCGTAGCCATCTCTCAATGTGTCGGATCGTCTTTTGCTATTGAATCCTGATTGTCCACGTGGGGAATTGTCCTCGGGGGAATTGTCATCGGGGGGGAATGTCCTCGGGGGGGGGGGGTAATTATCATCGGGGTAGTTGTCATCGGGGGGTAATTGTCCTCGGGAGGTAATTGTCCTCGGGGGTTAATTGTCCTAGGGGGTAATTATCCTAGGGGGTAATTGTCATCGGGGGGTAATTGTCCTAGGGGGTAATTGTCCTCGGGGGTAATTGTCCTAGGGGGTAATTGTCCTCGGGGGTTAATTGTCCTAGGGGGTAAATATCCTAGGGGGTAATTGTCATCGGGGGGTAATTGTCCTAGGGGGTAATTGTCCTCGGGGGTAATTGTCCTAGGGGGTAATTGTCCTCGGGGGGTAATTGTCCTCGGGGGGGGGTAGTTGTCCTCGGGGGGTAATTATCCTCGGGGGGTAATTCTCCGGGGGGTAATTTTCCGGGGGGTAATTGTCCACGGGGGGTAGTTGTCCTCGGGGGGTGATTCTCCGGGGGGTAATATTCTAGGGGGTAATTGTCCTTTGGGGGTAGTTTTCCGGGGGGTAATTTTCCGGGGGGTGATTGCCCAGGGGGTAATTGTCCTAGAACCATTGAACACCAATTGAATTTTCAATAGGTTTCAATTGGTTCGCATTGGTTTTAACTCTTATCATGCCACAGGGCTAATACCCATTGTGCAAAGCCCCACATCCCCCAGTGCCAAGTTTATGTTGAGATAATCTGATTAACGCGATGGTTCTATGAATATATTGTGTGCAAAACACACAGTACTGTCCAAAGAGCATGAACAATAACTGCTATTACGAATGCTTGCTTGCACGCACAATGCACTGAAGCAATGGCTCTCTCGCATGTACAAAGCACTAATACGGTAGCGTGCATGCAGCCTCATCGCTTGCTATTAGTTAATTGGTGTCAATAGGTTTTATCAGGTTTCAGTGGGACTTTAATAGAACTTCGTTTGGATTAAATTGGTCCAGATTGGGCCTATTAGACCTATAGGCCCCTATTGAGGACCCATTAGACTTCAATGGGACCTCAATTGGTTTCAATTTGACCAATTGGCATTATTTTGACATCAATTGGTCCAATTGAAACCAATTGAAAACCTGTTAAAGTCTAATTGGGGCAGACTGGTCTAATTGAAATTCAATTAAAGTCTAATGGGGTTTGGAAACACAGGAAAATAAATAGGGAAACTTCAACAGTCTGTAGGAAAACATTTCAAAATGATGCATCCGGAACCATTTTGTAATAAAGAAAACTTCCAATATATATATATGCATATGTATTATACAAAACTGTAGTCTATTTGCACACTTGCAGAGGTATGTAATTTCTGTGGTGCAGCAAGCTCTCACTATATAAAAGGGCCACTTCTATGATATTCGTAAACGAATATCATAGAAGTGGCCCTTTTATATAGTGAGAGCTTGCTGCACCACAGAAATTACATACCTCTGCAAGTGTGCAAATAGACTACAGTTTTGATGGTTTATAAACATCCCAAACGTTTTGATTTAACAATCAAAAAACAATTTCAAAAACTGTATGCAGTCATATTAATATTTATTTTGATTTAATATCATATTATTTGGTCCTTATGATTCATCTCTGCTTAGGAGTTTACTTCTGCGATTTTGACGAAATAATGATCTTGTTTTTGTTAACCTTCTCTTATATAATAATCATAATAATAATGTCATATTGCCAAGGGTATATAAATTCAAAATTCTTGGCGTTTATTTAGATAGTTCCTTGTCTTGGAAATACCATATTCACGAAGTTGAAAGTAAGGTGTCCAAAAACATTGGCATTATATCCAGACTCAAACATCTCTTGCCCAATCACATTCTACGTATGTTATATTGTGCTCTTATACTTCCATATTTTGCCTACTGTAATCTTGTTTGGGCGAATTCCTGCAAGTACAAAATACAAAAGCTTACACTATTGCAGAAGAAGATTATTCGTATAATATCCGGAATGCACTATCGTTCCCGTTACTGGTCCCGTCTTTAAACAAACTATTTTCTTGAGATTCAGTGATATCAACGAGAAGCGCTGCCAACATTCATCTCCCTAAACATAGAACCCGAAGATTTCAATTTGACATTCGATACTCTGGGCCAAAATTTTGGAACACCTTATCATCTATTCTACAAAAGTCGTTCTCCTTGCAGACTTTTTCCCGTAAGGCAAAGATGTATTTAATTGCTCGATATTGATACCCTCTCTTGTATTTATGTGTGAAATGACCTCTTGTGGAATTCACTGACATGTTTGTATGACCGATTATTTGTTTGTTTTGATCACTTACGTACACGCCTCAGCTGTTGCTAGTACCATCTGTATATTCACAGGACAATGCTGTCGGATGAAGCTATTATCTGTTTGACGATTCGGCTTGTTTATAATGATATGTACCCGCTGTCTATTTTAAAATTGTAGTACTTCGTTATTTTTATGATGTAATCGCAGACACATGCACAGCCCAATTGAGGTAACTTTCTCTTTATAAGTGAACATGCCTTCCTATACATAATTCTTTCCTCATTTTTGTTTCTCTCTCTTCCATTTACTATTTTTTGTCAACGTTCTGTTTTATAAAATGTAATTTTCATAATAATATCTATAATGTTCTCTCGGTAAATGTGAATATGTTTAAATAACTGAATCTTTTGTTTTGCATATGGGGGTGATTTACCTGACCAGGTGGTACATTTCTTTTTAAATGGATCTTCGGTATATTGTCATCATATATTGACACAAAGACATACAACATTTGCTTTTATTAATTAGCTAACAGTATGTGGTGTTTTGATTTGATTAACAATTCTTTGCGTTCTGTATTTTCACCTGCATTTGTTTGGGAGGTTTACTCTGATTTGGGATTGGTTGCTCTATTGAAGCCTATCTCGTGTCGGGGTGGGCATCCCAAACGTGTTTAATTTTTAATACGCATGGGAGCTCATCCATGTCCGTGCATGCTCATGTGTGGTTAAATTATGCACACGAAATTGTGTGTGTATCTAATCGTTTACCAGTCGTATCAATGTATAAATGTTTCTTTTTGTGTAGCCTCTTCCTTGTATTGTTACTGTTCTACTTTCTTTTCACTCTCGTATTTTCTCTCTCCCCAGGTCTCTGCCTTGCCCACGCGCACACGCTCATTGTCCGTACAGGAAACGATGTACTTTATTTCGTGTTATATTCTGATCCCTAGTGGCTGAAAATGTTCCCTCCAGTATACTGAGCGATGATGAGCTTTACGATTTGTTTAGACCAAACATTAATACTCAAAATAATGATCTAAATTCTTCTCATTTTGGCAATCTTGCATCTCAAGGAATTAATAATCTAGCTACTGACCTAAACGAAGATAATGATAACCATTTTCCAAGTTCTAACTACTTAACTGCAAATCAATTTAAATCTCTTGAAAAAATACCTAATACATTTTCAAATATGCACTTAAATGTAAGGAGTTTGAACTGTAACTTCGATAACTTGCGCTTTTTAACGGATACTCCCTTACACACACATTTTTCTGCAATTGCTTTGACCGAAACATGGTTAACTCGGGAATCTGCAGGTTCATATTCACTCCCCGGTTATGTCCTTTTAGAAAATAGTAGAGTTAATAAAAGAGGAGGTGGGGTAGCTCTGTATATCAATCAGCATTTTGACTATTCTATTCATAGCAATCTTAATTGTATGACTGAAATTGCTGAATCAATTGTCATTGAAATTAGAGTACCAAATGCTAAGAATATTTTGATTACGGTATGTTACAGACCTCCTAGTTCGAATATTCCTATCTTCTTAGAATATTTGCAAGATTTTGTACAAAATCCAGTCTTTACCAATAAAGACTGCTATATCGTAGGAGATTTTAACATAGATATATCTAAATCTTCAGCTCAAAATACTTCACAAGATTTTTTGGATAGCATGCTATCTTCATTCTTGTTACCTTTAATTACAAAACCAACTCGAGTTACCAATCAAACAGCAACCCTTATTGATAATATCTTCTGCAAAAAAAAAAGGAGAAAGGGATAATATATGTAATTTTAGACCAATCTCTCCTGCCTGCTTTTTCAAAAATTCTGGAAAGAATAATATATACAAGACTTCTAAATTTTCTGAATAAAAACAGCATAATTTCTCATTTTCAGTTTGGATTTCGCCAAAAACATAGTACATCCCATGCTTTACTTACCCTTGTTGAAAAAGTAACAGAAGCTATTGAAAAATACAAGCATACTGTGGGTGTTTTCCTGGATCTCTCCAAGGCCTTTGATACCATCGATCATAAAATACTTCTCTGCAAATTGAACAATTACGGAATTCGTGGTAGGGCCTTGGAGTGGTTCAGAAACTACCTAACGAACCGCAAGCAATTTGGGTGTATTAACCACAAATTTTCTTCTATGCAAGATGTAGATTGTGGTGTTCCACAGGGCAGTTTACTTGGCCCACTTTTATTTATTACCTATATAAACGATATCCGAAATTCCTCAAATATCCTTTCCTTCCTTTTATTTGCAGATGATTCGAATGTGCTCTTCTCTCATGCAGATCCTGATATTTTGGTCAATACACTAAATATTGAATTAGACAAATTGTTAAAATGGATAAGAGCTAATAAGTTGTCATTAAATTTACAAAAAACAAAATGTATGCTCTTCAGCAATTCTATAGGTAACTTATCACATAATGTTAAACTAGATAATACTGACATAGAAGCCGTCACTCAATGAAATTTTTGGGTCTGATAATAGACGATAAACTCTGATGGAAATGTCATATTGATAGTATTTGCCGAACAATCTCTCGCAATATAGGGATTGTAAATAAGGTTAAGTTTTTTCTGCCAACCTCCTCCCTACTAATGCTTTACTCGACATTAATTTTGCCCTACTTAAATTATGGTATTATTGTTTGGGGTAATACATACGATTCTTATCTTCATAGAATACTACTTCTACAAAAAAAAAGCTATGCGAGTTATTTGTAACACTTCCTGGAGATCTCATACTGACGTTTTATTTGTTGAAAATAATGCGTTGAAAATAAATGATTTATATCGTTATAACCTCGGACAGTTTATGTACCAGTTAAATAACAATACGCTACCCTCAGCCTTCAATTTAATGTTCATCAAAAATAAAACTATACACAAATACCCTACGCGCCAATCTGACGAATTTCATCTGCCATTAACTAGAACTTTACTTGCTAAATCCATATTCACTTACGCAGGCCCAAAGCTATGGACCATTCTTGATGTTAGCATCAAGAATGCCTCCAGTTTAAATTCTTTTAAATTCAAAATAAAAAAATCTTTTCTGCGTAATTACCAAGCGTTAGCTCTCCCTCTTTAAATTTATTTAACTCAATAAAATAATTTTGGATATTTTGATTCATTTTGTACTGGCCATCCGTATTCCAGTCGGCCCTTGTTGTGTTGTGTGTGTTATAGGTAAGAGCCCTGCCCTCCCTCGTTCCTTGCCTCCCTTCTTTCCCTGTCCCTTTCACTCCTTCTATGTTATGTCTATTTGGTTTATGTATTTGTGCGTTCTTTTATTATTGATGTACTATTTTTGCAACTGTAAGTTATAGGGGGCTGCAATCTACAAGCCCAGCTTTTCAGCAGTCCCCTTCATGACCAACCTGTTTTATATGCCTGTTGTACACTGTGGACCAATTACAAATATATTGTTAAGTTTCATTGTTTTACTATGTACAATGCAATCCCATGTACTTTATTTATTTTGTTGGAAATGGAAATAAACGAAATTTAAAAAATTTAAAAAAAAAAACGTATTATGGGCGCTCCTAACTCAAGCTATGCTTCCGGGTTTTCGCCTCCTTCCGTATCTGAATTATTTACTATATACTCTATGTTGAAATAATTGTTACATATATCATGTATATATACATTGTGTTTCATATTGTACTGTTGAGAAGGAAATAATTGTTAATGAATACAAATACGAATACAAATATGTATGGGCAAATTATTCCCCAGCTTTGCTCCAATGAAAGAAATTGAAAAAAGTCTCATATGTCGTACTACATCTAGGTAATCGTAGCATTAGATGTTCTCTCCCTCTTGTTCTATACATGTGATTCATTAATGCAGGCAAAGATAAATGATCGCATCGGATTGTTTTTATATTTTGACATTTTATTAAAACATTTATCCTGCTTATAAGAGTTGCCTTAAATTGTACGTTCTTAAAACCGATTTACAGTTAAAGGAAGTGATTGAATAAGCACCCCAACATTGATATACCAACCTGGAATACTAGTTGTCCCCTTGATATGTGTATCAGCAAGCGCGACCAGCTTAGCATCATAAAGAGCTTGTTTCAGTCTGAGATGCTGGTCGCAAGGCTCCACGGTCTGTCTCCAGTCAAACAGCATGCAACGTGTTCCCTTGCAAGTAACCCGGTCACCTTTGTGGTTGGTTTCAGTGTATTTATTGATAGCTGCCATCTTAAATCCAAGTACTCGTCCTAAGGCCTCCATCTGCTCACTCGTCTCAATGTCTTCAGCCAGCTTGACGAGAAGGTCATCGGCAATACTCACCTGCGTCGCCATTACTATAGAACCAAAGCGAAAGAAAGGAAAATACTAGAACTGCAATTATATTAGAACGATATGCATGCATTGACGCCCGTATCTATACGTGACAAGAAGGAGCATCTCCTGGAATATCCAGAGCAATGTGTTAGAAGTCTGTAGCATCTAGTTTAGTGTATATAGGTATAAAGGCCGAAAGAAAGGCTTAAAAAACGGCATGAAAAGACAAAATGTCGCCTGGACACTCTGACTCAAGTTTGAAAGAAATCAGAATCTAACAAGGGACCTAGATAGTGTTCGCAAGCACTGCGTGCAAATCGAATGGGTGAATAAAGAACACGTTATGACGCGAACTATGGCCCAAATGGCCCTCCTAATTACTAACAAGATCATCCATCGTATTGAATGGCGTCTAAAATGCCCCCCCCCCCCCCCACTCCCATGACAGGGTATTAAATGGCGGGTTAAATGGCCCCCTTGACTTTTTTTCTTCAAAATCCGGCTTCGAGATATCCTGCGTTTTGCCAACCAAAATATGCTTGCAAAATTTCAAGGAAAAAGTATCGGAAAAGGAGCGAAAATCATTCATAAAGATTACGTCATAGCCGATACGTGTGATAATTTGGCGAAGACCCAGCGGAATCCGCATTTTGACCTTTGTTGAAATGCCATTAACTTGAATTTTTCTGAGTGAACATATAACGTATTTGGTATCATTCGAAAGAACATGTCTCTGCGGTCAATTTGACACCATTATCATCTGCGCACAATGTACTGCAATCATTTAACGGGCTGTTACCTAATGCATAGTAAATTCACCATTTTAGGCAATAACTTTGTGATGACGTCATCAAATTGTACTAAACTTAGCAGACAGCTGTCAAATGTATAAAAACATAAGTGAGCAAAGTTTCATTTACGTAGGTTTAAAGACCGTAATTTTATAATAAATTTTCTAAAATTTTCTTCAAAAATGTGAATTTGGAGGGCAATTTTCGCAAAGTCGGTCAGGTATAGGGTATATTTTTGGATTTGCCATGTAAGAACGTGTCTTGAAGTATCTTAACCCTCAAAATGGTACGGGTTTGGTCATGCACGATAGACCTACGGCCAAAGAAAGAAAGCCGTTTTCAGAGCTTTAGAGGGCGCTATTTATATTATGCGGAATCAGTGGAGCGTGAAATCCAGCATGGCTATGCGCAATGATTATATAAATATACTGTAATCATCCGAGACAAGACAAAATTGGTATGAGAAAGTTATAGAAATGTTAGATTGTTATAGGGTTCAAATTGTTAAGAATTTTTGAGATTTCTTCTAGAATTTGAGGCGGCTTTGAATTTTAAGTACGAAGATGGCATTTTGAAGATTAGGGCCCCATTTCACAAAAATTGTCATCAGTGACAAATGACTTTCTTTTAAAGCTAGTGAAATCCTTGCTTCTGATACAATACATTTTTTTCAATAATTCATTGCATTTTGCCCCGACCCCAACATAAAACAAATCTTCTATGTGGGCATGCCTTGAACCATAATGCATGGCCCTACAGAGAAATATTTCCTGTTGGGGACTGGGGGAAAATTCAATGAATTATTGAACAATTATGGCACTTTCTTTGTGTTTTTTTGTTTTGTGGGGGCGTCGACGTACCCTAGCGCCCGCTGCGTACAGTCATGAATCATTGGCTAAGCAATGGCCTCGTTACTGTGAGCCCCCAGGATCAAAACCGTGTCGATGTGCTTTATTAGTGCCCTTTTATGAGGCATTAATCCCCATTACTGTCAGTTATGACTTAAGGACGTAAGTCCCCTAGTTGATTAGCATAGTAGCACACACATGCTTTAGCAGTCACGCAAAACAAACACTCCCCCAATTGTCATTCAATAAAATCTGAGAATGTATACTATTATCTAGATCTATTAGGAATAAATCATTGTCAAAATCATTCAATAAATTTGGGTAAAATAATTATTCCACCAATATGACCAACAGTGTATTTTTTAGAATCTGCTTCCCGTTTCATAAGATTGTCATCAATAGCAAGTAACAATAACTGCTATGAGCTACTGGAATTGTGACATTTGTTTGTCTGGGAGCTAATTTGTTATACATTTTTTGTGCATGTGTTACTGATAAAGAGTTTATGAAACAGGGCTCTGGTTCACACAAAAGAGTGAGAGCCGACACGATCCATTCTCTGCCTTTCATTCATTTTCTGTAACTCGACTCACTGCTCAACACTTGGCGCAATTGAACACAGTTATGGTGTCTCTGAATAACAACACAATACCATTCTATATGCAGATAATTGTACATTCATTGGCAGTGTGCTTTTAATCCCACTCCCGAAACTTAATAGAATAACATTAAACCCTCTCTCGATTGACACAAGAATTATATTCTATACTGACATATATATAATGAAAACATAATTATGAGTTTATTGAACATACGCTACAAACTTACTCGTTGGACTTTCTTTCCCTGACTCAATCCCTTTCTCACTCATACCTGTATACAAAAACAATAATAAATAAATTCGCATTGAAAAGAGTTGAGGTCTAGTGGATAAATCAGAGTGCTGTAGATCACAATGTATTGGGTTCAAATCCCTGCCACATCAATACTATACACTGTCAATATATAAATCTACTTTTTCGGGGTTTGTGAGTTTGGAGTTTGACCATAAACATTCAGGTACAATGAGTATGAACCTAATCCAACTGCTGACACCAAATAATAGAATCAGACATATATTCTATACAAATTTTTTTAGAATAGTAAGATATTTGTGAGATTAATCTCAATTTCAATTTCATGTCAATTTCAAATTATTCAACCATTTAATAATCGTAAATGTAATAAAATTTAACATATACAAAGTATTATAGGTTAGGAGCCCTTATTTGGGTAAGTAAAACACCCGTAAGAAGGGGAACTTCATGTGCATAACCAATACAAGAAAAAATGATTATGAATGAAGTAAGGCATGATGGGATTTAAAGGTTCAACCAATTCATCACCATCTCATCGTTTGTGGAAAATCAGAATTTGTATGATCAAAGTGAAATGTGCAACATGTTGTGAATTATTAAAAACAATTTAAAACAAAATCAGGCCCTTGTATAAACTGGGAATATCAATAATTATTTTA